>JAHRHZ010000117.1:1748634-1805233 GCA_024137785.1 Ginglymostoma cirratum | reverse complement strand
GGGGGGAAGGGGAATGGGGGTAGGGGGAGGGGGAAGGGGAATGGGGTGGGGGAAGGGGAGGGCGAGGGGAAGGGGAATGGGGGAGGGGGAAGTGGGTGGGGGAAGGGGGGGTTGGAGGAAGTAGGGGGAGGGCAGAAGGGGAAGGGAATGAAGAAGTGGGGTAGGGCAGGGGAGTGGGGAAGGGGGCCAGAAAGGAAGGAGTGAGGGAAGAATGAGATGGGTAGGGCTTATACAATTAATGGTAGGGCCTTGGGTAGTGTTACAGCACAGAGGGACCTAGGGGTGCAGGTATACATTTCTTTAAAATTTGCATCACATGTAGACAGAGCGGTTAAAAAGGCATTTAGCAGGGTTGCCCTTATTGCTCAGTCCTTTGAGTGGAGGAATTGGGATGTTACGTTGAAGTCGTATGGGACTTTGGTGAGGCCTCTTCAGGAATAATGTGTCCTGTTCTGGTCGCTCAGTGACAGAAAGGATATTATAAAGCTGGAGAGGGTTCAGAAGAGATTTACCAGGGCATTGCCTGGTATGGAACGTCTGAGTTATAAGGAAAGGTTGTCGAGAGGTGACCCGATAGAAGTTTATAAAATGATGAGAGGTATTGATAGAGTTGATGGTAGTTGTCTTTTCCCTAAATGGGGAATTCCAAGAGTAGGAGACACACTTTTAAGATGCGAGGAGAGAGATTTAAAAGAAAGACATAGGCGAATTTTTTTATACAGAGGGTGGTCCAGATGTTGAATGTGCTTCCTGAGGAAGTGGTGGATGCGGGAACAGTTACAACGTTTAAATGACATTTGGATAGATATTTGAATAGGAAAGGTTTGGCAGGATATGGACCAGGAGCAGGCAGGTGGGACTAGTTTAGTTTGGGATTACGAGTGGCATGGAATGGTTGGACCAATGGGTCAATTTTCATGTGTATGACTCTGTAGGAAGGAAGGGTAACAGCGGAAGAGAGTGGGAGATGATGAGGGGAGAGGAAGAGTAGGAGGGGAGAGGGCAGATGAGGCAAGCGGACAGGATGGGGCTGGGAGTGGTTGGGAGAGAGGAGGGGAAGGAAGGAGAGGACAAAGAATGAGAGGAGGAAAGGGGACGAAGGAAAGAAGGGAGAGGGTGAAGGAAGAGGTAGGAGTGGGAGAGAGGTGGAGGGAGAGAGAGAGAGGTGCGGTGAAAGGGACTGGAGAGAGCGAGGGGGAGAAAGATGGGAACACAAGGTGTAGAGCTGGATGAACACAGCAGGCCAAGCAGCATCAGAGGAGCAGGAAGGCTGACGTTTCGGGCCTCGACCCTTCTTCAGAGAAAGATGGGGCCTGCTTACATTGACTGGAAGTCACGTGAGCCAGCTAACTGCCTAGGCTCATGCCTTACTAACCTTTTATGACCAATTGTGATTGTGATGACGATAGGAGTTAAATAAGCCTTGCTACCACAGAACATAGTTACAGGAAAGATCTAAAATGATAAAATGATTGCAAAATTCTGCATTTTGCAATACCATCCGAACTGAAACCTTTAGATCCTCAGTTGGGGAATGAACTCTGAGAGTTGGGTAGAGAGGTTTCACTTCCTTATTTGAGAGGTCTTGTTTTGATTGCTATATGCAATAGCATTGAAAATGTTTGCTTCAGTGTCTGTGAGATTTCTTAATAAGTAGCTGAATTAAAGCAATTTCTGCTAACTTACGCCACAACATCAAGAAAGTGGAGTTGAGGGTGATAAGATCAGGCACGATCTCACTGAGGGGCAGTGCTGAAAGGCCTACTCCTGCATCTTAGGGTCATTAATCAGGAAACATCCAACTGAGAAACTCGGAGAGGTTCTGCAAGTGAGACCTCGACTGGAGGCCTCAGACGCAGGCTTGGAGTCCATACTTTAAGGGGCAAAGGCTAGGGAGTGGATTCAGGGATGATGACTGGCAATGGGCTCAGGAATGGAGAGCATCAATTCTGCAGCGAGACTGGTGAAGTAAGGTTAATCCGGCAACCAGCACCTTGGGTGATGGCATGAAATCCAGGTGAGTTGGCAAGCTGATGGCAAATTGATATCCCAAGAGTTCATGAATTGCCGGACTCTGCTGTGAAACTTAATACAATTAATGGTTGGGCCTTGGCTGATGTTGCAGAACCGAGGAACCTAGTGGTTCAGGTACATAATTCCTTGAAGTTCGCATCACATATAGACAGGGTGGTTAAAAAGGCATTAGCGTACTTGCTTTCATTGCTCAGTCCTTTGAGTATCAGAGTTGGGACGTCATGTTGAGATTGTACAGGATATTGTACACAGAGGGTGGTTCATGTGTAGAATGAACTTCAGAGGAAGTGGTGGATATGGGCACAGTTACAACATTTAAAAGACATTTGGATAAGTCCAAGAATAGGGAGGGTTTGGAAGGATATGGGCTGGGAGTGGACAGGTAGGACTAGTTTAGTTTACGATTACATGCGGCATGGACTGGTCGGACCGAGGGGTCTGTTTCTGTGCTGTATGACTCTACTACAATTACATCTGAATTCCTGGAAATGTGGGGTAAGGTCAGGGCAGACTGAGCCAGAGAGCTGTTGGAAAGAAAGTGCGGTGTGTTTAAAAAGACGTGAGTCCTCCAACATGGCCTCGGACCCACATCCCTGAGATTAAAGGTCTCACATAGTCACCGGCTGAGCCAGCCAGAGATGATGCTGAGAACACCTTATCAGTTGTTGTAGTGAGGTAGTTCCCTGTGAATTCCCCAGCGATCATTTCCAGTTTTAAAGGCAAAAAAATCTCGCTGATGTTGGAAATCTCCAGTTGAAGCCGAGAGTGCTGATAGTGCTCGAATAGAATCAACTCATTGAACCCAACCTTTGTCCAAATGAGATAACAAGGTGTGGAGCTGGAGGAACAAAGGCCTACTCCCGCATCTTATGATTGTTAACCAGGAAGGAGCTGACTGAAAAACTCGGGTTAGTCCTGCAAATGAGACCTTGGCTGGAGGCCTCAGTTCCGGGGTTGGGCTCCACATTTTAAGGAAAGGGACGTAGGGCCACGGAGAGGATTCAGGGACGACGAACGCCCATGGCCTCAGGAATGAGGGGCCTCAATTCCGTGTCAAGACTGGAGAAGTGAGGTTCACCTGGCAACCAGCACCTCGAGAGACTGCATGAAATCCCGAGGAGGTGTAAGCTGACAGCAAATCAATGTCCCAAGAGCTTCTCAATTGCTGGATTCCCTGATGTGAAATGACAACATCCACTCGGTCAACAAGTCTATCCCAATTATTTTGGTGGCCTGATAGGCACAAGGTGATGTGGTGGCAATATCACTGCACTAGCTAATCCAGTAGGACTAGGCTGACAATGTGAGGGATCATTGGGCCACACCCCACCATTGCACTCGATGGGATTTCCAAATGACGAATACATCTGGAGTTGAAAGCTGGGATTGGTAATAGTGACCATAACAACAGTCATTGCCTACCATGACAACCCACCTGGCTCACTCCTAGCGAAAGGAAATCTGCCATTTTTACCAGGCCTGGCCTGCGTGTAACTCCTGGCTCACAGCTAATGTATCCTTAAGGCGCAGGAGCATAGGTCAGCCATTCAGCTCATTGAGACTGTACCGCCATCCAATGAGATGAACTGACAAACCTCAACTCCACCGCTACACAATGATTTATTGCATTTGCTGTACCCAATGCAGCCAAATCTACATTGGAGAAACCAAATGCAGACTGGGTGACCGTTTTGCAGAACACCTCCGGTCTGTGCGCAAGCGTGACCCTGACCTTCTTGTAGCTGTTCACTTTAACACAGCGCCCCGCTCGCTTGCCCACCTGCCCGTCCTCAGCCTGCTGCAATGCTCCAGCGAATCACAGTGCAAACTGGAGAAACAACATCTCATTTTTCAACACAGTGTGGAGCTGGAGGAACACAGCATCAGAGGAGAAGGAAAGTTGCCTTTCTTCAGAACTGAAGATCTCTGAACATCTCATTTTCAGACCAGGCACTTTACAACCTTCTAGACTTAATATTGAGTTCAGCGCCTTCAGATTATGAACTCACTCCCATTCCTTCCCTTTCTTTTAGCCTTACTCCTAGGCCCGAAACATCTGCCTTCCTGCTCGTCTGATGCTGCTTGGCTTGCTGTGTTCATCCAGCTCTACACCTTGTCATCTCAATATCCCAGGGCTGCCATTGTACTTGTTCACAACGAATTACAAGGATCTCCCCAGGCAGGAAGGAACATATCACACGACTTTTCTAAGGTCCAGTTTCCATAGTGTAGTGGTTATCACGTTCGCCTCACACGCGAAAGGTCCCCAGTTCGATCCTGGGTGGGAACATTATTGCCTCGATTTCT
The DNA here is from genome assembly GCA_024137785.1 of Ginglymostoma cirratum. NCBI lineage: Eukaryota > Metazoa > Chordata > Chondrichthyes > Orectolobiformes > Ginglymostomatidae > Ginglymostoma > Ginglymostoma cirratum. Next base: position 1,800,892 of record JAHRHZ010000117.1, on the reverse strand, counting down.
GTCTTGGTTTTCACCCAACGAATTGGCCTGAACTCACGTACCTCGCTGTATTTCTTACTTAACTGCCCGTTCAATACAGCCCTGCTACACCTTTTGATCAATGACACGGGGTTGTTAAGGACCAGAGAGGGGCAATAAAAGTAATCGTTTGAGAATATTTTTGCCCCGGGGCTGATAAAGCATCAGGTTGTAAATGTGATCAGGGGAGAAAAAAAAATTGATATATATGCAGACAAACACCGGCTGAGCTAAATCTTCCTGTGAGTTTTGTGCAGGGGAAGGTTAGGAATGAGTCAGGAACAAAAACAAAATTGCTGGAAAAGCTCAGAGATAAAAGGTACTGCAGATGCTGGAGAATCCGAGATAACAAGGTGTGGGGCTGGATGAACACAGCAGGTCAAGCAGCATCATAGGAGCAGGAAAGCTTGACGTTTCGGGCAGCAGGTCTAACAGAAACTAAGGGGAAAAACAGTTAAAAAGGTTCTGGTCCGATGACCGAGGTATTTCGCTGAGTCAGGATGGCCGAGCGGTCTAAGGCGCTGCGTTCAGGTCGCAGTCTCTTCTGGAGGCGTGGGTTCGAATCCCACTCCTGACACGACCACTTTTACTTATCCTCACACTTTCTCCTACCGACAGGATTAGGGAGGCGGGGGGCACAACCTGCTGCAGGTCGGGTCAGAAGAGGCACCTGGCCTGCTGTGTTCCTCCAGCTCCACACTGTGCTATCTCTGCCCCAAGCACCGGCAGTTCTTACTGTCCCCGCTGTGGAGACAGACTCGCTACCACTGCTTCGGGAGAGTTGGCGGACGCACAAGTTAATGTTTGAATGAGCGTGAATGTGTGGCGACCCAACATCCCCCTTCAGTGTCGACGATCGAGGTAGCACTTGGTAATGGAGCTCTCAGCAAAAACGAGCGGCTGCAGAGAGACTCCATCAGACTGTAAGAATTGAGTCTCTTGATTCATTACGATCAAAAGGAGAGGGATTGAGCAGTTGTTAGTAAAGCGTGTGTGTGAATGTTTTTGAAAACAAATCGCCCAACGTGGGGCTCGAACCCACGACCCTGAGATTAAGAGGCTCATGCTTTACCGACTGAGCTAGCCGGGCCTCATACGGTTCCCGGCTACGGCATTATCACTTGCTGTAGTCAAGTTATTTCGTCTTGTGTTTTCCAGTTGTGTTTTGTTTTTGAATATAAAAATGCTACTGCTGTTGCTGGAAATCCAAACCAACATTATTTACATCTTGAATCTGGCAAAACCCATCCAGGCTTCACCTCCTGCAGCCGGGGGAACCAGCAATAACCTCCCTCCCACACGCTCACTTGCAAACGCTCGCAAACTGAAGCTTTCAAACATCTCACTCAGCACCGTCACACAGAAACAAAGATACGGAGACAGAGACAGACAGATACAGAGACAGAGACTCTCGGTGTCTGAGTCTGCACAGCTCTATACATAGAAACAGCCAGTATCCAGGGACTGTCATTATATCTGATCGCAAAGAATTAGAGGCCTCCCCCCCCACCCCACCCCAGGCAGGAAGGAAAGATAAATTATGCTGCTGGCGGGGTAGTTTCCATAGTGTAGTGGTTATCACGTTCGCCTCACACGCGAAAGGTCCCCAGTTCGATCCTGGGTGGAAACAATTTTGCTTCACTTTCTCCTTTCTCAGGGAACCGGCCCAAACTCCCACACTTTATTTCTTTCTTAACTATCTGTTTACACCTCGTCCTATTTCTTACTCAACTGTCCACCCAATGCAGCCCTGCTGCACCTTTTGATCAATGACACGGGGTTGTTAACGACCAAAGAGGGGCAATAAAAATAATTGTTTGAAAATATTTGTGCCCGAGGGCTGATGAAGCAACAGGTCGTAAATGTGATCGAGAGAGAAAAAAGAAACGAGATGTGTCGACAAATACTGACTGAACTGAAGCTTCCTACGAGTATTGTGGTGGCTCTGTCTAGCGTGAGCCAGGTTGGCTGAGCAATGTAAGATGCTGTATACAGGTTGCAGTCTCCCTGGGAGGTATGGGTTGGAATCCCATTCCTGACGCTGAGGCCTTTTAAATTTGTGAATCTGTCACCTTGTGATAAAATTCACACTCTTTCCCCTCACCAGGATAGGGGGTGAGGGTACACTACCAGCTACCGTGGAGTTAGACTTGCTACCACTGCTTCTGGAGGGTTGGCAGACTCACACGTCAATTTTCACTCAAAAGTAGTAAGAACTGCCGATGCTGGAGTCAGAAATAACACAGTGTGGAGGAGCACAGCAGGAAAGAATTCAAAATTTCTGAAGAAGGGTCCCGATCGAAACGTCAACTTTCCTGCTCGGAGGCGGCTGCCTGGCCTGTTGTGCTCCTCCAGCTTCACACTGTGTTATCACGTTTGTATTCGTGCATTTGAGTGAATGTGTGGCGACCCAGCATCCCCATAAAGACAGCACTCGGTAATGCAGCCTGCAGGCTGCAGAGAAACTCTCTTTCTCGCTGCACTCCGTCAGACTGGACTTGATTCATTGAAATCAGTGAAAGAACGTGGAGGATTGAGCTATTGGTGGTGTATGGACATTTCAGAAAATACATCTGTCTAAGAAGATACCTCGCCCAACGTGGGACTCGAACCCACAACCCTGGCATTAAGAGTCTCATGCTCTACCGATTGAGCTGGCCGTACCTCACGCATTAGGGGCTGCTGGCTTATTACTTGGTGTAGTCAAATTGTTTCGTCCGTGTTGTCCAATGTTTTTGTTTCTTCTGTAAATGTAAAAATGCTACTACTGCTGCTGGAAATCGGAAATTCAAACCAACATTGTTTACAAACCACAGCTTGAATGTGAAAAGAAAAACACCATCCTCCATCTCCTTCTGCTGCTGCAGTCGGGAACCAGCAATAACCTCCCTCCCACACGTTCGGTGCAAACACTCACAACCTGCAGCTTTCAGCACTGTCACACAGACAGAGACACAGAGACAGAAAGAGACTGAAACAGAGAGAGAGAGAGAGACTTTCGGTGTCTGAGTCTGCATAGCTCTGTACGCAGAAACAGGCAGTAACCCGAGCTGCCAACGTATCTGAACACAAGGAATTAGAGGGCTCGCCCCAGGCAGGAAAGAAAGATAAATTATGCCCCTCCCCCCAAAAGCTCTCGGACCAAGTAGTTTCCATAGTGTAGTGGTTATCACATTCGCCTAACACGCGAAAGGTCCCCAGTTCAATCCTGGGTGGAAACAACTCTTTTTTGCATCACTTTCTGACTTTCTCCTCTCTCAGGGAACTGACATAAACTCTCACACCTCACTCTCTTTGATCCTCACAGATAGTAAGAACTGCAGATGCTGGAATCAGAGATAACACAGTGTGGAGCTGGTGGAAGGATACAGTGGGCCAGGCAGCATCTCTGGATTGAACAGTCAGGACAAAAGAGAGATAACATTGTGTGGAGAGAGATAGTAGGAACTGCAGATGCTGGAGAATCTGAGATAACAAGATGTAGAGCTGGATGAACACAGCAGGCCAAGCAGCATCAGAGGAGCAGGAAGGCTGACGTTTCAGGCCTGGACCCTTCTTCAGAAATGGGGAAGGGGAACGGGGTTCTGAAATAATTAGGGAGAGAGGGGGAGGCAGATAGAAGATGGATAGGCCCAAAACATCAGCCTTCCTGCTCCTCTGATGCTGCTTGGCCTATTGTGTTTATCCAGCTCTACACCTTGTTATCTAACATTGTGCAGAGCTGGAGGAACAGAGCAGGCCAGCCAGAGCAGGAAAGATGGAATGAACTGTCCCTGAGGAAAGCAGACAGGGATCGTGAAGGAAATATCCTTTTGGTGATGCAGTCTGATTGTAGGTGGCGGAAATGTCGGAGGATGATGCATTGGATCCTAAAGTTGGTGAGGTGGCGGTACATGAGGATTGAGGGCCCTCTACCCTTATTGCTGTTGGGGGGGATGGAGAGAGTTTGAGGGCAGAAGCGCATGAAATGAAGGAGATGTGTTTGAGAGCATCCTTAATTACACAGGAGGGGTAATTACAGTCCCTAAAGTAGGAGGCTATCTACGGTGTCCTGGAGTGGAACGCCTCATCCTGGGAGCAAATGTGATGGAGGCAGAGGAATTGGGAGTATGGGATAGCACTTTTGCAGGAGGCTGGGTGAGAGGCTGTAGTCGAGTTAGTTGTGGGAGTCAGTGGGTTTGAAATGGATGTCAGTGGTGAGCCTGTTTCCAGAGATGGAGACAGAGAAGTTCAGGAGCGGGAGGGAGGTGTCAGAAATAGTCCAGGCAAACTTGAGGGGAGGGTGGAAGGCTGATGAACTGCTCAAGCTCCTTGTGGGAGTACAAGGCCACACTGATGCAGTCATCAATATGTCACACGTATCAATATATGTTATCTCTGACTCCAGCACCTACAGTTCTTACTTTCTGTGAGGACAAAACAGAGTGAGGTGTGAGTAAGCAGAAGCCCCCCAGCATTGGCCTGGATGGGGAAAGATATTTTGCGCAAGTCTCCAGGAGCCCTGCCACAAGATTTGATGGACATGACAGGGGTTGTTAAGGACATGGGGGACAAAATGTTTTTGAAAATATTGTTCACATGGGGGGGGTGGGGGGGGGCGGCTGAAAAAACAACAATTGTGACAGAGAGAAAGAGAAAGTTGAACAGGTGTGTGTGTGTGTATGTGTGTGAACAGATGCTGGCTGGACTGAGATCTCCTGTGAGCATTGTGAAGGCAAAGACTATGACGAGTTAGGATGGCTGCACAGTCTAAGGTGCTATGATCAGGTTGCAGTCTTCCCTGGAGGTGTGAGATTGAATCCCACTCCTGACAGTGAGGTTTTGTTTTAGGGTCATGAATGACTGGAGTGTGACCTTGTAATAAAACAGACACTGCCCCCAGCGACCTGCTGCCATCGAGTCAGACTCCCTACCGCTGCTCCAGGAGGATTTACAGAGACATAGCTTAATGTTTCTGTGTTTGAGTGAGTGTGAATGTATGGACCCTCTGGTTGTACAGCCCATCATCCCCAGTGTCGATGATAAAGGCAGCACTCAGTAATGGAGCTCTCAGCAAAACAAACGGCTGTGGAGAGACTCTCTGTGTCTCTGCACGCCATCACAGTCCAAAGAGTGCAGTGAGAATTGAGCCTCTTGATTCACTAAGATCAGAGAGTGGTCAAGTGGGAGTGAGCTGTTGATATGAATGTGTGTTTTTGTGAAAAAGAAACACACCACCCAATGTGGAGCTCAAACCTACAACCCTGACATGAGGAGTCTCAGTAGGTCAGGAATCTGGCTACCCCTTCCCCCACCTTCACCAAACTCAATCCTCCTGGACACCCACTCTGGGACTCCTACCTTCCCTCGACCTCTTCATCTCAAATTGCCGCCGCAAAATCAATCACTTGGATCTGTCCACCCCTCTCACCTACTCCGACCTCTCCACATTGGAACACGCAGACCTCCGTTCCCTTCGCTCCAACCCAAAACTCACTATTAAACACGTCTACATCGCTGAGGCCAGACGCCAACTCTCTGACGCCTCTTCCTACTGTCCCCGGGATGATGACCCCACCCCCAATCACCAAGTCATCATCCCCCAGACCATCAACAACGTCATCACTTTGGTAGGTCTACCGTCGACAGCCTCTAACCTGATAGTTACCCAATCTGGCACTGTCCGTTTCTATCTCCTCTCTAAAATCTATAAACCCGACCGCCCTGGTCAACCCATTGTCTCTGCCTGCTCCTGCCTCACTGAGGTCATCTCCTCCTACCTCGACTCCATTTTTCCTTTTGGTTCAGGAACTCCCAATCTATATTCATGACACAACTCACACCTTCCACCTTTTCCAAAACTTCCAATGCCTGGTCCCCAACACCTTGTCTTTGCCATGGATGTACAGGTCCTGTACACCAGCACACCCCACATGGAGGACTTAACAGCCCTCTGCTTCTTACTATCCCATAGACCCAACAAGTCTCCACTAACACTCTCATTCCCATGGCTGAACGGCTTCTCTCTGTCAACAATTTCTCCTTCGATTCCTCGCACTTCCTACAAACCAAGGCAGTGGCCATGGGCACCCACATTGGCCCGAGCTATGCCCGCCTCTTTGTAGGATCTGTGGAACAGTCCCTCTTCCCAACCACACCGGCACCATCCCTCACCTATTACTCTGCGTTATTGATGACTGCATTGGTGTGGCCTTGTGTTCCCACAAGGAGCTTGAGCAGCTTGTCAACCTTCCACCCTCCCCTCAAATTCACCTGAGCCATTTCTGACACCTTCCTCCCCTTCCTGGACTTCTCCATCTCCATCTCTGGAAACCGGCTCACCACTGACATCCATTTCAAACCCACTGACTCCCACAACTAACTCGACTACAAGTCCTCTCACCTTAACATTGACTTCACCATGTTCAAAATCCCTCTACTCCCAGCCTTATCCCATGTCTAGCATTCCCACTCCTGACCTGACCTAACCTGTCCATCTTCCTGCTCAACTATCTGCTCCACCTCTCCCCAGACGAGTCACAATAACTCCTTACTGTATCCACCTATCACCATCGCTGCTACACTTCCAGCCCCACATCTCTCCCTCTATTTATTTCTGGGCTCCCCTCCCCCTCCCCAGTCCTGACAAAGGGTTTCGGCCCAAAACGCTGACTTTCCTGCTCCTCGGATGCTGTCTGACGTGCTGTGCTTTTCCAGCCTAACACCTGTAGACTAGCATTATCACTTGTTGGAGTCAATTTATTTCCTCTGTTTTCCCCAAGGATGCTTTCTCTTTCGAATGTCAAAGTGCTGCTGTTGCTGGAAATCAGAAATTCAAAACCAGCATTGCTTGTAATCCCAGCTCAGGTCTGACAAACAGAAACAGGAAATAGCTGGGGCTGTCATTGAATCTGTTTTCAGTGACTCACAAGGCTGTCCCCAGGCAGGAAGGGACATGTCAAAACAAACTTTTGGTGGGTGTAGTTTCCATAGGGTAGTGGTTATCACATTTGCCTCACATGCCCAAAAGGTCCCTAGTTTGATCCTGAGTGGCAACGTTATTGCCTTCTGTCTTCATCCTCCATTGAGGAACTGGCCCAAGCTCACGCAGCTCATTCTATTTCTTACTTAACTGTCCATTCAATGCAGGCCTGATGCAACTTTTGATCAATGTCTCGGGGTTGTTAAGGACCAGAGAGGGGGAATAAAAGTAATTGTTTGAAAATATTTGTGCACCGGGGCTGATAAAACAGCTGGTTGAAAATGTGACTGAAGAGAAAAAAATTGTAAGATATATGTGTAGCCAAATGCTGGCAGAACTGAGGCTGTGTGTATTTTGCAGGGTTTAGCTGATGTGTGTCATGTTGGCCTAATGGTTTAAGGTACTGTGTTCATAGTGCAGTCTTCTCTGGAGGTGTGGGTTTAAATCCCACTCCCAACGCGGAAGGCTTTATTTTAAATTTATGAATGACTGCGCTGTCACCTTGTGATAAAGTTGAAACTCTTTCCCCTACCCCCCACTGCATGATTCAGGGCCACAACCTGCAGCCTTGGAGTCAGACTTGCTACCACTGCCTCAGGATGGTTGGCAGACCCACAAGTTAATGTTTGTGCTTTTGGGTGAAAGTGAATGCGTGGCGACCCAGCCTCCCTCCAGTGTCGATGATAAAGGCAGCACTCGGTAATGGAGCTCTCAGCAAAACGAGCGGCTGCAGAGAAACTCTCTCTCTCTCGCTGCCCTCCGTCAGACTGGGGAGAGAATTGAGCCTCTTGATTTATCGAGATCAGTGGAGGATCAGGGAGACAAGCAGGAGGCTGGAAGAGCACAGCAAACCAGGCAGCGTCTGGAGGAAAGGAGAAATCAATGTTTTGGGTATTATCCTTTATCAGGGCTGGATTGGGGGAGTGGGCAAGTGGGAGAGAACTGTTGTCAAGGAGGTAGGTTTAAGAAGGAAGTGGTCACCCAGAATGGGGTTCAAAACGACACCCCTGCGATTAAGGGTCTCATGCTCTACCAATTGAGTTAGCCAGGCATTACACTGCAGGCTCCTGCTCTTAACACTTGTTGCAGTAAATTTGTTTACTCCAATAATTCTCTTTTATATGTAAAAGTGCTGCTGCTGCTGGACATCGGACATTCTAACCAACATTATTTACAATCCACAGCCTGGATCTGACAAAACTCATCCAGCTTCCTCCTCCTTCTGCTGCTCCTGTCAGGGGAACCTGCAAATAACCTCCCTCCAACACGCTCACTGCAAATACTCACAACTTGCAGCTTTCACACACAGCTCTCAGCACTGACACACCGGCCAAGCACACCCACACATGGACAGACACACAGAACAGAAACAGAGAGGGAGATGAACCCAGGGAGACAGAGATTGAGACACACACAGACCCTACACCCATCCCTATCTCTGTCACCTGCTCCAGACCCTTACACCCCTCCCTTATCTTTGGCACCTCCTCCAGCCCCTAAGCCCCTCTCTACCTCCGGCACCTACACCCCTCCCCATTTCTGTAATTTCCTCCAGCCCCTACACCTTTCCCTATCTCTGTAACATCTTCTGGTCCTTCACCCCTCCCTATATTTGTAACTTCCTCCAGCTCCTACATCCCTCCCTATCTCTGTAACCACCTCCAGCCCCACAGCCATATCTCTGTAACTGTCTCCCATCAATTGATTTCTACACCCCTCTAATTCCAGCCTGTTTATCTAACTGATTTGCAATCTTAGAGTCATCCAGAACTGAAAATAGACTTTTCTAACTATCTAACTCCTTAGCATCTATTGATCTGCCTATCTGTCTGTCCATCCCTCTATCTGTCTGCCTATCTGTCTATCTATCCAGCTATCTATCTCTGCAAATATATATCCGTCTACCTATGCTTTGCCAAACTCTCTGACATAATATATCTCCAGGACATGATGTTGTGTATTATACTGGTGACTTGCTTCTGTCATGTGTGATATTTGTGTAAGCTCCCACGATGTGAAGATGAAATCTCAGTCACTTTGTACTGAAGGTAGCAGTAAACATGTGTGATACCCACTGGCATCCCCATGTGTCCATTACAATCACAAGCACTCACGTGACTGGGTTCAGCTTAAGCCATTCAGATATACTGCAGTATGTCTAGCATGTCATGCTGCAAGAGGGCAGTCAGATGGAGACCAAAATCTTTATATCATCAGGTCACAGGCTATGGTACAGCAATCAAATCAGGAGGACCTTCCTCAATGCAATATTGCATATCTGATGTGAGATCTAACTCACTGTCTATCATCTTTGATCTGACCTATTTACCAAACTTTTTGTCTGTTATCGAACCACCTACTTATCTTTTGCTTCACCACCTCTGCTGCTATTCACACTTTACCCAGTTAACAGAAGCTAACTGCTGATGACATTACAGTGTTTCAGTCATGAGCAGGGATCTCCAGGAGAGTAAAATTGTGAATTGTGAACATGAGGAACAATCTTTGACCTTTGACCAAGCCGTTAAAGGTCAGGGATGACATGTGAAGGCTGAACATGGCCAATCTCCAATTTGTTTGTTGACTGGACTGCAAACATTGTGATACAGGGGAAAAGTACGAGAGCTGGTCTTTAATAATAATTAATCCGTCCCCTGGAATGACAAGTCGAAACAGGAAAATGTGGTGAGTTAGAAAGAATTCCGCATTGTAATGTATGTGTTTAATTTGTTTGCAATGCTGGATGTGTAGAATTTCAGTTCTTAGAATCTTGTTATTTACTTGAAGTAAACAACGGTGTAGTTCCTTAACTCAAGAATATCTTCACTCTGTTAGTCGACAACCCCTTTAGTAAGAGAATCATTTTCATCAGTTTATGCAGCGCTTATTTGATTTGATTTAATTTATTTATTTTCACATGTACCTAAATACAGTGAAAAGCGTTGTTTGCAAGCAGTACAGGCAGATCATAGAAAGCAAGGGTATATAGATCATAGGGTGAAAAAAAACTTGGACAGAGTAAGGCATACAGGTTACACCGCACAGGACATGGGCTAGACAAGACCAACATTAACAAGATCAGCATTATTTGAAATTAGAGAGACCATTCATCAGTCTAATAGCAGCAGGAAGAAGCCATCAGAGAGGCTAAGAAGCAGTACCAGACAAAGTTAGAGGCCCAGACCTATCAAACAGACTCCTGCCATCTATGGCAAGGCCTAAACGGCATTACGGGATTCAAAATGAAACAATGTAAGTTAGCGGACAATGACACATCCCTTCTGGACACGCTCAATGCTTTCTATGCTCGGTTTGAGCAGAATACCACCGGTGTGGAGATGCCTGCCCCAACAGCCCCAAACACACCGGTTCCCTCTGTCACCACTTCAGAAATCAGGTCAGTCTTCCTGAGAGTCAACCTGAGGAAAACGATGGGCCTGGATGGTGACCCCGGCCGAGCACTCAGATCCTGTGTGGACCAACAGGCGGAGGTATTCACTGAAATCTTCAACCTCTCCCTCCTACAAGTCAAAGTCCCCATTTGCTTCAAGAAGACCACTATCATCCGCGTACCCAAGGAAACACTGATGACAATACAGTGTTTCAGTTGTGAGCAGTGTGCCTTAATGACTACCACCAGTTGCTCTGACTTCAATAAACATGAAGTTCTTCGAGAGGCTGTTCATGGACCACATCAACTCCGGTCTTCCAACCTGCCTCGATCCCCTATAGTCTGTCTACCGACGTAACAGGTACACGGAGAATGCTAAACCCCTAGCCCTGCACTCATCCCCGGAACACCTGGACAACAAAGTCACCTACATTAGACTCCTGCTGGTTGACTACAGTTCCATCTCTAGCACCATTATCCCTCCCAGACTGATCTCCAAACTGTGTGACCTTGGTCTCGGCTCCACCCTTTGCAATTGGATCCTAAGCTTTCTGACCCATAGGCCACAATCAGTGAGGATAGGTAACTGCATCTCCTCCACAATAACACTCAACACTGGAGCCTCTCAAGGATCTGTCCTCAGCCCCTACTGTACTCCCTGTACACCTACGACAGTGTTGCCAATTCTGAATGAATGCCATCTACAAGTTTACCGATGACACCACCGCAGTGGGACGGATATCTAACAATGACGAGTCAAAATACAGAAGGGAAATGGAGGGCTTGGTGATGTGGTGCAACGAAAACAATCTGTCTCTCAACGTTGGCAAAACTAAAGATCTAATCAGAAAGAAAGGAGGGGAACCTGTCCCCATCTACATCAATGGAACTGAGGTTGAGAGGGTGAAGAGCATCAAGTTCCTTGGAGTGACGATAACCAATGACCTTTCCTGGACTTGCCACATAAATGCAACAAGAAGGCGCAACAATGCCTCTTCTTCCTCAGGCAGCTCAGGAAGTTTGGCATGTCCATCAGATCACTCATCAACTTCTACAGATGCACCATTGAAAGCACACTATCTGGGTGCATAACGGCCTGGTATGGCAACTGCTCTGCCTACAACCGTAAGAAACTACAGAAAGTGGTGTGCACAGCCCAGATCATCACGGAAGCCAACCTTCTCATCCAGGCACCCCATTTCCATGGCTCGCTGCCATAGAAAGGCAGACAAAATTGTCAGAGACCCATCACACACTGGCAATGACCTCCTGAAGCCACCTTCACCAGGCAGAAGATACAGAAGCCTGAAGACATTCACAAGCTGGTTCAGGAACAGCTTTTTTCCAGCCGTTGTCAGACTATTTAATGGACTCTAGCCTCAAATAATGTAATCTGTAATGTAACCTGTCTGCTTCTAAGTCTTTTTGATTGGTACAGCCTTTGCTTGCTGCGGTCTGCCTGTACCACTCGTAAACAAAGCTTTTCATTGTATTTCGGTATACGTGACAATGAATCAAAATCAAATGAAGCACCAACGATCAGATACTCTGGTTTCTTTTTACCTCTGACATGTAGATTAATGGAGAAATACTGGCCAGGATGCTGCAGAGGTGAACCCCACCGTATATCATTGATAGCCCTGGATAGTTTACATCCAATCAAGCCAGCAGACAGAGCCTCAGTTTAAGATGGTGCCTGAATAGCATAGCTGATGCTGCAAGTGCAAGGAGGCAAATGCATTGGGAGCAGCACTGCCCTGGGACCAGCGCTGCCCTGGGACCAGCACTACATTGGGAGCAGCACTGCATTGGGACCAGCGCTGCTTTGGGACCAGCGCTGCTTTGGGACCAGCACTGCCCTGGGACCAGCACTGCCCTGGGACCAGCACTGCATTGGGACCAACATTGTGCTGGGACCAGTACTGCATTGGGACCAGCACTGCTTTGGGGCCAACATTGTACTGGGACCAGCACTGCATTGGGAGCAGCGCTGCTTTGGGACCAGCACAGCTTTGGGACCAGCACTGTATTGGGACCAGCACTGCCCTGGGACCAGCACTGCATTGGGACCAGCACTGCTTTGGGGCCAACATTGTACTGGGACCAGCACTGCTTTGGGACCAGAACTTGATAGGGTCAGCACTGCACTGGGACCAGCACCATGGGATGCAGATAGATGGGTGATCGTGAACGTGTGGAGCGTCCGTGCGTACGGCACAGCCTCCCCCAGTGTCGTTGATAAAGGCAGCACTCGGTAATGGAGATAGTCGGAACTGCTGATGCTGCATTCTGAGGTAACAAGGTGTGGAGCTGGAGGAACACAGCCAGCCAGGCAGCATCAGAAGAGCAGGAAAGCTGACGTTTCGGGTCTAGACCCTTCTTCAGGAAAAAATAAGAAGGGTATGGACCCGAAACGTCAGCTTTCCTGCTCCTTTGAAGCTGCCTGGCCGGCTGTGTTCCTCCAGCTCCACACCTTGTTAACTCGGCAATGGGGCTCTCAGCAAAACGAGCGGCTGCAGAGAGAGTCTCTGCATCTCTGCGCCCCATCAGACTGTAGACAGAATTGATCGGTGAAAGATCAAGGTGAGTGTCCAAGTGGGATTGAGGAGCTGACATTAAAGTGTGTGTGTGTGTGTCTTTAAACAAAATGAAAACATAACCGCCCAACGTGGGGCTCGAACCCACGACCCTGAGATTAAGAGTCTCATGCTCTACCGACTGAGCTAGCCGGGCCTCACGTTGCGTCGTTCTGCCTTATCACTTGCTCTGGTCAAATTATTTCCTATGTTTTTCCACTGTGATGTTTTATCTTTCAAATGTACGAGTGCTGCTACTGCTGGAAATGCGAAATTAAAACCAATATTATTTACAATCCACAGCTTGGATTTGACAAAACTCATCGAGGTTACACCTCCTCCGGCTGCTCCTGTCTGGGTGGGTTAACCCTGCAAATAACCTCCCTCCCTCACGCTCACTGCAAGCAGTCACAACCTGCCCCTTTCACACACAGCCCTCAGCACTGTCACGCTGGTCAAACACACACACACAGCCAGAGACACGGGGAGAGACAGAAGCAGGGAGAGATGCAGGGGGAGAGAGCAAGAGAGGCACAGAGACAGAGAGGGATTTACCGAGAGAGACACACACACACAGAGACTCTCGGTGTCCGAGTCTGCACAGGTCTGTCCATAGAAATACCCACGAGCTGATAACAGTAAATCACAGGGAGGAAAGGACGTGCAGAAAGCTGACGTGCAGAAAGCTGACCTGCAGGTAGTTTCCATAGTGTAGTGGTTATCACGTTCGCCTCACACGCGAAAGGTCCCCAGTTCGATCCTGGGTGGGAACATTTATTATGTCTGTCTTCCTACTCCTTCACAGAACTGGCCCAACATGCACCTCACTCAGAGATAACAAGGTGTGGAGCTGGATGAACACAACAGGCCAAGCAGCATCATCGGAGCGGGAAAGCTTGATGTTTCGGGCTTAGACCCTTATACACCTCACTCAATTTTCCTTCTTACTGTCCTGACAACCAGCTGTTCAATCCAGAATTGCCACTGAATACTAGCCCAGCTTGCCCGGATGGGCGCAGCTCCAACAATGCTCAGGAAAGTCAACATGATCCAGGGCAAAGCATCCTGCTTGATTGACACCAAATCCATAAACGGCTGCTCTCTCCACCACCAACGCAACAGTGTGTACCATCCAAAGGTGGACTGCAGAAATTCAACATGGCTTCTTAGACAGCACCTTCTAAACTCATGACCACTTCCATCTAGAAGGACAAGGGCAGCAGATACAAGTGAACACCAGCCCCTTGAAGTTCCCCTCTGATCCGTTCACCATCCTGAGGTGGAAGTATATCAGCCATCCCTTTAGTGTCAGTGTCACTGTGTCAAAATCCTGGAATTCCCTCTCTAACAGCACTGTGTGGGTGCCCCTACACCACATGGACTCCAGTGGTTCAAGAAGGCAGCTCATCCCCACCTTCTCAAGGGGCAGCTAGGAATGGGCATTAACCGCTGGACCACCTAGCGATGTCCACATCCCACATGTTGCACTGAGGGTCAGTGCTGCACTGGGAAGGGTCATCTTTGATTTTTGCGCTTGAGGTCTGAAGGGGATTTAGGGGAAGGCATGTGTCTTGAACCAGAAACCCTGAGGCTCAGAAATATGAGATATAGCTCTGACAAATATTAATGGAGCAAAATTTTACATTGGTGCTTAGCCATCTACATTTTCTAATATTTCACCATCTTCAAAATATCTTTTTTGGAGCCAAAAAATTTGCTGAACTAAATATTCTGACTTTCAATAAAAGATATGTATTTGTATATAAGTTATACCATATTGTATACATATAGGATATGAGGGGCCTATCTATGAATAGAATAGATTATCCTTTATTCTCACATGTACTCCATGCCCTATTGCAGAAGTGCAGTGAAAAGATTTTCCAACATTTGCTTCCTATGGCACCACCTTAGGTGCCAGTACCTAGGTACAAATCTTGAATACAAAAGAGGAGTAAAAAGCATTACTTTACAGAGTTTAAAAAATAAGACAACGTTAAAGGATTGGCATTACAGTCGGGAAAAATATTTAAATAAATGCTACATTGTAGCAGTTCAGCACAGGGCCTCCACGCATGATCTGACCACCAGCACCAGGCCCCAGTCCAACAGCCATCCCCCCTCCACTCTAAGCCTCTGGCCACTCCGTACTGGCACTCAGCTACTCCAATGTAAGTTCCAGGACTGCCTCCCCTGCGCCAGTCCCCACCTGGGCCTCGCTGCCTGCAGGCTGCTCCTGGATTCGCTCCCTACGTGCTGGTCCAGTTTTCTAATAGAGTTAAGTTATTCTAAGTTCTTCTTTCTTTCTTTTTAATTTAACTACAGTGTTTAAAATAAATTATGTTTTGGCTAACATCGAGTAGTTCGACTGGTCGCGTTGCATCTGGAACAGAGCACTTCACATCTACCTTTACAATAAGGAAATGTTAGGGTCTAAGCTACAGTCTTAAAATATTTTCGGGGAGTCTAGTCTGGTCTGGTCCATAGCTGTAATTAGGGACTGGCGATAATGACTGGTCCTGTCAGTGATGTCCAGATCCCATGAATGTATAAAGGCAGTTGAAGGTCTTCAAATAGATCCATTAAACTGCTAGATTAATGCAGATTGCAAAGCAGTGGATGAAACTCTCTTTCTGTCTTGTTCTCCCCACTATCTCCTTTTAATCTGAAGTTTGTGAGTTATTCTCTGTGTCCTTGGGCCTATACATGCTCTGATCAGTCCAATTCCTATGTAAATAATTGGCCACAGGTCGCCTGCTTTGATCTTGTTTGTAATTCCTGCATCCTGCACCGTTCGCCTGAAGCAACCTTCCGGAGAGTTCTTTTCCCCGAACCACCCTCTGCAATATCCAGCGGGCAGCAATGAGTCCTGGGACATCTCTGCACCGAGTGGTTACGTTGTGAAAGTTTATATCCCTTACTTGGACATTGAACGATCGGAAGGATGTCAGATCAGCCACTTACAGGTACTGAGTCCGGAGAAGACACAGAAACAATTGAGAAAGATTACACTGTTCTGTGAAGCTTCGAACATCACAGAGCAATAACTATTACCAAGTCTCTCATGGTATAGCAGTAGCATCTCTACCTGTGTTCAAATCCCACTTACTCCAGAGATGTACAAAAGCCCCTCTGCTAAGTTTAACTCTGAGGTAGATCCAGGCATTATTTTTGACCTAAAGGAGATGGACTGAAGACAGGTATATGAAATTAAGCCACAGATTATCTCACCGAAAGGTGGAACAGGATTGAGGGGCTGAATGGCCTACACCCGTTCCTGTGAAACTGATTATCAGGTATATACCGCTTCCCTCTAGAATAGAGAAAGTTAAAGAGTTAACTCTTTGAGATTGGATGACGATGCAGGTTTGACATAAAGACAATGGTTGTGTGAGAGACCAGAACTAAGGGTCCTCTATAAAATGCAGTCTCGAATTAATCCCTTGGGGACTTTGGACAAAACTCCTCAATTCAGACAGCCCAGACTGTGTGGAAATATAATTAATGGTATGGGCCATTTGGGATGAATGGCGTGTTACAGTGCTGTAAATAAGATGCAACCCCATATACAGTGATGGATTATTGTTCTTGATGAGTATATTGGATGCTTTGAGTATGGCAGGGCCAAGATTTGTCACTCCGGGACAAGCTTATGAATGAACTGCTGAGACACTAACAAGTTGTCCTCAGCAGCTAAGGCTATACCACATAGGAGTAAAAGTAGGCCATTCAGCCCATCAAGTCTGCTCAAATTTCAATGAGATCATCGCTGAGCCTATCATCCTTAACTCCATTTTCCTGCTGCTCCCTTCGATTCCCTTCCTGATTAAAAAATCTGCCTATCTCAGCCTTGAATATATGTAACGGCCCAGCCTTGACAGAAAGAATTTCGCAAATTCATTCTCCTGAGAGTGGAAACTCTTCCTCATCTCTGTCTTAAATGTGTGACCCTTTATTCTGAGACTATGCCATCTCGTCCTAGTGTCTCCACAAGGAGAACATATGTCTCCACATCTTCCCTGTCAAATCCCCCTAAAAGTCTTGTATGTTTCAATAAGGTCACCTCCCATTCACCACAGTGGCTCGGTGGTTAGCACTGCTGCCTCACAGCACCAGGGACCTAGCTTTAATTCCACCCTCAGGTGACTGTCTGTGTGGAGTTTGCACATCCCCCTTGTGTCTATGCGGATTTCCATGGGGTGGTCTAGTTTCCTCCCATAGTCAAAAGATATGCAAGTTAGGTGGATTGATCGTGCTAAATTGCCCCGTAGTGCAATACAAGGATAGGTAAGGGGTTGGGTCTGGGTGGGATATATCTTTGGAGGGCCAGCGTGGACTCATTGGGCCGAATGACCTGTTTCCACACAATGGGAATTCTATGATGATTCTTCTAAACGCCAATGAGTATGGGCTCAATGTCTCCTCATATGAAAGTCCCTCCGTACCTGGGAACAGTCAAGTGACTATGACCCTTCTCTTTGTTTGTTTTACCAAAACGCAATACCTCGTATTTATCCAAATTGATCTCTGACGTTTTTCAGCCATTGACCGAATTGATCAAGATCCCTTTGTAATCTTAGAGAACCTTCTTCACTGTCTACTTTGCCACCAATTTTGGTGTCATCTGCAAGGTAACTAACCATGTTTCTATGTTCCCAACTCAGTCATTTATATAAATCCTTTCAAACCTATACATCCACTTATTCTGAGTCAAAAGATCAAACCAATAAGATTTTATCATCCGTTATTAATTGTACAACGGCAGTTAAGGGCCAGGAGTCCAATGTAGGCCCAAATGGTCACCATTTAAATAAACTGGACCAGGTGACATTTGAGCTCTACCCATCTACTGTGATGAGATTTGAACCATTGAGTTCACAGAAGAGCTGCTGAATTAACACTGTCGTGATAATACTGAAGAGGGTAGTTTATACTCTTGTGATGCTCAACACTAATGCTCCATCAATGCCCAACAGATTCTTTCGGAGGGAAGGGAGCTGGCCAAGCTGTGTGGCAAATGGGAAGATGATGGTAGCAATCCGGAACTGCATGAGTATTATTCCACCAGTAACACACTGAGAATCTTGTTCACATCGAAGGATCTTGAATCCAAGCAGTTTACTGGATTTCTAGCACTCTACTCTCATGTTGGTAAGTCGCCAATGCGTGGAGACCCCAGAACTGTTTTTCTTTTTTGGATTACTCCATCAAGACCAGGCCCTGGTTGTTCAAATCTAGTTCTTTGTTTTGTGTCTTTTGTAAAGTACAATCCCATTTTCACAAATCGGTGCCTGGGAATCATGTTTTCACATGTAGATCCAGGAGAACAGTGCGGGGTTGGGGGGTTGGGAGGGTGGGATGTGGCCAAATCAGTGACCGGAGAGATTGGAGGGGTCGGGACAGTCATAGAGTCATAGAGTTGTGCAGCAGAGAATCAGACCCTTTGGTCCAACTCGTCCATGCCGACCAGGTATCCTAAACTAATCCAATCCCATTTGCCAGCATTTGGCCCATATCCCTCTAAACCCTTGCACTTCATATACCCACCCAGATGCATTTTAAATGTTGTAATTGTACCAGCCTCCACCACTTCTTCTGGCAGCTCGTTCCATACATGCACCGCCCTCATGAAAAGTTACCCCTTAAGTCCCTTTTAAATATTTGCTCTCTCATCTTAAACCTATGCCCTCTAGTTTTGGACTGCCTTACCTTGGGAAAAACACCTTGGCTATTCACCCTATCCATGCCCCTCATGATTTTATAGACTTTTATAAGGTCACCCCTCAGCCTCTGATGCTTCAGGGAAAATAGCACCAGCCTATTCAGCCTCTCCCTATAGCTCAAACCCTCCAACTCTGGTACCATCCATGTAAAACTTTTCTGAACCCTTTTAAGTTTAGCAACATCTTTTGCATAGCAGGGAGGTCAGAATTGAATGCCATATTCCAAAAGTGGCCTCACCAATGTTCTGTACAGCCACAACAAGATGTCCCAACTCCTATCCTCAATGCACCGACCAATAAAGGCAAGCGATTTGATCCTCTCCTGATTGGACATTTGACAGAGGTGTTCGATGTCAGGACAGAGTAAACAGAGACACTTTGAGCCCATGGATGGGAGTATCAAGAAACAGAAAATAAGAGCAGAAGTAGGCCATTCAGCCCCTTGAGCCTGCTGCACCATTCAATATGATTGTGGCTGATCATCCGAACTCAGTCTCCTGTTCTCACTTTCTCCCCCTACTCATCAATCCCTTTAGCCCTGAGAACTATATCAGACTTCTCCTTGAAAACATTCAATATTTTGGCATAAATTGTGGTGGAGAAGTGCCTGGATGAGCACTTTAGATGCCAGGGCACAGTCAGGTAAGGACCAATTGCAGGTAAATGGGTGCAGTATATTTGGTGTTTATTGGTTGGCATAGACATGGTGGGCCAAAGGGCCTGTTTCTCTGCTGTGTGGCTCGGCGATTCAACGATGATGACAGTAAGGGACCATAGATTTTACAGAATTAGTGAAAGAATCGACATGAGCTAAATCTTTCACACACAGCAAGCGCTTAACGTCTGGTGCACGCTGTCTGAGAGTGTGGGGAGAATGGACAGCAGGTTCAATCGAGAGGGAATTATCTGAAGATGAAGGAAGTTCAAAGTTACAGGAAGCAGTGGAGGAATGGCAAATTTCTAATGCAGATATGATGGGTTGAGAAACCTCTTCCTGCCCATTACCACCAATTCCAAACCACTCACCATCCTGATTTGGAAATATATCAGCCATTCCTTCAATACTGCTGGGTCAAAATCCTGGAACGCCCTCCCCAATGGCACTGTGTGTGTGTTCCCACACCACACAGACTGCAGCCATTCAAGAAGGCAGCACACCCCCACCTTCTCAAGGGACAATTAGGCATAAATGCCAACCTGACTGAGGGGTGACCTTATAGAGGTTTCTAAAATCATGAGGGGTATTGTTAAGGGGAACAGCACATGTCTTTTCCCAAGGGTGGGGGATTTCAAGACTAAGGGGCATATTTTTAAAGTGAGAGGAGAAAACCAGGGGGGCAATTTTTTTACACAGAGAGTGGTTCACACGTGGAATGACCTTCCAGAGGAAGTGATGGATGCAGATACAGTTACAACGTTTCAAAGATAAGTACATGACTAAGAAATGTTTGGAGGGATACAGGCCAAGCGCAGGTAGGTGGGGCTAGCTTAGTTTGGGATTATAGTCAGTGTGAACTGGTTAGACCGAGGGTCTGTTTCTGTACTGTATGATTCCATGACTGACATGCCATGCCCAAATCCGGAAAATAACATAAAGATGCTTTAGAAAGCAATTTAGCAATTGTGTGGTTAGTGCTTTCATTAAACATAAGGATAAGAATGCACTTAAAATTTACACATTTAGACTTTTATTGTCATCTGAAACCATGAGGCTAAGGCTTTGCTGGAAATAGGTCAGGCATATACATTTCCAGTCAGTTTTATTCCAGCTTAAATAACGCTATAAATACATTGATTACTCATTCCCCATTCATTCAGTCTCACTGAATCATTCACTGATGCCTTATTTCATTTCATCTCAGGCAAATCTGCCAGACCTTATTGAGATACACACGTAGGAGAAGGGATGGATTAATGGAGGTGGAATGATGAGCAGCATTTGCTCCTTTTGAGGAACAAATACAGTAGCAGACTTCAGTTAGGGTGAATGGCCTCTTCTTGTGCTGTAAGATCTTATATGGCGGTGTATCACAGTTTACTGAGATTCTTTGAGATGGCTCCTAACTGGTGTCTTAAAGTGAGTTTGATAGACAGAGAGGCTAACGGGGGCGAGGTTTCAGAGCTTTTGAACCCAGGCTACTGGAGGCATAGCTGCCAAAAGTCGAGAATATCAAAATTGGGAAGGCGCAAGAGGCAAGCATTGGGGATCCAAGATAGCTCAGAGATTTGTGGAGATGTCAGGAGTGTGAGGGAATACTCCCCACTTGCCTGGATGGGCACAGCCACAACAACACTCGAGAAGCTCAACACCATCCTAGACAAAGCAGCCCACTTGCTTGGCACCACATCCACTCCCTCCATCACCAACACTCAGTTGCAGCAGGGTGCACCATCTACAAGATGCACTGCAGAAATTCATCAAGGCTCCATAGACAGCAACTTCTGAACCCATTGCCACAACCATGTAGGAGGATGAGGGCAGCAGATACATGAGAACACCAGCCCCACCAAGTTCCCCTCCAAACCAATTGCCATCCCGAATTGGAACTAGATCGGCCATTCCTTCAGTGTCACTGGGTCAAAATCCTGGAACTCCCTCCCGAATGGCACTGTGTGGGTATCCCTACACCACCCAGACTGCAGCAGTTCAAGAAGGCAGCTCACCACCACCTTCTCAAGAGGCAATTAGGGACAGATACTTCACCATCTCAAGGGGCAATTAGGGATGGGCAAAAATTGCTGGAACGCACAACCCATGAATAATAAAAAGTTTATTTCATTGTGCCAATAAAGAGCTCTTGTGATACAGTGGAAATAGAGCCATAGAGCTGTACAGTACAGAAACAGACCCTTTGGTCCTACTCGTCCATGCTGACCAGATATTCTAAATTAATCTGGACCCAGCGGCTTTACCAGCGGACAAAGTACGCATGGCAGCAATCCTCAATAGAACCCAACACATCGAGAAAGCTAACACACTACTGGCAGATACCAACATCTACCAACAGATGGCAATAGACCCAAGCTCACAGTTAGGAAACCTGAAAAAGATTACACAACTCAGGAGACATCGAAAAGACAGACCACCAAAAAATGAAGCCAGAGGAATCCAACACAGCCCAATTCTATGGACTCCCCAAGATACATAAATCAGAGTCCCCCTCAGACCCATCGTCTCATGACCAGGTACACCAACATATAGACTTGCCAAAGAACTGCAACAGAAATTGAAATACTTAGTGGACGACACCACCTACTCCATCCAATCATCCCAAGAATTCCTTAACATCATCAAGGACACCAGGATAGAAGAGGACAAGATGATGATAGCCTTCGACGTTACAGCACTATTTACATCCACAAACATTGACGTAGCCAAAGAAACAATTGCCAAGCTGCTGGATGAACCATGTAAGGAGACAACCCAAGAGACCAACAACATCAAGAAGGACACCACCATGAAACTACTAGATCTGTGCCTCACAACCCACTTCACCTTCAACAGTGGCGCACACAAACAAACTGACAGAACACCAATGGGATCCCCAATGTCATGACTGATTGCAGAAGCAGTAATGCAAAGGTTAGAGCACACAGCGCTGCCCACTATACAACCCAAACTTTGGGTCTGATGTGTAGATGATACCTTTGTGATTATTCAACACACAAAACTAGAACAAACCTACCGAAACATAAACAACGTCCTCACTGGGATAGAATTCACGGGAGAAGGAGAGAACAACAACCGACTACCCTTCCTGGACATAATGGTAGAACGCAAAAACAATGAGGAACTCCAGACTAGCGTATATAGAAAGACCACACATATGGACCGGATATTCAATTACACTAACAAACCCCAAAGCCCAGAAATGGAGCTGCATCAGGATACTATTTAAACGAGCCAGAACACATTGCAGCAACCCAGCACTATGCAAAGCAGAATAGACGCAGTCTTCAAAAGAAATGGATACCCGAAAAGCACAATCCCCCGTTACCTCCGAGACAGACCACAACAGGAAGACACAACACGACCAGAATCACTTATCACCCTACCGTACATCAAGAACATTTCAGAGATGACCACAAGACTACTCAGATCCCGAGGTATCAGATTAGCCCACAAACCGACAACCACCCTACGACAGCTACTGATGAGTGTAAAGGATCCCATACCCAATACCAGAAAAGCTGGGGTTATATACAAACTACCGTACAAAGACTGTGAGAAACAAGACATAGGCCAAACCAGAAGAAAATAGACTGTATAGATACACGAACATCAACTACTCACCAAGAGACATGACCAATTCTCACTTGTCTCACTACGCACGGACAACGAGGGACACGAATTCGACTGGGACAACACATTGATAATTGCACAAGCCAAACAGAGATATGCCAGGGAATTCCTGGAGGCCTGGTATTCCAACTGGAACTCCATCAACAAGCACATTGAATCAGACCCTGTGTGCAAACCACTGAGAAACAAAACCGGAAATTATACCACCCACCCCAGCAAACTGAGGCATATAAATAACAAGTGGGACAGAACACTGACACTTCGCCAGAGGCGCACTGACGCTGTTACACTGGCTTGGCGAGCATGTCTACAACCTAATCAAGTCCCATTTGCCAGGATTTGGCCCATATCCTTCTAAAGCCCTCCTAATCATGTCCCCATCCAGATGCCTTTGAAATGTTGTAATTGTACCAGCCTCCACCACTTCCTCTGGCAGTTTATTCCATACACGCACCACTCTCTGCATGAAAAAGTTGCCCCTTAGGTCCCTTTTAAGTCCTTCTCCTCTTATCTGAAACCTACGCCCCTCTAGTTTTGGACTCCCCTACCCTGGGGAAAAGGACCTTGGCTGTTCACCCTATCCATGCCCCTCATGATTTTATAAACCTCTTTAAGGTCGACCCTCAGCCTTCGACACTCCAGGGAAAATAGCCCCAGCCTATTCAGACTCTCCCTAATACTCAAACCTTCCAAACCCAGCAACATCCCTGTAAATATTTCCTGCCCATACCTCTGACCCAGGAGGCCCAGCTTGACTTCCCACATGCCAGAGAGATGTTCGTGAACATCTCTGAACGGGTTGATTTGAAACTATCATAGAGTCATAGAGGCCTATAGCGTGGAAACAGGCCCTTTGGCCCAACTTGCACATGTCGCCCAATTTTCACAATTTAAACCAGTCCCATTCGCCTCTGTTCAGTCCATATCCCGCCATACCTATTCCGTTCATGTACCTCTCTATGTGCTTCTTAAATTATACTCGTGAGCACCACTACCTCTTGCAGCCTGTTCCAGGTACTCAGCACCCTCTGTATGAAAATATTGCCCCTTTGGACCCTATTGTATCTTCATCTTAAAATATACATGAATCGATAAATATACATTCATGAGAAAGTGTCACACTGGACTCAAGTCGTTAATTGTGTTTCTCTCTCCACAGGACCCACCTGAGTTTCTCCTTCTTTATTTTGGATCTCCAACATCTGAAATATTTGGCTTTCGAAAGTACAGTTGTTGCTGTAACTTCGAGATCCACCCCTCCCTCCCCAAACCTTCTAAAGACGAGTTGATTTCCTTTACCCTATTCTCAGATTGGCTTTACTGATTGGGCCCTCTCTCCACCCAGATGTCAATGAGTGTGCCATCGATGACAATGGATGTAGCCATTACTGCGGGAATACGATAGGTAGCTACCACTGCTACTGTCCTCGTGACTTTGTCATTCAGAGCGACGCACGGACTTGCAAGAGTAAGTTTGCGAGGGTTTGATATTTGGTGAGACAAATAGTGTTGCAATTGTAACTTGTATCAATGTCTGGTGGGGTTGGGTCCTTTGTATCCACTGACAGACTCCGTTGATGACAGTTCCATGGCGTAGAGTTGAGACTGTTCGCGGTATTTGTCACATCCTCAGCTTTTCACAGGTCCACCACCCTAATGATGATGTGTTATCAATGAGAGGAGTGTCAACTACCCCTCTGAGTGACTCACCATCCTGATTTGGAAATATATCGGCCATTCCTTCAGTGTTGTTGGGTCAAAATCTTGGAACTCCCTCCCTAAGGGCACTGTGTAGGTGTCCCTACACCACAGAGGACTGCAGCCATTCAAGAAGGCAGCTGGCCCCAACAATCTAATTAGGGATGGGCAACAAATGCTGGCCCTATTGATGCCCACATCCAAATAAAAGAGCTTTAAGTACCCATTGGATGGTTAGTTCATCAGAAGGAGGCAAAATTAGCCTTGTACTTGTCTACCAGTCTCTCAGTTAGAAGCTAAAATGGAATACAAGGTATTTCTAGGACAAAAGCAGGCCATTCAGCCCACTCATCAGCTTCCTCCCAACATGCCCATGTCTGTCTCCTGGAGTGAATTAATGCTACTCACCTTCATCATTCTCTTTGGCTTCCCCACATCTCACTGAGTGACGAGGTTTCTGTGTGACGTTGTGTTATGTTTGTTGGTGAGGACCCTGCAGAAACAATATGCAAGGAAGTTGTGCACGAAATAAATTTCCTCTTCCTGCCCAGTAGCCCTAGAGTGTGGCAGCCACTCCTAACCCAGTGAATGAGTCAGATTCAGCGAACTGGGGGCCAAGGTTTCTTCATTCCCTCCTCCCCACTCCTAAATCCTCCGCTCAGTCCCACCCCTTCCTCACTGATCTACTCCAAAACACACCCAACAAAGCGCCCAGTCCCTCTTCTGTACAAAATCGCATCAAAATGATAACAAATGAGGCCATTTGGCTCAGCAAGTCTAACTGTCGAGTATTCCAGTCAGTCCCATTTCCAGTCTTCTCCCCACCAATGACTTTACTCGATCCCAAGATCAAATCCCTCAATTGCCCATCCAATTTCCCTCAAAATAATCCTGCCTCATGCCTCTATTTCTCCACATTAATTTTATTCTCCCTACAAAGCTTTCCAGCAATTCGATTTCTATGTGGACCTTGAATTAAGACTGCAGTTACAAAGTCACACAGCATGGAATCAGACCCTTCAGTCCAACCTGCTGACCAGGTATCACAGTCTGACAGAGTCCCATCTGCCAGCATTTGGCCCATATCCCTCTAAATTGTTCCTATTAATGTATCCATCCAGCTGTCTTTTAAATCTTGTAATTGTATCAGGCTCCACCACTTTTTCTGGAAGTTCGTTCCATACACACATCTCCCTCTGCCTGAAAAAGTTGCCCTTTAGGTCCCTTCTCGCCTTAAACCTATGCCCTCTAGTTTTGGACTCCCCTACCCTGGGAAAAAGATTTGGCTATTCACCTTATCCATACCCCTCATGATTTTATAAACCTTTATAAGATCAAGAGAAAGAGTTCGAAGTTTGGGACAGTTGTCCTGGCGCGTAGGAGGCTGTGGGGCGACCTCATAAAGGTTTATAAAATCATGAGGGGTATGGATATGGTGTAAAGACAAGCCTTTTCCCCAGGGTAGGGGAGTCCAAAACCAGGAGGCATACTTTTAAGGTGAGAGGAGAAAGATTTAAAAGGGACCTGAGGGATAACTTTTTCGCACAGAAAGTGGTTTGTATAGAGGAAGAGGTAGATACAGGTACAGTTCCAACATTGAAAAGACATTTGGGCAGGTACATGAATAGGAAAGGTTTAGAGGGATATAGGCCAATGCAACCACATCGGATTAGTTTAGATTGGAAAATTGGTTGATCTTGATGAGTTGGTCTGAAGGTCTGTTTCTGTGCTGTATAACTCAATGACTCTAGACTCTATTCAGCCTCTCCCTATAACTCAAACCCTCCAGGCCTGGTAACATCCTTGTAAATCTTTTCTGAATTTTTTCAAGCTTAACAACATCCTTTCTGTAGAAGGATGATCAAAATTGTACACAGTGTTCTAAAACTGGTCTCACCAAAGTTCTGTACAGCCACAACATGATCTTCCGACTCCTATACTCAGTATTTTGACCAATGAAAGCAAACGTGCCAAAGACTTTCTTCACAATCCTGTCTTTCTGTGAGTTCACTTACAAGGAACCATGCACCTGCAACCCAAGGTCTTTTTGTTCATCAACGCTCCCCAGGACCCTCCCATTAATTAATATAGTTCCTGCCCGGGCTTGCCTTACCAAAATGCAATATCTCACATTTATCGAAATGAAACTCCATCTGCCACTCCTTGGCCCGTCTGATCAACATCCTGTTGTACTCTGAAATAACCATCTTCACTGTCCACTACGCCTCCAATTTTGGTTCTATTTTTTTCAGCTCCATTTCTCCTGTGAATCTGGTTCCAAAACTGTGACTTTTCAAACATGAACAGATCTCTTTGTGTTTTTATCTGTGGCTTTCCGTTGTGTTTCGTCCACAGAAGCACAAGTTTTCTGCCCCAATCGGGTGCTACAGAACAGTATCCTAGAACCCTCTTGGCCGAAGTTCGATGTTCGAGATACTGTGAAGGTGACCTGTGAACCAGGATATGAAATTGTCAAGGTGAGGGTGTAACATTGATGGTTTTCCATCTGACGGATTCACTTCTGTAACATCGTGGTCTTTTATGGCATGCGGGAGTCTCTGGGCAAGGCCCTTGCCCTAAGGGGAGATGAAGGCCTAGTGGCATTATGACTGGTCTGTTAATCCACAAACCCAGGTAATGTTCTGGAGGACTTGTGTTTGAATCTTGCCACAGCAGATATTGGAATTTAAATCTGATTAAAAGTCTAATGATGACCATCAACCGATTGTTGGGAAAACTCCATTTGGTTCAGAAGGGTTGTGACCCAAAACATTAACTATCCTACTCCTCTGATACTGCCTGTGTTCCTCCAGCTCCACACTATTATATTTGGTTCACTAATGTCCTTTATTAACAGAAGCTGCCATCCTTACCTGGTCTAGCTGACCAGCAAGGATGCAGAAAATATTTACATGGATGTTAAAGCATTTGAACTACAGGGAGAGGAGCAATAGACCACTTTTGGACTACTGCATTCAGTTCTGGTCTCTCTGCTATAGGAAGGATGTTGTTAAACTTGAAAATGTGCAGAAAAGATCTACAAGGATGTTGCCAGGGTTGGAGAGTTTGAGCTCTAGGGAAAGACTCAATAGGCTGGGGCTATCTTCCCTGGAATTTTGGTGACTGAGGGGTGACCTTATAGAGGTTTATAAAATCCCAAGGGGAATGGATAGGGTGAATAGCCAAGATCTTCTTCCCCAGGGTAGGGGAGTCCAAAACTAGAGGGCATAGTTTTAAGGCAAGAGAGGGAAGATTTAAAAGGGATCTAAGGGGCAACGTTTTCACACAGAGGGTGGTGCATTTATGGAATGAGCTGCCAGAGGAAATGGTGGAGGCTGGATTAATTACAACATTTAAAAGGCATCTGGATGTGTATATGAACAGAAAGGGTTTAGAGGGCTATGGGCCAAAGGATGGCAAATGTGACTAGATTACTTTAGGATATCTAGTCCACATGGATGAGTTAGACTGAAGGGTCTGTTTCCATGCTGTACATCTCTATGACTCTATGACTATGACTCAATATAGTTGACTCTTAACTGTGCTCTGGGCAATTACGGATGGGAAATAAATGACATCCTTATGCCATGAATGAAAATAAAAACAAAACTACCCCTCAAATGGCTCACTCAGACCATTCAGATGGCAAAGCTGAAGAAGGGTAATTCCGGACTTAACACCTTAATGCTGTCCCTATCCGCATGTGGCTGTTGAGTTGCTCCAGTGTTCCCTACATTTGTTTCAGATCTCCAGCATTTGCTCCATTTCGCTTTGATGCTTTTGTCTTTGACTCTTAAGTGCCCTCCGAGATGACCAAATGAGCCATTTAGTTAGGAAGGAGCAACAAACATGGACCTTGACAAATGACACCCACATTCAATATAAGATTTCAAAAAAGAAAGACAAGTTCATCTCCATTTGGGAGTTAGCTTTTGCACCTGGAAAGGGTCTAGAGGTGAAATGTGGAAACTACTGTTTGTGCTAAACAATGGCTGTACAACAAAACCCTTGCAATTCTTTCAAAGTTGTTTGTGGCTTAATATGGAAATTTATCTATTAATTTTTGATCTGATTTTTGACATGATTTGAACTATTGTTGTCACATGTACCTAAGTACAGGGAAAAGTTTTGTTTTACATGCAGAGCATAGCAAACAAGGACATACAGATCATAGGGAGCTTCAACAGAACAAGGCATACAAGGTTACACTGCACAGGAATTGCGCAAACAGGATAAACATTAGATTTGAAATTAGAGAGGTCCATTTATCAATCTAATAATGGCAGGGAAGAAGCTGTTCTTGAACCTGCTAGTATGCGTGTTCAAGGTTTTGTATCTTCTCCCTGATGGAAGAAGTTGGGAGAGAGTATTACTGGGGTGAGAGGGGTCTTTGACAATGTTAGCAGTTTTTCCATGGCAACGAGAAGAGTAAATGGAGTCTATGGATTGGAGTTTGGCTTCCATAATGGTCTGGGCTGTGCATGCAACTTTCTGTAGTTTCTAGCAGTCTGGGGTAGAGCAGTTGCCGGACCAAGCCGTTATGCACCCAGATAGAATGCTTTCTATGGTGCACGTGTAAAAATTGTTGGGGGTCCTTATGGACATGCTGAATTTCCTTAGCATCTTGAGGAAGTGCAGGCATTGTTGTGTCTCATTGACCGTTGCATTTATGTGGGAGGTCCAGGACAGATTGTTGGTGATCAAACTTGTCACTCTCAACCTCTCCACCTCAGCTCCTTTGACATAGATAGGGGTGTGTCCTCCTCCTTTCTTCCTGAAGTCATCAATCAGTTCTTTTGTTTTGCCAATATTGAG
The DNA here is from genome assembly GCA_024137785.1 of Ginglymostoma cirratum. NCBI lineage: Eukaryota > Metazoa > Chordata > Chondrichthyes > Orectolobiformes > Ginglymostomatidae > Ginglymostoma > Ginglymostoma cirratum. The sequence continues at coordinate 1,771,407 of JAHRHZ010000117.1, read as the reverse complement.
AGAGAGGTTGTTATCATTGCACCACGACACTAAGCACTCTATGTCCTCTGTCGCCTAAACCTGTAAAGGCACTACTTATATTAGCTGTCATAGCATCAGAGCGAGATGCTGGGTCACGTGATACTGAAAGATGCAATGATGTTCATTACATTTCTTGATATCGACATATATTGCAGTATCTAGACTATTTGGTTGCAAACAGTAACCTGCTCACATCATGCTTCAAGTGGCCCAAATTAAGACAGAAAACCACGAAGAAAAGAAAGAACAGTACAGCACAGGAGTAAGCCCCTCAGCCCACCATCCCTGCGTTGACACAACATTTTTCTAAAATCCTTTTGCGTCCATATCCCACTATTGCCGGCCCATTCATGTATCTGCCAAGATGCCTCTTAAACATTGCTAGTGTATCTGCTTCCACCACCTCCTCTGGCAGCACCTTCCAGGCACTCTGTGTAAGAAACCTATTTTTACGGGGCAGCATGGTGACTCAGTGGTTAGCACTGTTGCCTCACAGTGCTAGGGATCTGGGTCCAATTCTGGCCTTGGCTGACTGTCTGTGTGGAGTTTGCATGTTCTGTCTGTGTGTCTGTGCAGGTTTGCTCTGGTTTCCACCCACAGCCCAAAGATGTACAGCTTAAATGGCCTGGCCATGATAGATTGCCATAGTGCATAGGTAAGGTGGATTAGCCTTGGGGAATGTAGTGGGGGAGTGAGTCTGGGTGGGCTCCTGTTTAAAGGATTGGTGTGCACTTGCTGGACCAAATAGTCTGTTTCCACACCACTGGGATTCTGTGACATAAACTTTCCCCCTTTTACCTTAAACCCATGTCGCCTAATAATTGACATTTCTATCCCAGGAAAAAGACTCCAACTATCCACACCTCTCGTAACTTTGTAGAGTTCTATCAAATCGCCCCTCAGTCTCCAACGTTTAAGTGAAAACGAACCAAGTTCATCCAAAGTCTGCTCATGGCTGATACCCTCTAAACCAGGCAACATCCTGGCAAACTGTTTCTGTACCCTCTCCAAATCCTCCACATCCTTCTGGTGGCATGGCAACTGGAGATGTACACAGTATTCCAAATGTGGCCCACCTAAAGTGCTATACAGCTGCAACATGACTTGCCAATTTTTATACCCTATACCCTGACCGAGGAAGGCAAGTGTACCATGTGCCTTCTTGACCACCTTACCCACTTGTGTTGCCACTTTCAGGGAACTGTGGATCTGTACGCCTGTGTTAAGACTGAGTCTGAGATCTTTAAGCCCTAACGTCATAAACTATGATGCAATGATGATATCATGCGCATGTCTGTTAATGGAATGCTGCATACAAACAGTAGAAAGTTTCAGGGAGGGGATTCCAAAGATCAGGGCCCAGGCAGCTGAAGGCACGGGCTGCCAATGGTGAAGTGATGGGAATCGAGGATACGCAAGAGGCCGGGACTGGGGGATTGTGGCGATCTCGGACTGTCGCGGGTCTGGTGCCAGACAAAGAGATTGTGAAGACAGTAGTGGCTGTGAACGGAGATGGGAAAATGAGTTAATGTACAAACAGAGGAACAAGATCAGGCCACTCGGCCCTTCGAGCCTGGCCCACTATACAAAACGATCGTGGCTGATCTGACTTTAACCTCACCTCTACACTGTTAAATTTCCCAATAGAGTTAAGTTATTTCAGTCTTGTATATTTTAACTATAATGTTTGAATAAAGTGTGTTTCGTTTCATATCTGGCAGCTTGACCAATCAAATTACATCTGGAATTCAATACCTTACGCTTACCTCTAAAATGAGAAAACGTTAGGATCCAGATTATTTTCTGAATATATTTTGAGGGGGTTTGGACTGGTCCATAACAATTAACATCTTTCCATATGTATGGTGACCAACATCACCGAACAAATACAAAGATGGTTTTAGACTCAAAGCTGATGCGTTGTTGTGACAATCTCTCTTAGGACTATCAGACAATCCCGCACTTTTATGCAGAATGTCAAGAAGACGGGACTTGGAAGACTCCAGGGTACAGCTGCCAACGTGAGTGCGATTCCACATGATTGAGAATGTCCTCCTTGTTATGTTATTGGTTTCCAACCCACTATTAGCTGCCGCTGTGAGAAATATCAAAAACTCACTCACTGTGGTGACAATTGCCAAAGACACCAGCAGTAAGAGGCTGTTTCACTGATCTCCATCCTTGCCTTGTCCAACCTTCCCAAATCATTTGGTATTGAATAAGCCCAGGGTTGTGGGTTCGAGCCCCAGGTTGGGTGACTGACCTATGATTGGCAAAGTAGGCATCCTCCAAATTTCTATACATGACTCCAGCCACACGCACAGCAAAGCAGTTAGCTTTGAACTGCCCTAGCGAACCACTGAGTTCCAAGAGCAACTGGTTATGGGCCACAAATTCCCTCGTCAGGTGACACCTCATAGAATGGACGTTGTCGTAGAATCCCTACAGTGTGAAGCAGACCATGTGGCCCATCCCAACCCTCCAAAGAACATCCCACCCAGACCCACCCCACTACCCTATCCCTGTGAGCCCCCATTTCCCATGGCTAACCCACCAAGCCTGCACATCCCTGGACACTATGGCCAATTCAGCATGGCCAATCCACCCTAACCCGCACATCTTTGGAGACTGAAAGAAACTGCGGATGCTGTAAATCAGAAACAAAAACAGAAATTGCTGGAAAAGCTCAGCAGGTCTGGCAGCGTCTGTGGAGAGAAATCAGAGTTAACGTTTCAGATCGAGTGACCCTTCCTCAGGACTGCACCTGTGTCAAAGCCAGATATAAATAATTTCCTGGTCTCCCCTATTTGGAGATGTTACACCTTTGGAGCAGGAGGGATTGAAGCCAGGCCTTACTGTTCCAGAGGTAGGGACACTACAACTGCACCACATTAGCAGGCAACGTAGGTCAATAGGCATTGTGAGAGGTAAAAGGTGGGGCTCTGTATTGAAACACCAACTAGCTAATCTGATAACTCTGTTTTATTTTCTCTTTACAGTTGTGGATTGTTCAATTCCACCATCGGTTGAGAATGGGCGGTTTGTGTTTATCACCGAAGCAGCCGTGACCACCTATAAAGCGATAATTCAATACCAGTGCAATGAGCCTTACTATCAGCTACAGACAGACCATAATCGTGAGTCAAGTCATTTTCAAGAGGAGTGATTTCTTTTTTGACAAGAGAGGAAATATTTTGAACGCCACCAAGATAATATCGAGTTTCGTCCTCGAATAAGCATTGCTATTATTCAGTGTGGAAGTTACAGAATGTTGAGAGCTAAAGAGCAGGCCATTCTGCCCACGTATCCTGTGCCAGTTCTCTGTAACAGCAACCCTGTGTGACAGCCTCATGTCCACCCCCACCCCAGCCTCATCCGCTGCAACATCTCCCTCCTGATTTGCTTTGATCCATTATCGTCACGTTCCGGGATACAGTGAAAAGTATTGTTTTGCGTGCTAAGCAGACAAGATTTACCTTACGCGGGTACATCAGGTTAATAGAGCAGAATGTCGAATATAATGTTACAACAATAGAGAAGATGCAGAGAAAGATCAACTCTAATAAATGAGAGGTCCATTCATAAGTCTGATAACAGCGAGGAACAAGCCGTTCTTGAATCTGTTTGTACAAGTGTATCTTCTGCCCGATGGAAGGGTTTGGAAGAGATTCTCATCAGGGTAGGAGAGTTCTGTGATGATGTTGGCAGCGGGAAGTGTAGTTGGAGTCAATGGATGGAAGTTTGGTTTGTGTGATGGACTGGGCTCTGCTCACAACTCTCTGTAGTTTCTTACGGTCCTGGCCAGAGCAGCTGCCATAAAAGTTGTGATGCATCTGGATAGAATGCTTTCAATGGTGCATCCATGAAAATTGTTAAGATTCTTTACAGACATGCCGAATTTCCTTAGCGTCCTGAGGAAGTAGAGACATTGTTGTGCTTTCTTCACTGTAGCGCTAAGGTGAGTGGACCAAGATAAGGGAATACTCAATGGGTGGCAGGACACTAGGAAACTCAGATGAACAGAGGGATCTTGGGGAGCTTGTCCACAGACCCATGAAGGTGGCAGGGCAGGTTAATAGAGTCATTGTGAAGGCATATGGGACACTTACCTTAATTAATCATGGCACAGATTGTAAGAGCATGTAGGTTATTTTGGAGCTGTATAGGACTTTGGTGAGGCCATAGCTGGAATGCTGTGGGCAGTTCTGGTCCACACACTATAGGAAAGATGTCATCGTACTGGAGGGGGTGCAAAGGATATTCACCAGGATGTTGCCCTGGGATGGGACATTTCAGTGATGGAGAGAGGCTGGATAAGCTCAGATTGTTTTCTTTGGAGCAGCGATGGTTAAGGGGGTGGAGGGAGTGAGGGAGGAGCCTGATAAATGTGTATAAGGTTCTGAGGGGTATGGACAGGGTGGAGAGAAAGGAAATGTTCCCTTGAGTTGAAGGGTCAATATCAAGGGTGCAAAATGCTAAAGTGAAAGACAGAAGGGGGTTTCAGAAAGTGATTTCTCATTCAGAGGGTGATGAGAATCTGGAATACACTGGCCTGGGAGGGTAATTGAGGTGGGAGACCTCTCAACCTTCACCTGGATGAGTCCTTGGACTATCATAATGTTCAAGGCTATGGACCTAGTGCGGGAAAGTGGATCTAGTATATTTTTGTCTCTGCAGACCTAAAGGCCCAAAGGACATTTGCTGTACTGGATGGTTCAATGATACACTTCTTGCAAGGGCTCAAATTAAAACCGAATCTGGCGGAAGGGGATGGGACTCCAATCATTGACTCTGTCATTGACAAATGCATCCGCTCTCTTGGCAGGAGACTTCCACTGCACGGTTGAAGCAACGTGGGAAAATAATGCGACAGGCCAAGTCCTCCCGAAATGCACCCCAGGTAACCATCCCTGACAAAATAGGGACGATTTGTAATGAGGGGAGTGGGCACGGTTGTGCAGAACTCAGTCATTCCCGAAAGGAAAAGGGAGAGAGACGTGCGGTGAGATCTTTTACTCTTGCACTCATCAGGACGTGAATGCAAGAGTGCCAAATTTCTCATGGGCACAGCGATTTACACCGCGGAAAAAAGGATGTCAACCAGCTGGAAAGCCGGCCCTGATTGGTTGATAGGTTGCCATGGAGATGGCAATGGGGGTGGGGGTGCTATTGGCTCCCCGAGCTGCCAGATGATTCGAAAAAAGTGCATTTTGTAATAGATTGCACTTTGTAGATTTTAATCCCTTACTTTTCCTTCTCTGTCACATTTATTCTGGATATCTATCACCGAAAGCAGTCTCAACAATGGGGTATTTGATTTGATTCATTATTGTCACATGATACAGGGAAAAGGTTTGTTTTGCGTGCAGCATAGGCAGATCATACCATACAAAGTATGTAATGGTAATAGAACAGAGGGAAGCATCTGGAGTTACGGCTACAGAGAAGGTATACAGGTCAATGTTAAATTTAAAATTTGAGATGTCTGTTCAGAATTCTGATTACAGCAGGAAAAACGCTGTTCTTGATTCTGTTGGTACGGGTTTTTAAGCTGTTGTACCTTCTGCCTGATGGAACAGGTTGGAAGAAATTACAACCGGGGTGAGAGGGGTCTTTGAAGATGTTGGCTGTCTTCCTGAGGCTGCGAGAAATATAGATGGAGTCAATGGATGGAAGGATGGTTTGCATGATGGACTGGACTGTGTTCACAACTCTCTGTAGTTTCTTACAGTCCTGGGCAGAGCAGTTGCTGTACCAAGCTGTGATGCATTTGGATAGAACGCTTTCTGTGGTGCATCTATAAAAATTGCTAAACGTTCTTGCGGACATGCCAAATTTCCTTAGCCTCCTGAGGAAGTAGAAGCATTGTTGACCGTAGCATCAACATGGGTGGATCAGGATAGATTGTTAGTGATTGTCATTCCTAGGAACTTGATGCTCTCAACCATCTCCACCTCAGCACCATTGATGTAAACAGGAGCGTGCCCTCCACCTTGCTTCCTGATGTCAATGGCCTGCTCTTTTGTTTTGCTGATGTTGAGGGAGAGATTAATATCTTTACACCATCCCACTGCATATTCTATCTCTTTTTCCTATATTCTTGTCTTGTCATTGTTTGAAATTCGGCCATCAACAGTGGTGTCCAAATGGTGTCCATTACAGCAAAATGTGGGGAGCTCAATTGGCTGTTTTGCACTGCAGAGTGATGCCAATTGTGTGGGTCCAGTTCCTGTACCAGCTGAGATTACAATGAAGGATTGTCCTCCTTCTCAACCTCTCCATGGACCTGAGGTGCAGTGACCTTCAGATTAAACTTGCATCAGACATCTCTGCCTCTCTAATGAGAGCGTGGGGCTGTGGTAATTTTACCCTTTACCGCAATGATACATCAGCAGCTGACCTGTAGGATTGTAAGTCAGCTGGCTTACATCAACTAGTCGAAGGATTAGCCTACTCTGTCCAAACCCCCAGTTACTAATCAGACAACACCCCTTCCTGAGCTAGCTACCATCTGAGACACAATGTCCGTTTGCCATACAAGCTGCCTGTGTGATCAATTATTGATCATCCTCAGCAATTTGTAACATTCTCCACAGTCCATTCGCTCATTAAGATAATTGTTTTTTGTTTAAATGAGGTGGAGGGGAGGTTTATCTCTTGGATTTAATGGAGGTTGACTGAGGCCTGTTTGGGCTCGCGTATTTCTTTGCATTTTATCTTTCGTCGCCCTGTCAACCAGATTTTGAAGGCACGACCCCGTGATCAAAACGCACATTGTTTCGGTGATGCATGGTACGGCACCCCTTCAGTTTGCTGCGTCTGTTTTTAAATCAGAACTGGACACACTGTGTCTCCAAATCACTGACTCTCACAGCCCATTTGCCCTTCGAGGAGACTTCTCCGGTCTGCTCAGTCTGAATGCATTCACAAGAGATGTGGAGAAGAGGAGACACTCTGGGGGGAATCTCTATGAAAGATAGAAGCACGAATAGGCCATTCAACCCATCGAGGTTGCCCCTCCATTCAATATGACCACGGCTGATCATTGAGCTCAATTCCCTAATCCCGCCCTCCCCAATAATCCTTGATCCCTCGAGCCACCAGAGCTACACTTACCTCCTTCTTGAAAACACGCAATGTTTTGGCCCTGACTGGTTCCTGTGGTAGTGAATTCCAGTGGCTCACCTTTCTCTGAATGGGCTAGAATTAAGGTTAGAGTTGGGATTACAGACATGCCGATTTTCCTTAGCTTCCTGAGGACGTAGATGTGTTATTGTGCTTTCTTGACTGCAGCATCACAGTGGGCGGGCCAAGACAATTTGTTGGTGATCATCACTCCGAGGAACTGATGGTCTTAACCATCTCCACCTCAGTACCATTGATGTTGACAGGGGATTAGATTGTTGCCATAAACTCATTGGAGTTTAGAAGAATGGGAGGTGACCTTATTGAAACATACAAGATTCTTAGGGGGACTGGACAGGGAAGATGTTGAGAGGTTGTTTCCCCATGTGGGAGAGTCTAGGACCAGAGGGGCATCATCTCAGAATAAGGGGTTTCCCAATGAAGACAGAGACGAGAGTGATTTCTTCCGTGAATCTGTGGAATTCTTTACTGCAGAGGGCTGTAGAGGCTGTGTTCTTAAGTACATTTGAGATTGAGATAGATTTTTAATCAGTAAGGGGATCCAGGGTCATTTGTGAGAAAGGTCACTGGACTTTGTATAGAGTTTGCACGTTCTCCCCATGTCTGCGTGAGTTTCCTCTGGAAGCTCCGGTTTCCTCCCACAGTCCAAAGATTGGGTAGATTGTCTGTCCAGGGAAGCGCATACTGGGTAGGATAGCCATAGTAAAAACCCCATGTGGGGTTATGGGGATGCAATGGGTCTTGGTGGGATTCTCTTCAGTGGGTCAGTGTAGAGTCAATGGGCTGAACAGCCTCCTTCTGCAGTGTAGGGATTCTGTGATGCCATGATTCCATAATTTCATAATTCTATGATTCTACAATTCTATGATTCCATAATTCAAGGATTCTATGCTTCTATGATTCCATAATCCCATGATTCTACAATTCTATGATTCCATAATTCTATGATTGTTATTCAATGGTTCCATGATTCTATGATTCCAAGATTCCATAATTCAATGATTCCATAATTCAATGATTCCATAATTCAATGACACTATAATTCTACAATTCCATGATCCTGTGACCCTATGATTCCATGATTCTATGAGTCAATGATTCCACAATTCTATGATTCAATAATTCGACGACTCGAAACGCTAGCACTGCATCCTCTCTCCACAGATGCTCCCCGCTGAGTTCCTCCAGCAATTTCTGTTTCCATTTGAGATTTCCAGCATCAGTTTTAATCTCAGGGAATTGAGGGTCACAAGGAAAAGGCAGGGAGGTGGAATTGAAGACTGCCAGATGAGTCGCTGGCGACAGGCCGAATGGCCCGCTCTTGCTCCCACAGCTGTGACGAAGGGTCTAAGCTTTTCCCACTCCTCTGTGTGTGTGTGTGTGTTTCAGTGTGTGGAAAGCCCAGCAATCCGGTGATCTTCGGCGAGAGAGTTCTCAAGGGGTCGGTGGCGAAGAGGGGCAACTTCCCCTGGCAGGTGCTGATCCAGAAACCGAGGGGAGCTGGGGCACTCATCACGGACCAATGGGTGCTGACGGCTGCCCACGTGGTCCACAAGACGTCCGGCCTGTCCATGATCGCTGGCATCACTGACACCAGGAAGGCGAGGGAGGGCACTCGCCTGGTTGCTGACGAGGTCTTCGTCCACCCAGGTTACTGCCCACCACAGGACGAGGCCTACAACTACAACCACGACGTGGCCCTCATCCGCCTGAAGTCCAAGGTTCAGCTGGGACCCGACCTCTCGCCGATCTGCCTGCCAGCCCGCGACGCTCGCCACGCTCTGCCCACCGGCAAGGTGGGGCTGGTGTCCGGCTGGGGGGTGACCGAGAATGACACACTGCCCGACAAGCTCATGTACATCCGGCTGCCGGTGATGGACCTACGGATGTGCAGCAACCAGACGTCCGGCCTCCGCGTCACTGTCACCGACAACATGATCTGCGCTGGCGATGAGACAGGGACGGACAGCTGCCAGGGCGACAGTGGGGGAGCGTTCGTCTTCGCCCGTCCCAAACCCCGACGCAATGAGTTCTTCGTGGGCGGCATTGTCTCGTGGGGAGTCAACTGCGGCACCTTCGGCTTCTATACCAAAGTGGTCAACTACCTGGACTGGATTGAGGAAACAATGAGGGATAATGACCCTCTTCCGTAGCACAGAGCCGCATTGGCACCCAGTTCCATTATCCAAAACTGTGCTTAGGCCTTGCACTGATTAAAATGGATGCCTTGCACCCACGATGTGCTTCATGTGTCATCTCATGCTCCATACACCAGAAATGAGGTTTAAAACCCCACACTTTCCCACATTGGTTTCCATCTGCCACTTCTTAGTCCGCACTCTCCTAGCCCGCCCAAGTCCTTCTGCAGTCTCTCCCCCACTTCCGCAACATTACCCATCCCTCCACCTAGAGCATACAGCACAGAAACAGACCCTTCGGTCCAACCAGTCTATGCCGAACATAATCCCAAACTAAGCTAGTCCCACCTGCCTGCTCCTGGCCCATATCCCTCCAAACGTTTCCTATTCATGTACTCATTCAAATGTCTTTGAATTGTTGTAACTGTACCCACATCCACCACTTCCTCTGGAAGTTCATCCTCTGGAAGCGAACCACCCTCTGCGTAAAAAAATGTGCTCCCACGTCTTATTTAAACCTCCTTCCTCTCACCTAAAAATGTGCCCCCTAGTCTTGAAATCCTCCATGCCAGGGAAAAGACAATTGCCATTAATACACCTCACCATTTTATAAACTTCTGTAAGGTTGCCTATCAACCTCCTATGGTCCAGAGGAAAAAAGTGCCAACTTATCCAGCCTTACTTTATAACTCAAACTTTCCATACCTGGCAACATTCTGGTAAATCTCTTCGGCGCCATCTCCAGCCCTATAACTAGGTGACCTATCTTTGTGTCATCTGCAAACTTAGCAACGATGCCCTCAGTTCCTTTTTCCAAATTGCTAATCTACAAAATAAATAGTTGTGGTCCCAACACAGACCTCTGCAGAACTCCACTAATCACCGGCTGCCATCCTAGAAAAGACCTCTTTATCCTTAGTCTCTACCTTCTGCCAGTCAAGCAATCCTCTATCCATGCCAGTAGCTTGCCCTAAACACTCGTGGCTCTTGTCTTATTCAGCAGTCTCCTGTGCGGCACCTTGTCAAATGCCTTCTGGAAATCCAAATAGATCTTGTCCCCTGGCTCTCCTTTGTCTAACTTGCTTGTTACCTCCTCAAAGAATTCTGATAGGTTTGTCAGGCATGACCCACCCTTGACAAAGTTGTACCGGCTCAGCCCTATTTCACAGCACACTTCCAAGTACTCTGCAATCTCATCCTTAATAATGGATTTTAAAATCTTATCAATGACTGAGGTCAAGCTAACTGGCCTATAGTTCCCTGTCTTCTGCCTCCGTCCCTTCTTAAACACAGTAGATGTGTACACACTGACACTGTCACTCACTCATTCACACATAAACATAGGCATATACGTAGAGACATACACACCCACACGCGTTCACACATCCACGCTCTCACTCACACACATACACACAAAAACACACATTCACAGACATACAATCTCACAGGCTCATATTCTATCTCACTTACAAACATACGCACTATTCTGATTTGGAAATACATCGCTAAACCTTCAGTGTCACTGGGTCAAAATCCTGGAACTCCCTCCCTAATGGCACTGTGTGGGTGTCCCTATGCCACATGGGACTGCAACGGTTCAAGAAGGCACCTCACCCCCACCTTCCCCAGGGGCACTGTTGAATTCATCTTAGTCTCTCTCTTTCTCACACAAACTCAGACACACACTCACAAACACACACCCACCCGCGCACACACACACACACACACACTCACACACACCCACACACTCACACCCACCCACCCACACCCACACACACACACGCACTCACAAACACACACCCACCTGCGCGCGAGGACACACACACACACATACCCCCACACACCCACCCACCCACACACACACTCACACCCACCTACCCACACACACACTCACAAACACACACACACCCACCCACACACACACTCACACCCACCTACCCACACACACACTCACAAACACACACACACCCACCCACACCCACACACACACACACACTCACGAACACACACCCACCCACCCACACCCACACACACACACACACACACTCACACCCACCCACCTACACACACACTCACAAACACACACACACACTCACAAACACACACCCACCCACACACAACCACATTGACACACACACACACGTTCACATACTCACACACACACACACACACACATTGACAGAGACGCGCACACACGCACACAGTCACACGTGCACACACACTCACACACACAGGCACACACACACACACACTCTTTCACACACACACATTCACACACAGACACACTCACAGACACACACACTCACAGGCACACACATTGACACACACACACACACACACACACACCTTGCTCTTTCCAACTCTGCTTTGTATTTTATTACCCTCGGGTATCTGTCAAACATCCCGCTAAAACGTGTCACTCAATCTGTTTCCAGCACCTTATCAAATAGATCATTCCACAGCCTCAAACATGGGGGAAGTCAGTCCATTTCACTCTCAACGTAACTAAATCTCCATTATCGACCTGACTGTGTTGACCTAAAGGCAGCATCGGAATAAATATGTGTGCAATCCCGGAAGAATTCCGAGTGATCCTGGTTGGACATTGACCCAGAGGCCTCTCGATGCTGCCGTCTGGTCTGTGTTTTTGTGGCTGACTGGAATCTTCGCCAGGCCAAGCTGAGCTCTCACTCTTGTCATGTGCTGTATGGCTGTTAGTACTGAGCTGTGGTGAGTAACCTGCTGAATGTTGACTCAAGTCCCAGGACTTACTGATCACGTCCATGGAGATGGTGACCGCATCCTTTGAAATGGGATCGAATATGTTGACTCAAAAAATTACGTCCCTTGTTATATCTGTTGTGACTTTTCTCTTTGTATATTCACTCGTGGGATGCGGGCGTTACTCGCTGGGTCTCTATTTATTGCCTGTACCTAGTTGCCCCTCAAGAAGGTTGGCGTGAACTGCCTCCTTGAACCGCTGCAGTTCTGTGTGGTGCAGGTGACCCACAATGTCTTCAGGGAGGGAATGCCAGGATTTTGACCCAGTGGTAGTGAAGGAATAGTGATGTATTTCCAAGTCAGGATGATGAGTGGCTCAGAGGGGAACTTGCAGAGGCTGGTGTTCCCATATATCTGCTGCCCTTGTCTTTCTAGATGGTGGATGTCATGGATATGGAAGGAGTTGTCTAAGGAACATTGGTGGATTTCTGCAGTGCATCTTGTAGATAGAATATAGAACAGTGCAGCACAAGAACAGGTCCTTGGTCCACGACATTGTGCCAAACATGACACAAAATTAAACTAATCCCTTCTGCCCGCTCTCCATCCACATCCCTCCTTCCTTGCATATTCGTGAGCTTATGGGCCCCTTTAACATCCCTATTGTATCTGTTTCCACCACCAGCATGTCCCAGACTCCTACCACTTTCTGGGTAAAAAACTTGCCCCACACATCACCTTTGAACTTTCCCTGTCCCCACCTTAAATGCGTGCCCCCTAGTATTAGACATTTCAACTCTGGGAAAAGATTCTTCAACTTCTCCTTTAACTCCTCCCACTTCCTACAGACCAAGAGGGTGGCCATAGGCATCCGCATGGGCCCAAGCTATGCCTGCCTCTTTGTAGGATACATGGAACAGTCCCTTTTCCGTAGCTACATTGGCCCAATCCCCCACCTCTTCGTCCATTACATCAAGGAGCTCAAACAGTTCATCCACTTTACTAACACCTTTCACACCAACCTCAAATTCACCTGGACCATCTCTGATACCTCCCTCTCTTTCCTGGATCTCTCTGTCTCCATCCCTGGTGACCACCTCGAAACTGATATCTATTTCAAGACCACCGACTCCCACAGCCACCTAGACTGCACCTCCTCTCACCCACTTTCCTGCAAGAATGCAGGATGCCTACTCCCAAATCCTCCGCCTCTGCTACATCTGCTCCCAAGATGAGGCATTCCTCTCCCAAACATCCCAGATGTCCTCGTATATCCAGGACCGCAACTTCCTCCCTTCAGTGGTCGAAAACACTCTCAACCGCATCTCTTGCGTTCCCCAAACCTCAGCCGTCACACCCCCTCCCCGCATCAAAAACAAAGACAGAATCCCCCTTGTCCTCACATATCACCCCACTAACCTCTGGATTCAATGCATCATTCTCCGCCACTTCCACCACCTACAATCTGACCCCACTACGAAGGATATATTTCCCTCCCCACCCCTATCTGCCTTCTGGAGGGACCACACTCTCTCTGCGACTCCCTCATCCGCTCCACACTCCCCACTAACTCCATCATCCCCAGCACTTTTCCCTGCAACCACAGGAAGTGCTACACCTGCCCCTACATCTCCCCCTCACCTCCATCCCAGGCCCCAAAAAACCTTCCACATCAGACAGATGTTCACCTGTACATCCGCTAATGTGGTCTATTGCATCCGCTGCTCCCGATGTGGCCTCCTCTACATTGGTGGGACCAAGCGGAGACTCAGAGACCACTTTGTAGAGCACCTTCTCTCTGTTTCCGACAAACTACAACACCTTCCAGTCGCGAACCACTTCAACTCCCCCTCCCACTCCCTGGGCAGCATGTCCATCCAGGGCCTCCTCCAGTGTCACAATGATGTCACCCACAAACTGGAGGAGCAGCACTTCATATTCCACCTTGGCAGCCTACAACCCAATGGTGTCAATGTGGTCTTTACTAGCTTCAAAATCTCCCCACCCCTGATCTCATCCCATGACCAACCCTCCCTCTCATCCCCATCTCCTTGACCTGTCCGTCTTCTCTCCCACCTATCCGCTCCTCCCACCTCACTGACCAACCCCTGCCATCGCCTACCTGCACTCACTATCACCGCCCCACCTACTTATCCTAGCCCCACCCCTCCTCTGTCTATTTATTTCAGAGCCCCCTTCCCCCTCCCCCTCCCCCATTTCTTAAGAAGAGTCCCGTCCCGAAACATCAGCTTTCCTGCTCCTCTGATGCAGCCTGGCTTGCTGTGTTCCTCCAGCTCCACACTGTGTTATCTCTGACTCCAGTTCTTACTAGCCCTACCAGTCTGTTCTGCCATTTCATGAGATCATGGCTGATCTGTGGTTCAACTCCAAATATACCTGCCTTTGGCTCATATCTCTTCGTACCTCTACTTCACAAAATGTATTGATCTCAGATTTAAAATTAGTCACTGATCCAGCATCCACTGCCATTTGAAGAGAGTTCAAAACCTCTCCCACTCGTGTGCGTTGAAGTGCTTTCTAACATCTCTCGTGGCCCTAATTCTCAGACGGATGCCCCCAAAATCTAGAATCTCCGACCAGTGAAATAGTTTATCTTTATCTATCCTCTCTTTTCCTGCTAATTTATTGATGACTTCTTTCACGTCATTCCTGAAGCTTCTGATTTCTGGAGAAAACAGGCCTAATTTGTATAATCTCTCCTCATAACCCCTGAAATCAAGGAATCATTCCTGTAAACCTATATTATATTCCCTCTAGGACCAAAATATCCTTCCTGAGGTGTGGTGCCCAGATCTGCTCACAGTACTCCAAGTTAGGTTTAACAAGGCATCCTTGTACTTGAGTCCTCTAGATATAAAGGTCGGCATTCTGTTAATTTTCTTGATTATTTCCTGCACCTGGTTGTGACATTTTAAAGATCTGAACCTCCAAGTCTCTTTAGACATCTACTGTATTTAACCTCACACCATCTAGGAAGTACCCTGGTCTATCTGTTAACAATATAGTCAAAATTTCATTTATGGGTGTCTCATTGAAAGAACAGCATTGACTTCCAATCCTCACTGTCAATAGTTTGTATCACTTGTCAAGTTGGGAGTGGCTCATACCTGGAAGCTGCAAGGCCTGAATAGCTTTTCGCCTTGGGTTGACAAGCAGAGAGGAACAATCTTACAACATCATTGTCCATCAATCACTTCCTCCTGGAAAATGAGAGACAAGCCACCCACCCCTTGATGGTCAATGGAGTCACCATCATTGAAAAGCCCCATCGTTGAGAGTTCGCCATTGGCCAGACAATGAACAGGATCAATGGCTATTGGTTCAGCTCTTGACTCAATGGAAGTGCTCCTACCCCTGGGCCAACATGCCTGGGCTCAAGACCACCCTCAGGAAGTGATGTCATAACATAGACCAAGCAAGTCAATATAAAGTGGCTGTGAGGCTTGGAATTCTGCAGCGAGTAACTCACCTCCTGACTCCCCAAAACATGTCCCACCACCGACAAGGCACAACTCAGGAGTGTGAGGGAATACTCCCTACTTGCCTGGATAGGGGCAGCTCCAACAACACTTAAGAAGCTCGACACCATCCAGGACAAAACAACCCCCGCTTGTTTGGCACCACATCCACTCTCTCCAGCACAAGTTCCGAAGATCATAGCAAATATGAAGGGGAATAGGCCATTTGGCCCATTCAGCCTGCTCTGCCAGTCCATAGGATCATGGCTGATCTAACACTCCTCACATCCACTTTCCTGCCCCTTCCCCAAAACCCTTGATTAAGAATCTGTCGACCTCAACCTGCAATATACGTGAGGACTCTGCGCCGACAGCTTTCTGCAGCAAGGAGTTTCAAAGACTCACAAACTCTATGAGAGAAGAAATTCCTCCTCATCTCAGTTTTAAATTGGTGTGTCTTTATTCTGACACTGTGGCCTCTGGTCCTAGACTCTCCCATGAGGTGATGCATCCTTTCAGCATTTACCATGTCAAAAGAATCATCATCTCAGCTTGATTGCCTCTTGTTCTTCTAAACTTGAGCGAGTAAAGTCCCAAATTGTTTAGCCTTTGTTCATAAGAGAATCCTTCTGTACCAGGGATCATCCTAGTGAACCTTCTCCATTCTCCATTGAGCTCAGTAGCAGCTGCTTGTACCAACTACATGATGCACTGCAGAAATTCATCTTCAAAAGGTGAGCCTACAAAAGACTGATATTGGAGGGAGGAGATTTCTAGACAAGGTGGACATTTCAGGGAGTAAATAGGATGGGAGCCCCAACACTGGTCATTGAGATGTCTTCTAACAGAGGGTGTGACCAAAGATGCGGAGCATGCTCTCAGAGAGCGCCTGCTCAATGCTAGCTCCAGCAGAAGAGATCCCTGAACCCTTGAGGGGATTTCTGAGTGAAGTGTTTCAGAATCAATCCCTTTAACTCTGCCTCTTTCTCCCCTCCTTCTGCCCAGGGCTCTGCTCATACTGGGGGCTTTAATCGCCACCGGTACATCAGCTGAATTGAAACAGTCCAGTGTGTATGGCGAGATTTACTTGACAAATTACCAACACAACGATGTCAGGGCTTGGGACATCGCAGTCCCACCAGGATTTGCTGTGAGATTTCATTTCCGCCACTTTGATTCATTGACATCTCGGCCATGTAAGCAGCACTATTTAGAGGTATCTTGACTACTTTTACTACTATATGATGTTTCACTGTTCCATTTAAGAGCAAGTGCTGGTGTAGTGGGTATATCACTGAGCTAGAAATCCAGGCCAATGTTTTGCAGGGGCATGGGTTCGAATCCCACCACAGCAAATAGTCAAACTTCAATTCAATAAAAATGCAGAATTCGAACCAAAATACAGCGAGCCCGACAGTGCTGACTGTTGTAAAAGCCTAGACAATAAAATCTGGAATTGAAAGCGAGCTTCAGGGATGCTGACCGTGACAACTATGTTCAATTGTTGTAAAGAAAATCTTTTCCAGGGAATATGGGGTAGGAGATGAGGAGAAAAGACTTCACCCAGAGAGTGGGAGGTCTGTGAAATTCTCTGTCACAGAAAGTGGTTGAGGCCAAAATATTGAATGTTTTCAAGAAGGAGTTGGGTATAGTTCATGGGGTTCAAGGGGTCAAAGGTTATGGAGGGAACAGCAGGAACAGGGAACCGAGTTGGATGGTCAACCATGTTACTGTTAAATGGCAGAGCAGGGCCAAATGGCCTACTTTCTCTTTGAGTTCCTGTTCCTAGACACATCAGGTTCATGACTGGCCTTTAGGGTGGACAATTCATTTGTCCTTACCCAGTCTGGATCGACACATGACTCCAGGCCCACAGCTGACGGATCGACTCTGAACTGCCTTTTGGACAATAAGTGCTGACCCAACGAGAGACGGCCTGTGAATGAGTTTAAAAAATAAAACCACGATGCTGATCACACATTTTGACTCTCCCTGATCTCAAAAATTCCACCATCGAAGACAGCTGTGCCTTGGGAAAGCATGAGATACAGGAATGGGAATAGGCCGTTCAGCCTTTAAAGCTTGCTCTGTCTTCAGCTCCCTGCCCGCTTAGTTCTGGAATACCCACCCGAAACAGGGAATCAGACAACAACATAGGAAACAGGAGTAGCATCGGGCCATTTGGCCCCTCGACCCTGCTATGTCATTCTATTTGACCGCGGCTGATCTTGGGTTTTGATTCCATTTTCCTGCCCATTCTCACATCCCTCAATTTCCCCCAAAAGACCAACAAACCATTGATCCTCGTTTTGCACAAGTACAGTGATCAAGTATCCACTGGAGTGAGAATTCCAAAGGTTCATCACCTTCTGGTGGAAGACATTTCTCCTTATCTCAATCCAAAATGATCGGCCTCTTTTCCTGAGACTATGCCACCCACTGCTCCCCTCTCCATGATTCTTATTCCCTGACCAGCAGAAACAATCCCAACCCCATTTCAGCACCTGATATGTCAAACCCCCTCAGAATATTGTGGGGTTTCAATGAGATCACTTCTCATTCTCCCCAGGACTATGACATAAACTGCTAACTCAGCTCACTATTACTCCTGATCATGGGTTCCCTTTACTCTTTTTTTTTGACATCCTTGTATCATGTTCTCCTCTCTGACACCTCCACAGCCTTTGACCGCTGCAATTTATTTAGATGTAAGTCAGGACTTTGCAGTGAATCAGCCCTGGGTGTTTTGGGGATGGGCATTCATAGTTTATGTGTTGCTAAAGCACTTCTCTCTCAAGAGACTTGTTTTCCTTTCTCTCTCACCCCTTTGTCTGGGTTATAAAGCTCAAGTCAGCTGGCATTTGACTAATTCTCTCCCCGGGGACAATGTACCCTCTAAGCTATGTGTGCGTGCATTCACTCCAAGGTTTCATGCATGACAATCATGGTCTTGACCTCTGATTCTGGAAATCACTGTCACCCATAGGCTTCGGACACCTACATAAATGGAGAGAAAAACATAAGAGGGAACACTGCCTGGGAGTGGTGGGGGAGGGAAGTGCTTGTCATTTAGCTTAAAATCAGGGGCTTTCTTGGACATGCTCACAGTTCAAGAAAACTTTCTGACTTTATCTTTTTCTTGTAAAGACACATCTTCACAGAAACAGAAGTTAAAATCCATATTTTCTGTACCTAAGAACCTAAAATTCCAAGCAATATTAATCTATTTTGAGACTTCATGGCTTTTCTTAAAGAGAAAAACATATGGGGCGGCATGCTGGCACAGTGGTTAGCACTGCTGCCTCACAGCACCAGGGACCCAGGTTTGACCCCACCCTTGGGTGACTGTCTGTGGGGAGTTTGCATGTTCTCCCTGTGTCTGCGTGGGTTTCCTATCACAGTCCAAAGATGTGCAGGCTAGGCCATTCTAAATTACCCATAGTGTTCAGGGATGTGTAGATTAGGTAGGTTATAGGAGGATGGCTCTGGGTGGGATGCCCTGTGGGTCGGTGTGGACTTGTTGGGCAGAAGGGCCTGCTTCCACACTGTAGGGGTTCTATAAATTCTAAATTGGCAGCTGGAAGTGACTGCAATGCTCCAGCTGAGGTCAAATGAGTGTTTTATCCATTTCTCCATGGTTTACACCAGGCTTTTGCTGGGAGACAGCGACTGGGCAGACTTTGCGGCAACAGAACATTAGTCCGACTGCACCATCCAAGCTCAAAATTGACAGCATCCGGTAACCACATTGTTAACTTACGCGTGCATTGCAATTCACCCAACCAGAACAGCAGGCGAGGATTCACCCTGTTTTATGAAACTGTTGGTAAGGTGATATTAAGGCGGTATGCATTGGTGATAACTTCGGTCTTGGTTTTTACATATGGCATGCAATTTCCAATTTTTTGGGTCAAAACATGAGAGGCGGGCATCTTTAAGGATTGGGCAAGTTATCCCTCCAATCCCAGAGATGACCCCTTTATGTCAATCAACCACTTAAGTGGCTGCCCAACCGGCTTCTGGGCCAATCACGTCCTGGGGCAGTGATCCAACGCCACCTCCTCACCTACAGCTGCCAACCAATTGGAGGGGAACAGAGGGATGAGGCTGTTCTCTACAATGCGTGGGAGTGCCCCCACAGAAGGCTCAGGCTGCTGGTGGAACAGCAGCGTTGGATACCGGGATGAGTGGGAAGTGGCATATCTATTTGGTGGTGAAGGATTCGATGGTAAGGATTTTCCCCCGTCCCCTTGCAGGAGCACGCGGTTGTCTCCCCAGTGTTGACTTACCCAATAATTTGTCCTATTTGCCTCACCCATCCCCTCACCACAAACCTACCCCTCCCACAGGCACTGCATGTTGTTGTTCCCTTATCCTGACTGGGTCAGAGTTGTACGCCACGAGGAGGCACAGCGGCACAGGGGTTACTATTGCTGCCTCGCATCGCTGGGGACTAGGGTTTGATTCCACCCTCTGGCAACTGTTTGTGTGGCGTTTGCGTGTTTTCTGCATAGGTTTTCTCCGGCTACTCTAGTTTCCTCCCGACGTCCAAAGATGTGCAGGTTAGGTGGATTGGCCATGCTAAATTGCCCCTAGTTTGCAAGTTAGGTGGGTTAGCGATGGGAGTCACAGGGACAGGGTAGGGGTGTGGGTCTGGGTGGGTTGCTCTTTGGAGGGTTGGTGCGGACTCAGTGGGTGAAATGGCCTGCTTCCTCACTGTAGGGATTTGTAGGATTCTCTTCGGAAGATTCGTGGGGGTGGTGGGGAGCTCAGAATCTGAACTGTCCAGGCTGTTAAAACATAGGAGGAGCAAGAAGGCTGACGTTTCGGGCCTAGACCCTTCTTCAGAAATTCCTGCTCCTCTGATGCTGCTTGGCCTGCTGTGTTCATCCAGCTCTACACCTTGCTATCTCAGATTCTCCAGCATCTGCAGTTCCTACTATCTCTGTTAAGAGATAGAGTCCTTTCTGATCCCTCTAGACTCCCTCTGCTGGTACAAGTGGATGGCAGCCTTCAGCAGGCATAATACAGTTCTCAATCCACTACAACTGGGGAAGGATTGAGAATGAGAAGGGACAGATTTGAGGCAATCGGCAAACCAGGTGCTGACTAGATAACAAGAATTGTTTCTTCACGCAACGAGTAGTTGGGATCTGGAATGAGAGCGAGGTGGACCCAAGGGCAATTGAGTCTTTGAGGAGGGATCGAATTAGTATGTGAAATGAAGGAATGTGCAGGCTCGCAGAGAGAATGGCACTATGTCAATTGTTCCTGCAGAGAGTCAGCACAAACACAATGGGCCAAATAGCCTCCTTCTATCCCGGTAACCCCACTCTGAAAGGGATCTCTGAAAGAAGTGGCAGATGGAGTTTAACCCTGGAAAGTGTGAGGTGATTCATTTTGGAAGGACAAACTTGAAAGCAGAATACAGGGTTAACGGAAAGATTCTTGGCAGTGTGCAGAGGGGTCTTGGGGTTCGTGTCCACATTTCCCTGAAAGCTGCCACCCAGGTGGATAGAGTTGTTAAGAAGGCGTATGGTATGTTAGCTTTCATTAATAGAGGAATTGAGTTCAAGGGCCGTGAAGTTATGCTCCAGCTATACAAAAGCCTGGTTCAGCCACACCTGGAGTATTGTGTCAAGTTCTGGTCACCTCATTACAGGAAAGATGTGGAAGCTTTGGAAAAGGAGCAGAGGAGATTTACCAGGATGTTGCCTGGAACGGAGGGAAAGTCTTACGAGGAAAGGTTGAGAGAGCTAGGGCTTTTCTTTTTAGAACGACGAAGGATGAGAGGTGACTTGATAGAGGTGTACACAATGATAGAGTAGACAGCCAGAGACTTTTTCCTAGGGTGGAGGTAGCTATTACGAGGGGGCATAGTTTTAAAGTGAGTGGAGATAGATATAGGGGAGACATCAGAGGTAGATTTTTTACTCAGAGAGTGGTCAGGGCGTGGAATGCATTGCCGGAGAGGGTAGTGGAGTCGGCCTCATTAGGGGCATTTCAGCGGCTATTAGATAGGCATATGGATGATAGTATAAGGTAAGGGTGGAGGTTAGAAAAACCTTAGGATTAGGGTAAAGGTTTGGCACAACATCATGGGCCGAAGGGCCTGTACTGTGCTGTACTGTTCTATACTCTATGTTCTATGTTCTATTTTTAATGGAGAAACATACCGTCTTTTCCCCCTTTTGTCAGATATTGATGAATGTGGCTTTCGATGGAAAGTGGAGACAGCGTGTGACCATCTTTGCCACAATTACATTGGAGGATACCAGTGCTACTGTCGCCAAGGATACAGTCTCCAGAGCGACAAGAAGACATGCAAAGGTAATGTGGACGTTATGCTATGTCTCACAATTTGAATGCAGTATGTATTTAGGAGACGTGATTGTGAAATCAGAACCATTTCACAGCATGTGACCTGACGGTATGATGGTTCCCATTTTGACTAGGATCACTTGAAGCATGGCGTGGCAATGGGAATGTGCTGCTGTTTGTCTCCAAGAGGCCATTCAGCCCATCAAGTCTGCTCCACCTTTTGATCAAAGAGTCATGCAACAAGGAAATTGACTCTTCGGATCAACCAGTCCATGCCATCCACAATCCCAAACTAAACTAGTCCCACCCGCCTGCTCCAGTCCATATCCTTCCATGGCATGTATGTTTCTCAATCGTATTCCCCTGCCTTCTCCTTGTAACCCTTGATCCCTTTACTAATCAAGAACATAACTATCTCTGTCATAATGACACTCAATGACTTGGTCTCCCCAGCCCTCTGTGGCAATGAGATCCACAGATTCACCATCCTCTGGCTGAAGAAATTCCTCCTCATCTCAGTTCTAAAGGGTTGTCCTTTCACTGTGAGGCTTTCCTAGTCTCTCCTACTAGTGGAAACATCTTCTCCATGTCCAATCTATCCAAGCCTCTCAGTGTTCTGTGAGTTTCAATCAGATCCCCCTCTTCATCCTTCTAAACTCGATTATATCCAGACCCAGAGTCCTCAACCGCTCCTCATACGTCAAGCCTTTCATCCCAGGGATCATTCTTGTGAACCTCCTGTGGACCCCCTCCATGGACAGCACATCTTTCCTCAGATACGGGGCCCAAACCTGCACACAATATTTCAAAGATAGTAGGAACTGCAGATGCTGGAGAATCCGAGATAACAAGGTGTAGAGCTGGATGAACACAGCAGGCCAAGCAGCATCATAGGAGCAGGAAGGTTGATGTTTCGGACCTAGACCCCGAAACGTCAGCCTTCCTGC
>JAHRHZ010000117.1:1704080-1748234 GCA_024137785.1 Ginglymostoma cirratum | reverse complement strand
TGATGCTGCTTGGCCTGCTGTGTTCATCCAGCTCTACACCTTGTTATCTCGGATTCTCCAGCATCTGCAGTACCTATTATCTCTGCCATCCTTACCTGGTCTGGCCTACATGTGACCCCAGACCCACAGCAATGCGATTGACTCATAACTGTCCCCTTCTGGGCAATTAGGGATGGGCAATAAGTGTTGCCTAGCCAGCGACACCCTCATCCTGTGAGTGAACAAAGGAAAACCAAAGCTTTGGGGTTCTATAGAAAACAGCTAGATGAGCAGGGCCAAGGGATCAATGAAATGAACTTTTGGCGGCTTTCTGTTCCAGTCACAGACTGCGGCCCCCCTGCTGATCTCGAAAGTGGAAGCTACGAGTATGTCAACGGGCGTAACGTGACCCTGCTCCACTCAGTCGTCAGATACAAGTGCGAGGAGCCGTATTACACAATGGCCAGTGAAGGAGATGGTAAGGCACCTGGACGTGAGGCAATACGGAGGACGGAGACACACATGCACACACACAGTCGCTCATACAGACACACACACACTCACTCACACACACAGACATATACAGGGACACACACACACGTTCTCACAGATAGACAACACATACACATACTCAGACACGAAGACACACAGACACACACACATGCATACAAACGCACTCACACACACAGATACACTCTATTGCAGACACACATGGTGACATAAACTCACACACACACAAACACACACACTCACGTGCATACTCAAATAGACGGATGGACACACACACACACACACACACACACACACACACACACACACAGAGAGTCACTCATACAGACAGATACACACACTCACGCAGACAGACATATACAGAGACACGCACACTCACACACACACATCATCAAGATTCCCCCGCCACTCGGAGAGTATTCGGAGAAGCCCCCAACCCTGCTCTGCACAGCAAGTTCCCACCAACAGCATTGGCTGGCTGAAGTGTATGTGTGGGGAAGCAGGACGTTGGTGCAGGAAGGACGTTACATTTCAGGTGCGCCCTGAAAGAATCTGGATGCACCACCCCGACACCTCCTCCCCCCACCCCCACCTCATGACGTTGGTGTGAGAGTTGACCTGGACTTCTGGACCCTGCCCCAGCCTCTGGAGGCAGGCTTGAGCCCACATCCAGGCCCTTCAGCCCATCCAATTGATCAGTGTACATTTCCCGCTGAAGAGGTGCCCCAACATTTAATGTCCCTCTCTGTTATTCCGCAGGGCTGTATACCTGCCAAGCAAGTGGGAAATGGATGAATAGCAATTCAGTTGATGTCCTCCCCACGTGCAAGCCAGGTGAGTGAATGGCTCATTCCACCATCCTTTCTCCATGGGCAATGCCATCTATCCAAAAGAAGTTGCTCATTAGTTTGTAATATCACCACCAGATCTCCAGGGCCTGGACAGCAATGCCAAAATGAAAGGGCAGGGAGAGAGGAAAGGGATTTTATTTTGAAATGGAGTTGGACGGAGAAATAAGATATTGCATGATACTCACCCCGCTCTCTAAAAGCCTCGAGTGTGCGTCTAAGGGTCTCTGTGGGCTCCCACTACAAGGGAGCCTGGGAGCAAATGTGGGTTTTGTCCTCCACTCCATGGCTATTTGATGCCTATCCCTAATTTCCCCCTGTACTGAGCAGCTTTACCAGGCCATTTCAGAGTCAACGCCAATGGCTGTGGGCCTGGAGTCATGTCTAGGCCACAAATCTCCTTCCCAATAGGGCATTGGCGAGCCGGATGGGTTTTTCCAACGGCATCGACAATAAAGCCAATGCCCGAAGCTAGATTTTAATCCCAGATTTAATTAAATCAAACTATGACAATTGCCCTCAGTGAGATTCGAAATCATGAACAATAGCCTGGGGTCTCTGGATGATTGGCCTGGTGGTATTATCACTGTTGGATGGGAATGAAATTCAGGGGATATGTGAAACGAGGTGGATATTTGTGATTGCCAGTTCCTGGTGAGATAGGAGTAGGCCATTCGGCCCCTCGAGCCTGCTCCAACCTTCAATAAGATTGCGGCTGATCTGATTGCGTTTCGAATCACATGTTCCCAGTTACCCACACTCCTCTCACCTGATTCCCATCTCTCGTGAAAATCTGACTTAAAAATCTTCGATGACCCCGCTTTCTATCCACTGCCTTCTGAGCTCCAAAGACACAAAACTTTCATAGTTCCTTGAAAGTGAGTCACAGGTAGACAGGGCAGTGAAGAAGGTGTTTGGTACGCTCGCCTTTATTGGTCAGTGCATTGGGTATAGGAGTTGGGAGGGTCATGTTGTGACTGTGCAGGACATTGGTTAGGCCACTTCTGGAATACTACATTCAGTTTTGGTCTCCCTGCTATCAGAAGGATGTTGTTAAACCTGAAAGGGTTTAGAAAAGATGTGCAAAGGTGTTGCGAGGGCTGGAGGGATAGGAAGAGGCTGAATAGATTGGGGCTAATTTCTCTGGAGCGTCAGAGGCTGAGGGGTGACCTTATAGAGGTTTATAAAATCATGAGGGGCATGGATAGGCTGAATAGCCAAGGTCTTTTCCCCAGGGTAGGGGATTCCAAAACTAGAGGGGCATAGGTTTAAGATGAGAGGGGAAAGATTTAAAAGGGAGCTAAGGGGCAACTTTTTCACACAATGCGTGGTGCGTGTATGGAATAAGCTGCCGGAGGAGGTGTTGGAGGCTGGTACAATTACAACATTTAAAAGGCATCTGGGTAGATAAGTGAATAGGGAAGGGTTTAGAGGACTCAGGGTCAAGTGCTGGCAAATGGGACTGGATTAATTTACAACATCCGTTCGGCGTGGACAAGTTGGACCGAAGAGTCTGTTTCCATGCTGTACATCTGTATGACTCTATAACCCTCTGAGAGAAAGATGTCTTCTCCTCTCTCTCTCTGTCCTGAAAGGGAAACCCCTTGTTCTGGGCTGGCCAACACATTCACCTTGTCAAGTCTGCTTAGGGTGTAGTGTCAGTAGAGATCTTACTCTGAGAATGTGTCCATAGTCCCCATCCTGTTTCTGTCAGTGATCTTTGGTTCAGTTCTCCTCTGGTCCCTGAACGTTTCACTTCCTGACACAATCTTTTCTTTCGTAATCACCGGGTACGAACGTAGGAGATAGGAGCAAGAGGAGGATTTTAGGGGTTTGTAGAGTCGTACAGAACAGAAACAGACCTTTCAGCTCACTCTGAGTGTGCCAACCCATAAACATCAAATGGCACGTTTTCAGCCCATAGCTGGCTGGCATTTAACTTGATGCCCCTTCAAAATTGCAAGACTAGTTTTGGACTCCCTTACCCTGGGAAAAGACGTTGGCTATTATGAATGCCCTTCATGGTTTTATAAATCTCAATAAGGTCACCCCTCAGCCTCCTAAACTCCAGTGAATAAAGTCCCAGCCTATCCAGCCTCTCCTTATAACTCAAACCCTCCAGTCTTGGCAACATCCTTGTAAATCATTTTTGCACCCTTTCCAGTTTAACACTGGCACGGTGGCTCAGTGGTTAGCACAGCTGCCTCACACCGCCAGGGATACAGGTTCAATTCCAGCCTCAGGTGACTGTCTGTGTGGAGTTTGCACATTCTCCCCATTCTGCGTGGGTTTCTTCCGAGTGCTCCAGGTTCCTCCCACAGTCCAAAGATGTGTGGGTTAGGGTGGATTGGCCGTGCTAAATTGATCCATAGTGCCCATGGATGTGCGGTTAGGGTGGATTGGCCATGCTATATTGTCCCATAGTGTCCAGGAATGTGTAGGTTAGGGTGGATTGGCTTTGTTAAATTGCCCCATAGTGCCCAGGGATGTGTAGGTTAGGGTGGATTGGCTGTGCTAAATTGTCCCATAGTGTCCAGGGATGTGCAGGCTAGGTGGGTTGGCTGTTGTAAATTGTCCCGTAGTGCCCAGGCATGTGCAAGTTAGGGTGGATTGGCCGTGCTAAATTGTCCCGTAGTGCCCAGGCATGTGCAAGTTAGGGTGGATTGGCCGTGCTAAATTGTCCCGTAGTGCCCAGGCATGTGCAGGTTAGGGTGGATTGGCTGTGCTAAATTGTCCCGTAGTGCCCAGGGATGTGCGGGTTAGGGTGGATTGGCCGTGCTAAATTGTCCTGTAGTGCCCAGGCATGTGCAGATTAGGGTGGATTGGCCGTGCTAAATTGTCCCGTAGTGTCCAGAGATGTGCAGGCTAGGTGGGTTAGCCATGGGGAATGCAAGGTTACAGGGATTGGGTGGCAGCGTGGGTCTGATTGGGATGCTGTTCGAAGGGTTGGTATGGACTCAATGGGCCGAAATGCCTGTTTCCACACTGTGGGGACTCCATTTTTTTTCATAATAACGTCCTTCCTATAGCTACTAGAATTGTGTGCAGTATACAATATGCAGTATTCCAAATGTGACCGCACCAATGTCTTATACAGCCTTAACATAGCTTTCGTCCAGTCTCCGTAACGCCCTTGCAAATGTTTTCTGCAACCTGTCCCGTTTAATAACATTCTTCCTATAGCAGGGCATGCAGATCTGCATGTAATACTCCAAATGTGACCACATCATTGTCCTTTACAGTCGCAGCATGATGTCCCTCCAGTCTCTCAAAATCTTTTCCGCACCCTGAATCCCAGTCTGTCCAATGTTTCTTCCGAGGACAGCCCAGCCATTGCTGGGATGCCCAGGGAGCAAACCCCCACACTTTGAGCCATCAAAGCCAACTCCGGCTTGCCACCCTCCACTGTTCCCTACTGCACCTGCTCCACTGCAATGTCCGTAATGTTCTTCCCTCTTCCCTTGTTGGCAGTCTGTGGAAAACCGACGATGCCTCCATCTCTGACCCAGCGCATTTTCGGGGGCCACCCTGCCGAGGTGGGGAGCTTCCCCTGGCACGTCTACTTCGAAACCACCGTGTGTGGCGGGGCCCTGGTGTCCGACCGCTGGGTGCTGACCAGCGCCACGTGCGTGGAGGGTGCCGGGGAGCTGCGCATGTTCGCCGGCGGCACCGACCGGAACTCCCCGGCCGGTTGGAGCCTTCTCGAGGCGCAGGAGATCATCCCGCACCCAGGGTTCGGGGGTGCCGGGCACCAGGCCAACTTCGATGGTGACGTGGCACTGGTGAAGCTCAAGAGGCGTGTCAGGGCGGGGCGGCACCTTTCTCCCGTCTGCCTGCCCACCAGGCACCCCAGGTACCAAGCAAAAGCGGGCAAGGTGGGCTACATCTCTGGGTTCGGCAAGACGGAACGTTTCGCCCAGACCGACGTCCTCTTGTTCGCTGCCGTGCCTGTGGCGGAGATGTCGCGGTGCAGGAACCTCACCTCCTCTGCCCAAGGTGCCCAGTTCACCAACAACATGCTGTGCGCCGGGAGCCCTGGCGTTGATGCCTGCACCGGGGACGGGGGAGGTGCCTACGTGTTTGAGGATCCCCTGAGATCTGACACCTACTACATCGCTGGCATAGTATCCTGGGGGATCCAGTGTGGGGCCTATGGGATCTACACCAATGTCATTAACTACCTTGACTGGATTAAGAGGACGATAAGTGGAACAGAGGCTGAGGAAGGTGTCAAAAGTGATCAAATAAATTCTCTGCTGGGATAACCCACACCGGAGATCCGTGATGTCATTTGTCAATAAAAAACCTTTGATAAAACAAAGACATGAGCCCCTCTTCTATTATGTTATGGACCTCGACTGAGCCAGCTGTTGTTAGACCTCTCAAATTTCAAAGCTAATGTTAATCTTGAGCGAAAACAGAAGTTGCTGGAAAAGCTCAGCAGGTCTGGCAGCATCTGTGAAGGAAAAAACAGAGTTAACGTTTCGAGTCCGGTGACCTTTCCTCAGAACAGAATATTAATCTTGCCTTTTGTGCAGGCCAAACTTTTGTATTCCTCGCTCTGTCCTATCACTTGCACGGTATAATCTGCCTGTACTACACGCAAAACAAAACTTTTCACCGTACCTGGGTACGTGTGACCACAATAAATCAAACCAAACGGGCCAGGAATTGAGAACGAGGTTTGACGGATGAAGTAGAGAAATGTAACGGGAGTGAATATAAATGCAAGTGGCGTCTGAGTGAGTGACAAAAGCCAGAAATCGCTGGGGAAACTCAGTGGGGACTGGCAACATCTGCTC
The DNA here is from genome assembly GCA_024137785.1 of Ginglymostoma cirratum. Classification (NCBI taxonomy): domain Eukaryota; kingdom Metazoa; phylum Chordata; class Chondrichthyes; order Orectolobiformes; family Ginglymostomatidae; genus Ginglymostoma; species Ginglymostoma cirratum. The sequence continues at coordinate 1,742,095 of JAHRHZ010000117.1, read as the reverse complement.
GGAGAGAGACAGAGAGAAATAAATAAAATTAATGTCTCCAATCCAGTCACTCTTCTTCAGAACTACTGGACTCAAATCACCAACTCTGCTTTCTCTCTCTGTACAGACACTGTCAGTCCCTCCAATGTTTCTCCAATGATTTTTGGTTTTACTGCAGACTTCCAGCATCTGCAGTTCTTTCTTCAAGTGGAAATACATCCCTGTTAGAGGGGAAAATTCTTAATCATCACTTCTAAAATATTCCCGGGAATGTGCTTCTATTTTTCTTCTGGGTTTGCAACAATTTGTTCATCGGATGCATGTGTAGCTGGCTGTATCAGCATTTATTGCCCGTCCCGAGTTGCCCTTTGAGGAGGTGGGGGTGAGCTGCCTTCTTGAACCAATGCAGTCCAATGGTGTAGGGACACCCACACAGTGCCCTTAGGGAGGGAGTTCCAGGATTTTGCCTCAGTGACACTGAAGGAACGGCCAACGTATTTCCAAGTCAGGATGGTGAGTGGCTCGGAGGGAATCTTGTAGGGGTGGGGGTGCTCCCATGTATCTGCTGCACTTATCTTTCTAAATGAGTCATGGGTTTGGAAGGTGCTGCCTGAGGATCTTTGGTGAGTTGCTGCCGTGTATCTTGTAGATGATATACACTGCCGCGACTGAGCGTGGAGGGAGTAGGATGTTTGTGGATGTGGTGCCAATCAAGCAGGGGCTGCTTTGTCCTGGATGATGTCGAGCTTTTGAGTGTTGTTGGAGCTGCCGCCATCCAGGGCAAGTGGAGAGTATGTGGGGAGTAGCGAGAATGGGCTAGCATTGACAAGACAGAGTGAGAGGCCGTGCACTCTCTGCCAACCTTTTCCGATCACGTGTTTGTGGAGCTGGATATGAGAATCTTTGTTGTAATCCCCCCACCCATGCCTCAATCAGGCCACCCTCCCTGTCTGGGGCCCAGCAGAACCTTCAGGGGCTGGTGATCCTTGGGCTGGGAGGGAGATGGCGTGCTGGTGTAGACAAGGATAACATTAGTCTCTCCTTGCAGTGACATGACACAGGGCCAGGAAATTGCCAAACATTGGTGAACAGACAGACATGTCCCTTGAGCCATCCTCTGACTGATATCCACCCAGCAAAGGATTTGAGGCTGAAGCAGATCATTCGCAACCCATCAATTCCTGGCATGACTTTCTGCACCCGCTTCCATTTTGTAGGCCAAGCCAGCCAACTCCAGCTTCGACAACATTGCCCCCTATCTCAGGAGGCCTGTAGTTGCAACTCCCATTCTTAACACCAGCCCAAATCCTCTCAAAATGTAGGAACAAATTACTGAAGAGGCTGGAATTTGTACTGAAAACAAAAAGTGCTAGAAATCACAACGGAACAGGCAGCATCTGTGGAGATAGATCAAGCTAACATTTCAAGTCCAGACCATTCTTCATCAGAGCTGAAAATATATTCAGAAGATAGTCTTAGACCCCAGATAACAAGGTGTGGGGCTGGATGAACACAGCAGGCCAAGCAGCATCATAGGAGCAGGAAAGGTTGACATTTCAGGCCTAGACCCTTCATCAGAAATCATTTCTGATGAAGGGCCTAGGCCCGAAACTTCAAGCTTTCCTGCTCCTATGATGCTGCTTGGCCTGCTGTGTTCATCCAGCCCCACACCTTGTTATCTCAAAAGAAAGAAGAACATTGAATAACTTAGCTCTATTGGAAAAGTTAACAGAATTATAGGTTATTTAACCATTAAACAGTAACTGTTCCAATATAGTAACATCATTTAAACACACCCTTGGCAAAGGCAAATTTGATAAATTAGATTGTCTCACGGGCAATTCTCCAGTCCAAATGGGAAAGAAAACAAGAGAAAACTCTGAGATAGAGAGAGAGAGATAGATAGAGAGAGTGAGACAGTAGCAGGGAGAGATTTATTGCAGCTTCCAAACCCAGCTACAAGACTTGAGCGACTGCTACCGTAAAACGAAAACTAAACATCCTGGTTCTTGACACCACACAGTCAGACTGCTTCTATTGTTCCATTTTTCTTAAAAACCCATGGTCTCACAAATTGCTTGCTTTATTGGATTGAAATAGACAAGTCAGTACCTCTGTCTTAAAACCTCTCTTCAAAGCAAAACCAGGACAAAATGCACCTCTTAAAGCCATTGTGATGTTATACCACCGAGGTCTAAAGCATGTTCAGGCCCATTGCACTAAACAAGCCAGTGAACTGCACTGGATATTGTTCCACAAATGCCCTGGAGGTTTAAAATACCCCAAACGGGGTTTTCAAATCTCACCTCACACCCCTATGGGGCATCGACAGAAAGACACTGACTGCAACCACCCCAGGTCTATTCCGAGACACCAGTGTCTCACTTCTTGTTGCACCAATGAGCTCACCCCTCTCTGTAACCTCCTCCAGCCTCACAAGACTCAAATTCTGCTCTCCTATTACCCACAATTCCAATTCGTCCACCAAGACTGGCCTGAGCTCCTTTGGGATTTAAGAACATAAGAACATAAGAACTAGGAGTAGGCATTGGCCATCTGGCCCCTCGAGCCTGCCCCACCATTCAATAAGATCATGGCTGATCTCTTTGAGACTCAGCTTCACTCACCCGCCCGCACACCAAAACCCTTAATTCCTTTACTGTTCAAAAATTTATCTAGCATGGCCTTAAAAACATTCAGCGAGGTAGCTTCAATGGCTTCACTGGGCTGGGAATTCCAGATTCACAACCCTTAGGGTGAAGAAGTTCCTCCTGACCTCAGTCCTACATCTGCTTCACTTTATTTTGAGGCTATGCCCCCGAGTCCTACGATTTCCTCCCAAAACCACTTCACCACACCCCAACCCCACACCCAATCCTTTAAAATGCTCCTTTGAACAGACCCCATTCAGACAGAGTCCTGTCGTCTCTCTATCTGTCTGGGCATTTTAGAATAGAACTGAACATTGGGTTAGGATGAATTATCTATTTGTGGCTGAGTGTATTGATCCACTGAGCCTCTGAAGGGAGCTGGAGAGCCTGTGCTATCAACAATGAACCCAAACAAACACTAAAAACAGGAGTAGGCCATTCATCCCCTTGAGCCTTCTCCACCATTTAATATCATCAGGGTTGATCTTATCTCTGCCTCAACTCCACTTTGCTGCCTCCTCCCCATAACTCTCCAACCTGTTTCGAATAGAAAAATCTACCTCCTCCTTACATTTACTCAATGTCCCAGCATCCACCACATGGGGGGGTTGAATTCCATTGATTCATGACCCCTTGAGAGAAATAATTGCTCCTCATCTCTGTTATAAATCTGCTGCACTTTACCCTAAAACATCTCATTCTAGATTGCCTGACATGAGGAAACATCCTCTCCTTGTCTACTTTGCCAATCCTTGAGCATCTTATAGATCTCCTCTCATTCTTCTAAACTCCACAGAGAGTACAGGCCTAAACTGTTCAATGTCTCCCCATAAGACAAACTCTTCATCTCTGGAATCAGTCTTGTGATTTTCCTCTGAACTGCCTCCAATGTAATTATATCTATCCTCAAGTAAGGAGACCAAAACTGAACTATACTCCAGGTCTGGTCTCACTTATGCCTTGTATGGTTGCAGCAACTCTCCCTGAATACTTCTTGAGTAATAAAAGGGAAAATTTCAACTGCCCTGATTGTACCACATCTTCCTACAATCTGACCATCGCTCGGAACCTGATCCTTTAAGGGGCGGGTCTGGGAATGGGAAAGTAATCCACATTCCCAGATCAAACGTCCCCAGATATCCCTCTGGAAGTTCCGCTGTGTCTGAATCTATACCATGTGATGCAAGATCTCAATACTGCACTACCCTCAAATAACAGAAGGCATTGGGTCATTATCTCACGATTACAATCAGCATCAAACAGCTTTCTCCCACACTGTGCCCAATTATCTGACCAAGTTGATAGCAAGGGAGGCAAATACAATAGACCAGTGTGTTGACAATTTGTCCAACAGAGCATAACGCTCCAAAGTTGATCACAAGCCCTGCTTGGACAACCTGAGAGACCATACATAATGAATTTGACATTTTATGTTTCAATCTGCTTCACCAGCCTAATGAACACAATGTATACAAGAGCACGTTCGAGGTTACGAGTCCAGAGGTGACTAACTCACCTCCTGACTCCCCAAAGCCTGTCCGCTTTCGACAAGGCACAAGTCTGGAGTGTGATGGAATCCTCCCCACTTGTCTGGATGGGCGCAGCTCCAGCAGGGCTTGGGAAGCTCGGCACCACTCAGGGCAAAGCAGCCCTCGCTTTATTGGCAGCCGATCCACTCCTTCTGCTGCCAACGCTCAGTAGCAGCAGTGTGTATCAGCTGCAAGATAGCATTCCATTAGCTATGACCCCTATCTGACTACTGCTCTAAAAGGGCATTGGGTAGACTGAGGTGGTCCATGCTCATGTGTAAAACGTCTAGGACAGCTGCTGGATAGTGGCATGTAACATTCACCCCATACCGAAAGCACTCTGTCCACCACCTTCAATATTCATTCCCCTCCACCATTGACGTACAGCAGTGTGTACCATCTACAAGGCGTACTGCAGCAATTCACCAGAGCGCCCTTGGGCATTACCGTCCAAACCCATGATGTCTACCACCAAGACGAGCGAGACAGCAAATACACAGGTCACCACTGCCCACAGATTCCCCTCCAAAATTGGAAATATATTGGCACTCATTCACCATCACTGGATCCTCTGCCCCAGCAGACAGACAGCAATGATTCAAACAGATGCCTCAGAGTTACATTGGGAAGGGCAATAAATGCGGGCTGGGTCAGCAAAACTTACAGCTCAGAAATGTCTTGGGAGAAGAAACAGAACTGGGCTGCTCCTGATCTTGACCATGTGCATTTAACGCACCAGCCAAAACCCCACTCTCACAACCAGTTTGCACAGACTTTGCTTACATGTTCCATTGCAGGTCCAAACTATTGGCAAGAACACTTTCTCCAGATAAGGTGATCTATTCTGACCCAAGCGCCTCATTTTGTAACCTGGTCATTTCTAATAGGCCCTTGTGAGAAACATGCCAACTTTATTGTTGGAGGGAGCAACAGAGCACTTCATATCCTAATGTGAACCCTAATTTAACCCGAACAGTAACCCTAAGCGTAATCCTAACTCTCACCCTAGACCTAATCTGAAACTTAACCCTAGCCTTAAATCCACCCTAACCCAAACCCTAATCTGAACCTAACCAAACCCTAACTATAACCTAAATACAAAGCCTAAACGAATCCCTGGCCCAAACTTCTACCCTAACCCAATCCTAAACCCAATTCCTCACCTTGACCCTATCCCTGACACCAACCTTAATGTTAACTCTAACTCTAATCCCAACCATGACTTTAACTGTAATCTTAACCTTGTCTGTGACACTAACCCTAACCCTATCCCTTACATTAACCATAATCCTATCTCTGACACTAACCTTAAATCTATCCTTTACACTAACCCGAACATTATCCCTTACACTAACCCTAACCCTAACCCTAAACGTATCTCTGACATTAACCCTATCCTTTACACTAACCCTAACCTTATCCCTTACACTAACTCTAACCCTAACCCTATCTCTGATACTAACCCTAACCGTAACTCTAACCCCAAATCTAACCCATACCCTAACGCAGCATGGCCTGATGGTCTCTCGGAGGACTGGTGTGGCAGTCCCTCAGCTCAGTGTGGACTTCCAGCCTGGAAGTGATTCCGGAAAGGTCTCCCGGCCCTGAGGTGAAGCCCAGAGTGGTCTGGGGGCCCAGTGCAGACAGGAGGCTAGGTACTAGCGTGGGGACTGGGTTGAAAGGACTGTTGTTGTGAACCCTTTATTTCTCTATTTCCTACCTTATTCCGGTGAACTGTAATGCTGGCTTTTATTCCTTTATTGTTCCACTTTTCTTTCCCTAAGAATTTGTACTGAAGAACCTTTGTAATTAAGATGGCGCTGTAAGTGGAGACTGAAAACTTTTCACCATACTCATTTGAATACATGTGGCAATAAAACGAAATCTAACCCAAATTCTAACCCTGACCCTAACCTCTCACCCTGATCCTAACTCAAAAATGATTTGTGGAAATTATCAGTGCAACTTTCATATCAGCTTCCTAATCAGATGATACATGGTCCTCTTTGGAGGAATATAGTTGGGGTCGAGGCAGCTCAGAGAAGGTTCACTTGGTTAATTTCAGAGCTGAGGGGTTTGTCTTATGGGGATTGATTGAGCAGTTTAGGCTGATACTCTCTGTGGAGTTTAGAGGAATGAGAGGAGATCTATTTTTTGTCTGTAAGACACTAAAGGGGATTGACAGAGTAGACATGGAGAGGATGTTTCCTCATGTGGAGCAATCTAGAAAGAGAGATCACAGTTTTAGGGTAATGCATGGCAGATTTATAACAGAGGTGAGGGGGAATTACTTCTCTCAAAGGGCCGTGAATCTGTGGAATTCAGAAGGATGTGAAGGGGACAGAAGAGAGTCAGCAGGATGGTTCCAGGGATGGGGATCATCAGTCGCCCGGATAGATCGGAAAAGTAAGGACCATTCTCCTTGGAGAAGAAGAAATTGAGAAGAGCATGATCAGGGTGTTCAAAACTGTGAGCCATCGTGGTGCTTAGCACCGCTGCCTCACAGCGCTAAGGACCCAGGTTCGATTCCAGCCTCGGGCGACTGTCTGTGTGGAGTTTGCATGTTCTCTCCGTATCTGTATGGTTTTCCTCTGGATGCTCCGGTTTCCTCCCACAGTCCGAAGACATGCAGATTAGGATGGTTTGGCCATGGGAAATGCAGGGTTACAGGGATAGGGGAGGAAGGTGGGTCTGGGTAGGATGCTCTTCAGAGGGCTAGAGTGGACTCAATGGGCTGAATGGTCTGTTTCCACCCTGTAGAGATTCTGTTTACTCCAAAACCTGCCTTGGTTTTTAAAGAAGGGTCGTATGTAAAGGATCTGACTGAAAGTATCAGCCTCTTTATCTTTCCTGACTATCTTCAAAATTGCAGGAGAACTGTATATCTCTTTTCATCATGCTCTTAGGCTCCTTTATCTCGAACTTTACAATGGCCCCCACGAGGATTTATTGGGCCAAGTGTGGGCAAGGGGCGTGCAGACTCACTGACATCTGATGTGGCAGACTTTAAGAACGAGATCAAGCAGAGACAGCGCACATTCTGGGACCTAAAACCAACAATTAGTCATTTAACAAAACCACATTGAAAGGGGGAGGAATGAAGTCTCCAGGAGGACAGAGCAGAGTGCTAACGAGAGGAGAAAAAGCTGGGGAAAAGGACACTGGAGCATTGAACCTGATTCACCAGGCATTGTTGCCTGGGAGAGGGTTCCCAGTATGCTCAGCTCTGCGGCCAATGCCTTATCTTTTGGCTGACATTTCATCGTCTGTTGATTGACCCTTGACCAATCTGTCAGAGACACTGATTCATGGGCAGGGCAGAGTGTTAGCTGCTCTGAAAGCAGCTAAATGTTGTTCTTCTGGGTCCAGAAGGCTGGTCAGAAAGTGTATATAAATCCAGGGTGCACCGTGTACAAATTACCTCTGCTAGAGGCAAACAGTTCACTGCTACCATGAAGTACCTGGGTCTTCTCCTCGTGGTTAGCCTGATAGCAGTGGTCAAATCAGGTGGGAATCAACATATTTTTTCTACTACTCTCTAATCTTAGACAATCCTGTAGCAATTTTATATCAGCAAATGGAAAATATGAGAAATGTATTTAGACCAGTCAGTTGCAATGAATTCTGTGGTTTGTAACTCCCCTTCTGACTCCCCAAAGCCTGTCCACTATCTACAAGGCGCCAGCCAGGAGGGTGAGGGAATGCTGCCCACTTACCCTGGATGGGGGCAGCTCCAACAGCACTCAAAAAGCTCAACACCATCCAGGGCAAAGCAGCCCCCCCATTGATTGGCATCATGTCCACAAACATCCCACTCCCCCCACCACCGACGCTCAGTTGCAGCAAGGTGTACTATCTCCAAGGTGCACTGCAGAAATTCACTAAAGGTCCTTCCAAACCCATATTGAAGTGGAAGGGCAGTAGATACCATGGGAACAGCACCCCCTGCAAGTTTCCCTTCAAGCCACTCACCACCCAGACTTAGAAACAAATTGCTGTTCCTCAGGGTCGCTGGGCCAAAATTCTGGAACTCCCCCGCTCATGGCACTGTGTGGGTGTCCCTACACCACATGGACTGCAGCGGTTCAGGAAGGCAGCTCACCTCCACCTTCTCAAGGGGCGATCAAGGACGAGCGATAAATGCTGATCCAGCCAGAGGCACATGAATCCCATAAACAAATTGTTGCAAATTTGGAAGACCGATAGAAGCACATTCCCAGGAATAATTAGAAGTGATGATGAAGAATTTTCCCCTTTAATAGGGACATATTTCCACCTGGATTTTTTACAGCAGTCGATATGCTAAAAGCAAGGTATTATAGAAATGATCGATAAGTACCGTGGAATCCCTGCAGTGTGGAAGCACGCCATTCAACCCGCACCAATTTTCCTAAAAGTACCCCATCTAGACCCACCTCCTTATCCTATCCCTGTAACCCTGCATTTCCCATGGCTAACCCACCTAGCCTGTACATCCCCGGACGCTATGGGGCAATTTAGCATAGCCAATCCAGGCTAACCTGCACGTCTTTATACCATGGGACGAAACCCACGCAGACACGGGGAGCACACGCAAACTCCACACAGACAGTTGTCCGAGGCTGGAATCAAACCCCGGTCCCTGGTGGTGTGAGGCAGCATTGCTAAACACTGAGTCACCGCCCTTAAGTTTTCAGACTCAGAGAGAGAGAGAAATGACAGAACTAGTCCCCTTCAAGCAATGATGCTAAACGGGAATGAGAAACCTTTCCCAGTTCGGGAATCAGGTCAAGCATTTTGAAGAGGATTGGTGAAAAATTTACAGACAGATGGTAAGGGAATGGTCACCCACTGTGCAGCTGCTCTGTGATGCCAACAGCATGGGCTCAGTACCCACACTTGCTGAGGCTATCATCAAGGACTCTCCTTCTCAACCTCTCCCCCCACCTGAGGCATGGTGAGCCTCAGGTTAAACCGCCACCAATTGTCTCTCTCTCTCTTATGAGAAATCACTCCTCTGGTCTTTCAGGACTTTAGCGAATTTACGTTTAACCATGAACCAACAAAGATAATAACAGTTAGCAATAGAAGCATTGAGACAGTGCCATTGACGCCATTGAGATAATGGGCAGAGTCATCTAGTACCCATCAGTTGTACCATCCGTGATTGTGTTCACTGTTCGGTGCCAACACATCATGTTACCATCTAAACAGTTCACCAGGCAGAAGTGATATCTTATAGTATTAGAAAAAATCATCATGAATCCTTTATCTCGTGAAATGTTGTGTTGAAAATGTGTATCTCCAAATCATGACCAGAGATTGTGCTAATAAAACTTTGTTTTCTCCATAAAGGATGCTTATTACTTTGATGGTAAATATTTGAAGACAGAGAATTGATGCAGACTCCTAACATGCATTAATTTGCGAAAACATTTATTGACATACCATCTTCCGGTTTCCTCCCACAGTCCAGGGATGTGCAAGTTAGGCTGGATTGGCCATGCTAAATTGTCCCAAAGCGTCCAGGGATGTGCAGGCTAGGTGGGTTGGCCGTGCTAAATTCTCCGAGTGAGTCCTCAAATGATGCCTCAACATATGCTGACTAAACCCCAAATAAGAAAGAAAAGAAAAACGCAACTCGGGTTTTGTATAACTGCTGCTTAACTTCCGCCTCATCATACTCCAGCCCTCTAAATCTAAAGCCAGCATTTTGTTAGCTTTTCTTGGTTGCAAATTGCAGTAGGAGTCATCATTTAATGACTCCTTAAATCTTTGAACACAAAACTCTAGCAGGACAAGCTTGGCAGCCATTGAAATGGAGTGAGTTTTGTGAAATTTCGCCCAGGTTTGTGCCCTCATGTAGCTGAGTGGAGAGGTGGCAATATTGTGGAGAGATCACTGACAGAGTAAAAATCTAGAACTCCACGTCAATGTTGTAGGAATGTAAGTTTGCATTCCCTCACAACAGATGCTGAGATTCATAATAAGTAAAAATCTGGTGTAAAGTTGACCCCGATTGTCCTAACAACCCAGCTGGGTCAATAATGCCCCTTAAGAGAAGGAAATCTGCCATTCTTGCCTGGTCTGGCCTACATGTGCCTCCAGGTCCACGTGTGGTTGACACTTAACTGCACTCTGGGCAATTGCAAGTGAGCAATAAACACCGGCCTGGCCAACGATGCCCACATCCCATCAACAAGTTATATAGCCTTCTACAAATAGAAGTGAACGTAAATTCCATTCCCCATTTTTAATTCAAGCTGATAATTACATAGACATGAAGGTGGAGAGATCATAAAATTCCCACACTACGGAAGCAGGCCTTTCAGTGCATCAAGTCCACACCAATCATCCAAACACCACCCCACTCAGACCAACCCCCCTACCCTATCCCAGTATTTCCCATGGCTGACCCACTCAGCCTGCATATCCCTGGGCACTATGGGACAATTTAGCACGGCCAATCCATCCTAACCTGCACATCCCTGGACACTATGGGGCAATGTAGCACGGTCAATCCACCCTAACCTGCGCATCTTTGGACTGCAGGAGGAAACCAGAGCACCCAGAGGGTACCCACGCGGACACGGGGAGGATGTGCAACCTCCACACAGACAGTCGCCGAAGGGTGGAATTGAACCCATGTCCCTGGCACTTGGAGGGAGGACTGAGCGAATCATTGAGCCACTATACCACCTCAAAGATGAATAACGCAGAAGATTCACTAGGATAATCCCCAGTATGGACAGCTAAGCAGGATGGGATTCTACTCACTGGAGTTTAGGGTGACGAGAGATGATCTCATTGGGACATATTGGATTCTTCAGGGTCTCAACAGGGTCAATGCTGGAAGAGTGTTTCCCCTCATTGGAGAACCTAAGACCAGAGGGCACAGTCTCAGAATAAAGCGGGCGCCAATTTAAGACTGATATGAGGAGGAATTCCTTCTCTCAGAGGATTGTGAATCTTCCGAACTCTTTGCCACAGAGAGCTGTGGGGGCAGAGTCCTTGTGCATATTGAAGTCTGGGACAGATTCTTGAGCAGCTGGGGAATCAAGGGTTATGGGGAAAGTGGATGCCAGAAATGTCACGTCAGCCAGGAGGAGCAGGCTCGAGAGGCTGAATGGCCTACTCCTGTTCCTATTCCTTATGTTCTTGCGGTCTTGTGGTTCAAAGAAATGAGAATGTGCAGTAATATTTATTAAATGTTTAATTAATAAGCACCAGTTCCTTTTATGTGTAACACTGAACATTTCAATTACTGAACCAATTGTGCTTAAGATATGAATTGTCAATTCTTTCTCTGCAAACAATGATCAAATCTATTCCACGCTACAGGAAAGCCGCCTTTCCATGGCTACGGTAAGTATATTTATCTAAAGAATTTGTCATATTTTGGCTGATCACAAGGTCAAGGAATTCTGGGTGAAACCACCCACAAACCCCAGACAAAAATCCCTTCACCGCCCCATTCCCCTGCTTATTGACTGCTTCTCCCATCTCATAAAACTGAGAAAGGTGTAAACTTCCTCTGGTTGATTTTGCTGATGGAATGCATTAATCTGACCATTGCCCACCATCCCATAGGACGAAATTCCACCAACTTCCAACCTTAGGTGTGAATACATTAGGAATGGTTGATAAGTTTGTGGATGACGTCCAAGTTGGTGGTCTAGTGGACAGGAAAGATGATTATCTAAGAGTAAAATGGAACATTGATTGGATGGGGTTGGTAGATGGAACTTTAAGTTAAATAAATGTGAGGTGTTGCATTTTGGTAGGGTAAACCAGGGCAGGACTTGTAGACTTCATGATAGGGCCCTGGGGAGGGTTGCCGAACAAAGAGACCTCATGGTGCAGGTTCATTTTTCTTTGAAGGTGGAGTCGCAGGCAGACAGGGTGGTGAAGAAGGTGTTTGGTACACTTGCCTTTATGGTTCAGCGACTTGAGTATAGGGGTTGGGATGTCATGTTATGGCAGTACAGGACATTGGTTAGGCTACTTTTGGAATACCGCATTCGATTCTGGTCTCCCTATTATAGGAAGGATGTTTTTAAACTTGAAAGGGTACAGAAAACATTTACGAGGATGTTGCCAGGACTGGAGGGTTTGAAGTATAGGGAGGGACTGAATAGGCAGGGGATATTTTCCCTAGAGCATTGGAAGCTGAGGGGTGACTTTATAGAGGTTTGTAAAATCATGAGGGAATAGATAGGGTTAATAGCCAAGGTCTTTTCCCCAGGGCTGGGGAGTCCAAAGCTAGAAGGCATTGGTTTAAGGTGAGAGGGGAAAGATTTAAAAGACACCTGAGGGGCAAAGTTTTCAACAGCTGGTCATGTGTATGTGGAACAAGCTGCCAGAGGAAGTGGTGGAGGCTGGTATAATTACAAAATTTAAAAGGCCTTCTGGATGGGTATATGAACAGGAAGGGTTTAGAGGGATATGGGCCAAATGCTGGAAAATGGGACTAGATTAATTTAGGATATCTGGTGGGCGTGGACAAGTTGGACCGAAGTGTCTGCTTGCGCGCTGTATGGTTCTGTGAGGTCTGGCAGCATCTGTAGGGGTGAGGCATAGTTAACATTTCGAGTCTGGTGACTCTTCATCAGAACAGCACTCAATTTCTGTTTTTGTTGCAGATCTCCAGCACCCTCAGTTCTTTGTTTTATTTTAAAGTTTGCTCAATGTTTGTATGATCAGCACCAACGCTTTTCCCGTGTCACTCTAAATGGTTTCATTAATGAACCAATTTTGCTTAAACTATGAATTTTCTTTTGATTTGGTGCAAATAATCTTTGCACAAATCAATTCGTCCTCACAGGAAAGATTCCTTTCCAACGCCACACTAAATATGTTTTTCTGGAGAATTTTGGTTGATTGTGAGGTCAAGAAAAAAATAATGTGCGCACTGTGTGAAATTATTCGCAATCCCCCTAACCTACATCTCTTCATCGCCACATCCTGCTGCTCATTCACTTCTTTGCCAATCTTCTGAAACTCTGAAAAGCGTCAATTTCCTTGCGTTGATATTGGTGACAGAATACATTCATCTGGCCCTCTCCTGCCATTTTAAGTCGGAAATATTCCTCAATCTCCAAACAAATTGCCAGGGATGCCTTGAGGAGAAACAAGACTTTAGTCCCGAGTTAATAAAAGCCTCTCAGATTGTGCAGTAGCTCAGCATCAAAGAGAGAACTTTGATTGCGCGATGGACAGAACAGAGACAAGTACATTATGAACAAAGATAAATGTCAGGCAAGAAATCCTGAGCATCTCTGGTCTCGGTGATGCCCTGAGATGTGATCGTTGACCAGACTGCAATGTAATTTCATCCAGTCTGTTATTTCACCGCAGAATCATAGAGTTGTACAGCAAAGTAACAGACCCTTCAGTCCAACTCGTCCATGCTGGCCAGATATCCTAAATTAATCTAGTCCCATTTGCCAGTATTTGGCCCATATCCCTTCCTACTCATGTACCCATCCCGATGCCTTTTAAATGTTGTCATTGTACCAGCCTCCACCACTTCCTCTGGCAGCTCATTCCATACATGCACCACCCTCTGTGTGAAAAAGTTGCCCCTTTAAGTCCCTTTTAGATCATTCTCCTGTCACCTTAAACCTATGCCCCATAGTTTTGGACTCCCTTATCTTGGGAAAATGACCTTGGCTATTCACTCTGTCCATGCCCCTCATGATTTTATAAACCTCTGTAATGCCACCCCTCAGCCTCCGATATTCCAGGGAAAATAGCTCCAGCCTATTCAGCCTCTCCCTGTAGCTCAAACCCTCCAATCCTGGCAACAAAGCTTTTCTGAACACTTTCAAGTTTAACAACATCCTTCCTATAGCAGGGACGCCCAGAATCAAATGCAGTATTCCAAAAGTAGCCTAACCAATGCCCTGGACTGCCATAACATGACATCCCAACCCCTATACTCAAGTCGCTGAACCATAAAGGCAAGTGTACCAAACACGCCGTTCACTATCCTGTCTACTGCAACTGCATCTTCTAGGAACTGTAAACTTGCATTCCAAGATCTCTTTGTTCGGCAACACTCCCCAGGACCTTACAATCAAGTGTTTAAGTCCTGCCCTCGTTGCCTTACCGTAATGCAGCATCTTACATTTATCTAAATTAGACTCAATCTGCCACTCCCCGGCCTATTGTCCCATCTGATTGAGGTCCCAGTGTGCTCTGAGTTAACCTTCCTCGTCTCCTCATAAGGGAATGAAAGCTTTTTTTCTGAAATTTTGCAATGGACAGTTTAATAGCTGAATATAATAACGGACAGAGGAAAGGCACATATGCCTCATAGAATCTCTCCCTGAAGTCATTACGTTTAACCAAAGAGGTAGAAAATATATAAATGTGCAAATGAACTGAGTGTAAATGGGAACTTTCAACGCGTTTGTAAAAAAAATGGAAATAATCCTTAATTTGTGGAAAAAAGCATGAGATAACAATTCTGCTCCCTGTTTATTGTGCAAGATATTATGGAGAAATGAAAAGGTTTAGTATAAATGGTCTGAATCATCCGCGTCAATCTCTAAACCTTGCAGCACAAAATATTTCTGCTACTGAACAGTATTGATTTGGCAGACAGTGCAATTGAAATTTGTTTTGTTTTTATGTCCACAGGGTCTGCACCATATAACTTTGATGGTAAATATTTTAATGTAGATGAGGGGAGTTCAAAGCTAGGGAGCATATTCTTAAGGTGAGAAGGAAAAGGTTTAAAACAGGCCCGAGAGACAACTTTTTCACACAGAGGGTGGTTCGTACGTGAAATGAACTTCCAAATGAAGTGGTGGACGTGGATACAGTTACAAGATTTAAAAGGCAGTACGTGAAAGGAAAGTGAACTCACTCCACTGGGGTTGGTATTCAGTCACCGAGTCATGCTTTATTTATGCGTGGAGAGTTCTAGAGACTGATTCAGCTTCCTCAGAGGGAGCTCTTAGACATTCCTGTTTATATCTGTCAGCACATACACATTGGAGTTTAGAAAAATGAGAGGCGACCTTATTGAAACTTCACTAGATTCTCAGGGGGGCTGGACAGGGTAGATATGTAGAAGTTGTTCCCCTTTGTGGGAAAGTCTAGGACCAGAGGGCATCATCTCAGAATAAGAGGTTAACCATTGAAGCTGGAGATGAAGAGGAGTTTCTTTTCTCAGAGGGGAATGAATCTGTGGAATTCTTTACTGCAGAGTACAGCCGAGGCTGGGTCATACTCAAGGCCGAGAGAGACAAATTTTGAATCAGTAAACATAGAACATAGAACTGTACAGCACAATGCAGGCCTTCGGCCCACGATGTTGTGCCGAACTTTTACCCTAAACCTAAGATCTATCTAACGTCCACCCCATCCTTATACTATCGTCCATATGCCTGCCTAATAGCCGCTTAAATGCCCCTAATGTGGCCGACTCCAATACCCTCTCTGGCAATGCATTCCACCCCAAGACCACCATCTGAGTAAAGAACCTACCTCTGATGTCTACCCTATATCTACCTCCACTCACTTTAAAACTATGCCCCCTCGTAATAGCTACCTCCACCCTAGGAAAAAGTCTCTGACTGTCCACTCTATCTATACCTCTGATCATTGTGTACACCTCTATCAAGTCACCTCTCATACTTCGTCGTTCTAAAGAGAAAAGCCCTAGCTCTCTCAACCTTTCCTCGTAAGACCTTTCCTCCATTCCAGGCAACATCCTGGTAAATCTCCTCTGCACCTTTTCCAACGCTAAATGAATCAAGGATGACAAGGAAAAGGCAACAAAATAAAAGTGAGAATTATCAGATAGGCAATGATCCCATTGAAAGGTGAGCAGAGTCGATGGGCTGAATGACCGACCTCTGTTCCTATATTGTATGGTTTTAAGACTGATACAAATGTTAACATCTCTCCTGAACAGCCATGTCTCAGACTACTCTCTGGGTGAAAGTATTCCTTCCACATCTCAATACTAAATAGCCTACCTTGAATCCTTAGACTCTCTGATTCTGACCTCCCTCGTGATCAAGAACATCCTTCCGTTTAGAATTTGTTGAAGTGGAATTTGAATTTGAAAGTTAATTTCACTTGTGAAATAGACCCTCCAATCTGTGTAAATCTCATTGAGGTCCAGTCGTTGCACTGTGAAAGCATTCTCCAATTTGTCCTCTATGACATTTATTAATACGACCTCTCTTTTTCTAACAGGTAGATATGCTTACAGGACAGGTATAATGTTTAATTTCATAAGGTCTGTTGACCTAAAAAGGATAAGGGCAGAGAAATATGTTAATGAGAAATGTTTAATTCTAAGCCACTAATTACAGACTAAACATCTTTGTTAAAGTCCCAAATATACATTTGGTATCTAAATATCATAACAGTCCCATTCTCTCTTTAATGAGAGGGATGACTGGTGGTGGTTTAATCTGAGGGTCACCATGCCTCAGGCTTTTTTTTTAAATTCACTTATGGGATGAGGGTGTCACTAGTGAGGCAGCATTTATTGCCCATAAGGCAGTTAAGAGTCCACTCACATTGCTGTCAATCTGGAGTCACTTGTAGGCCAGACCAGGTAAGGATGACGTTAGTGAACCAAATGGGGTTTTTCCCCAACCATCAATTTACACTCATCATTGGCTCTTAATTCCAGATATTTATTGAATTCAAATTCCACTGTCTGCCATGGCAGGATTCGAACCCATGCCATTATCCGGGTCTCTGGATTAACAGTTCAGCCATAATACCACTTGGCTGTCACCTCGCCAAGGCTAAGGTTGAGAAGACAGAGTCTCCTGATAACCCAAACATTCCAGGCTCGGTAATATCCTTGCAAATCATTTTGGCATCAGCGCAGTGTGAAGCTGGGGCAACACAACGGGTCAGGCAATGTCAGAGGAGCAGGCAAGTCAATGTTTCAGGTTTACACCCTTCATCAGGACTCAGAAGAGCGGGAAAGTTGACGTTTCGGGTTTACATCCTGTTGAGGGGCATAAACCCAAAATGTCGACTTTCCTGCTCCTCTGATGCTGCCTGACCTGCTGTGTTCCTCCAGCTCTACACTGTATTGACTCTGACTCCAGCATCCGCAGTTCTTGCTATATCCTAATCGTTTTGGCACCTTTTCCAGTTTATTAACATTCCTTCCTGTAGCATGGTGACCAGGATAGTATGCCACACTTCAAATACGGCCTTACCAATGTCTTGTGCAGCTGTAACATGGCATCCCAACTCCTGTTCTCAGTGCTCTGTTTGATGAAGGTAAGCGTGCTAGATGCCTTCTTCACTACCCTGTCTACCTGTGATGCCATTTTCAAGGAACTATGTAGCTGCTCCCCTTAGTCTTTCTGTTTGACAGCACTTCCCAGGGTCCTATCATTAACAGTGTAAGTCCTGCTCAGGTTTGCTTACCAAAATGCAACACCTTGCATTTATCTACATTAAACTCCATCTGCCACTCCTTGGCCCAGTTGATCAAGATCCCAGTGTACTCTTAGATAGCCTTCTACACTGTCCTCAATACTGAAAAACAGAAGTGTAGAAGAACAGAAGTACAGGATACAGCGAACAAGTTTTTACAATGGCTGCCTTTTAATGGTGTACCTAGGTACCATGACGGCAAAAGTATGGGCTTTAATCTTAGAAAATGGTTTCTTTAAAGGAATTAGGGCAGTGAGATTGAGCACTGAAATGTGCTAGTGACAGACAAATACCAAGTCCTTTCATTGCAATGTAACCCTGAACATTGTTTTGAACTCTGTTGTGAAGAATTAGTCGGGCGAATTGCTTGTTCCAAATATTATTGACCAGGGAATAAACTGATTTTAAAGTTGGGCCTTGGGTAGTGTTGTAAAACAGAGAGACCTAGGAATTCAGGTACAGGGTTCTTTTGAAGTTTGCATGACAGGTAGACAGGGTGGTTAAGAAGACATTCAGCACGCTCGCCTTCATTGATCAGACCTTTGAGTATAGGAGTTGGGATGTCATGTTGAGGTTGTACAGGACATTGGTGAAGCATCTTCTGGAGCACCGTGTCCAGTTCTGGTCACCCTGTTGTAGAAAGGATATTAATAAGCTGGAGAGGGTTCTGAAGAGATTTACGAGGATGTTGCCGAGACTGGAGCGTTTGAGTTATAAGGAGAGGCTGGATAGGCTGGGACCTTTTTAACTGGAATGGAGGAGGTTGAGGAGTTTATAGATGTTGATAAAGTGATGAGGGGCAGCACAGTAGCTTGGTGGTTAGCACTGCTGCCTCACGGCGCCGGGGACCTGGGCTCAATTCCACCCTCAGGCGACCGTTTGTGTGGAGTTTGCGCATTCTCCCTGTGTCTGCGTCGGTTTCCTCCCACAGTCCAAAGATGTGCAGGCTAGGTGGATTGGCCATGTTAAATTTCCTGCAGTGTTCAGGGGTGTGTAGATTTGGTGGGTTATAGGGGGATGGGTCTGGGTGGGATGCTCTGAGGGTCAGTGTGGGCTTGTTGGGCCGAAGGGCCTGTTTCCACACTGTAGGGACTCTATGATAATGTGAATGGCAGGTGTCTTTTCCCTATGTTGGGGGATTTCACAACTAACAGGCATATTTTTAAGGAGAGAGGAGAAAAATTTAAAAAAGACATGAGGGGCAATTGTTTCACACTGAGAGTGGTTCGTGTGTGGAATGAACATCCAGAAGAAGTATTAGATACGGGTGCAATTACAACATTTAAAAGACATTCAGATAAGTACATGAATAGGAAAGATTTGGAGGGAAATGGGCCAAGCACAAGCAGGTGGGGGCTAGTTTAGCTTGGGATTATGGTCAGCAGGTCTGTTTCTGTGCTGGAGGAGTTTATAGCTCTAAGTGGAAAATGACATTTGTGAGATCTTATGATAACTAGACCTACAACTGAAATTGAGAACGAAGAGCAGCAAATGTCAAATCCTTGGAGGAAATTCCAATCTCTGCCTCTCTCTTTGTGCTTCTGATAATACTGGCAGAAGACTGGCATTCCTTGAAGATGACATCAGTGGGCTAACCCATTGTGAACCATAGAAACCTCCCAAATATTTAACCAGTCAGCAGAAATGGTGATGGGAAAAGTAGACCATATTAATTCACAGAGATAAAAGGTACTGCAGATGCTGGAGAATCCGAGATAACAAGGTGTGGGGCTGGATGAACACAGCAGGCCAAGCAGCATCATAGGAGCAGGAAAGCTTGACATTTCGGGCCTAGACCCTTCATCAGAAATGGGAGAGGGGAAGAGGGTTCTGAAATAAATAGGGAGAGGAGGGGGAGGCAGATGGATAGAGGAGAGGATAGGTGGAGAGGAGGCAGACAAGTCGAAGAGGCGGGGATGGAGCCAGTAAAAGTGAGTGTAGGTGGGGGGGTAGGGAGGAGATAGGTCAGTCCAGGGAGGACGGACAGGTCAAGGGGGCGGGATGAGGTTAGTAGATTGGCTTATGTTTTCATATAGCTGAGAGTTTTAACATTGAATGAGATAATTTGCTATAATGGGTTTGGCCAATATTTTGAGGTTATTGTATGGCTGTTCAACAAGTCATTATGACACAAATGTGTAATTTTATCCATCAAGGATTTTCTGCGCTATGGAATCCTGAGATGTGAGCCTTAACCAGACCATGAGTGCAATGTTTCTCTGTTACTCAGGTCTATCCTGCCCTCAGATGTGAGCTGTATGGTGACTCAGTGGTTAGCACTGCTGCCTCATTGCACCAAGGACCCAGGTTTGGTTCCACCCTTGGGCGACTTTCTGTGTGGAGTTTGCATGTTCTCCCCATTTCTGCGCAGGTTTCCTCTGGGAGCTCTCATTTCCTCTCACAGTCCAAAGGTGTGCAGGTTAGGGTGGATTGGCCGTGCTAAATTGTCCCATAGCGACAGGGATGTGCAGGTTAGGGTGGATTGGCCATACTAAATTGCCCCGTAGTGTCCGGGGATGTACATGTTAGGTGGGTTAGTCACGGGAAATGCATGTTTATAGGGTGGGTTTAGCTGGGATGCTCTTCAGAGGGACAGTGTGGAGTTGCTGGGCCAAATGGCCTGCTTCCACTCTGCAGGGATTCTATGAATTCCTGTCCTGGGATGCGAGTGTTGCCCAGACCGTGTTTGCACTGTTTCTCCGTCACTCAGGTTTGTCCTGCCCTGAGATATGGTCATTAACCAGACTGTAATATTGTTTTATCCAAATTAATGGCTCCATTAGGATACCAATTCCATACTATGGTCATCTGGGAGTAATATTTTTTCATAATGTTGAGCATAAATGTCAATGGATAGCAAACAAGGCAATGTCAAAAAGCTAAAGCTTTATTTGTCCCCACATTGTCAAAAAATTAGGACTTAGTTTGAATTTTTACAGGCTGTAAAAGTGAAACATGAAATGGCTTTTCTAAAATTTGCGATTGTTTATTTCTATCGATTGGAGTACAGCTGAAAAAGAATACGTTTCTGTCGAAACCTTTCCGCCTTGCAGCCATCAGGACAAATCACAAGAATGCCAGTTTATGGGGCAAACCAACGTTTCTGCTTAATGAGATAAGGGTGCTCATTGGTCATCAAGATCTATTTGGTAGAGATTGTTCCACGGTGTGTGCTCCTGTTAATGATGGTTGAGAGTCAACTATAGGCCTTTGTTCAAAAGATATGACAGGGCAAGTTATTTCATTGCTGGCAGCAATAGTCAAGATTTAGTTGGGGATGGAAAAGGGATCTCTAAATTTCATGCATGTTTTGGCTCCAGGTGGATAGATATCCATCAGAGAGGTAGAAGAGGTGAAGAAAAATATAGCTGAATGAGCATGAATCAGAAAGCTTATTTACTTACAAGATATTTGTCTAATTAATTCTTTGCAACACGCACTAACCCAATCTTCTCTATTCCCACAGGAGGATTTCCTTATGGTAGAGGTACAGTCTTTAATAAATCTGTAAATAGGATAGTGAAGAAGGCGTCTGGGATGCTTGCCTTTTTAATCAGCACATTGAGTATGGGAGTTGGGAGGTCACTTGCAGACATTGGTGAAGCCACTTTTGGAATATTGCATTTAATTCTGATTTCCCCGCTATAGGGAGGATGTCGTGAGCTTTGAAAGGTTTCAGACAAGATTTATAAGGGTGTTGCCGGGGTTGGAGGGTTTGAGCTACAGGAGGAGACTGAATAGGTTGGGGCTATTTTCCATGGAGCGTCAGAGGCTGAGGGGTGACCTTATAGAAGTTTATAAAATCATGAGGGGCATGGATAGAGTGAATAGCCAAGGCCTTTACCCCAGGGTAGGGGAGTCATAAACTTGGAGGCATAGATTTAAGGTGAAAGAGGGGAAAGATTTAAAAGCGACCTGAGGGGCAACTTTTTCACACAGAGTGTGGTGTATGGACTGAGCTGCGAGAGGAAGTGGTGGGGGCTGGTACAATTACAACATTTAAAAGGCATCTGGATGGGTACATGAATAGAAAGGGTTTAGAGGGATATGAGCCAAGTGCTGGCAAATGGGACTAGATTAATTTAGGATATCTGGTCAGCGTGGACGAGTTGGACCAAAGGGTCTGTTTCCATGCTGTACAGTTCTACGACTCTGTGAGTCTGCCTGTTGATCTAAAAGTGATAAGGTAGTGATTAGAATGAGCTCGGCCAGGTGGATGTCATTGAATATGAAATCTTCAGTTGGGGCAGTGACCCTGGGACAATCCAGGAGCCCTGGCTGACAGATTTAAACAGCAGTTTCAGAGATTCTCCTCACTATAGTGTCTGGATCTGTGCTAGCTGGTCAGAGTCCATGTATTGTGCATGTGTAAATAAAGGGATCCTGGTGAAGGGATAGCAGTGTCCTTGGAGTTATTTCAGGTAACGACAAAGAAACAAGCTGATAGAAGCTGTTGAATTGTATCTGCCCCTTATATTAAAAGAATCCTTGTGAAATATAATTTTGGGAGCAGGTGATAGTGCAGGAAATATGTCAAAGCACCAGGAGGATGGGACAGTCCAATTACAATGTGATCAAACATTTGGAAGAGCTTTCTAAATGATACAGTTCTGCCCTGTTCTGAGGTGTGATTATTATCCAGACCACAAATAAATGGTCACAAAATAATGGTTTAGGTGAGGTGGAAGTTCTCCGCTTGTGCCGTAGGGGATGATGCAATTTGGAAAATGCAATTTGCACCCTAAAAATCTTGACATGAAATAGGGCCCATAAAGGAATAGATTGGATGTGAGAACAACCCTAACATGAATTGGTAGAATTTTACACCTAACTTTAATTTGCAAAAGGAGTGAGAGAAGACTTTATATTTCACTGAATTATCCTATGTGAGAAAAGAGGTAAATCTTTTGAAAAGGGGACAATAGAGGAATAAACTGTAGTTAAGGGGGTGCAGTGTGTTCAATTGTTTGAATGTGCTTCGCCAAAAAATAAACAATTCAAGTTTGACCACAATGATTGATTATGCAGATAATGTCAATTTTCAATCCATTCTCCATACACAGGTTGTGGACAGTAGTTCTTTGAAACAGGAGTGCTTCTGAAAAAAGATTAATGGCAAAGGGATTGAGAGATCAAAAATTCACCTGGTAACCGAACCCAAATCCCTATGAACAAAGATAGCAGCGATTTTCAAATCCTCCTGGCAAATCCCAACCACTGGTTTCTCAGTTGTAATTTGTGATGCTGAGAATACAGTGGGGAAGTGTTTGAAAGAGGTGGCAATGGGAAGATTCAATGTGATCCTCATTGACCAGCCCAGTGTGCATGAAGGCAGGAGATAGAGCCGATAATCAATGTAAGGTAGAGGTAAGGTTGCCATAGTCTTACCAGACCATTGGGCTGCTCTCTCATTAAAGAAAGAGACATGACCATTGCAATTTAACCTGAGGGTCACCAGGTGAACAGAGAGGTTGAGAAGAATAATCCTTCACGGTAACCTTAGCTGGTGTGAGAATTGAATATGTGCAGTTGGCATCACAAACTAGCTATCCAGTCAACTGAGCAAACTCACCACATAAGGACAAATAGAGGCATACCTACACAGCCCTGTTTGCCCATTATTTGGGAGTTCAGACATCAAACGAAGTGGGTCTTAATATGATGATGAATGCTCACTGCTGTTTTCCCATCTCATTAAGCTGTGCTTGTTAGCTCTAGACATATTCACCACCACCAAACCCCTCTTCCCACATAACAGACACTAATGTGGACAAGGATACCCACACAACAAAATCTCCAGGGGTGGATATTGGCTCAGTGGTTAGCACGGGTGCCTCACAGTGCCAGGGACCTGGGTTTGATTCCTGCCTTGGCCGACCGTCCGTCTGTGTAGAGTTTCCACATTCTCCCCGTGTCTGTGTGGGTTTCCTTCGGGTGCTCCGGTTTCCTCCCACAATCCAAACATGTGCAGGTTAACTGAATTGGCTATGCTAAATTGCCCATGGGGTCCAGGTATGTGCCAGGCCGATTAGTCATTGGGAAATGCAGGGTAATAGGGTAGGAGTCTGGGTGGGAGGTTCAGTGTGGACTTGATGGGCTGAATGGCATGTTTCTACAGTGTAGGGATTCTATGATTGCAAAGCTCAATTTTGATCACCAATGCTTATGTTAATTACATATTATTTAGTGCCTAGTTACATTACATCTGAGATACATGATTGTCTCTTGTGAGAATATCACACTCGACTGAAGATTAAGTACACATTACATGTATAGCTACATGCTGTTATCACTAATGGACTGTATACATGATGGTGCACAAATACAGAGTTGTAGCGCACTGCTTAGCTCCTAACATGAACAGTCCGCTATTCACAAATAACACAGAAATTTCCGGATAAACTCAGCAGGTCTGGCAGCATTCAATGGAGAGAGAAACAGAGTTAACAATTCAAGCCCAGTATGACTTTCCTTCAGAAGAAAGCTGCTAATTTGGTGGCATTGTAAGCTCATTGGTAGAGATGTTGCCATGGAGAATGCATCAGTTGATGACGGTTGGTACATAACTGACAGACTTTGTTTAAAAGTACACATAGGCAAGGTGACTGTGATTGTGTCTTTATTTTAGCCATATCCGTGACACCATTCAGGGAAAAGCAGCACAATTAATTGGCACTGCATCCAGAAGCATCCACTCCTTCCACTACAAACGCTCAGTAACAGCAGTACTTTCTATCTACAAGATGCACTGTAGAAATTCACCAATGATCCTCAGAAAGCACCTTCCAAACCCATGACCACTTCCATATAGAAGCACAAGGATAGCAGAATACCTCCATTCAAACTCCCCTGAAAGCCACTCACCATCCTGACTTGGAAGCATATCACTGTCCTTCACAGTGGCTGGGTCAAAATCCTGGAATTCCGTCCCTAATAGCATTGTGGGTCAACCCACAGCAGTTGGACTGCAGCGGTTCAAGATGGCAGCTCACCCCTACCTTCTCAAGGGGCAACTAGGGATGGGTAATAAATGCTGGCCCAGCCAACCCATGCTCACATCACATCAAATGAATAAATAAAAAGGAATGGATACATCTATTGTGAAAAGGGGTGACCTGAGAGAGGTTTATAAAATCAGGAAAGGCATAGATAAGGCGAATAAAAAAAGTCCTTTTCCTTAGGGTGGGGGAGTTCAAGACAAGGAGGCATTTTTAAGATGAGAGGAGGAAGATTTGAAAAAGACCTCAGGGTCAACTTTTTCACACAGATAGTGGTTCATAAGTGGAATGAACCTCCAGAGGAAGTGGTCGATGCCGGTACAGTTACAACAGTTAAAATGCATTTGGATAGGTATAGGATAGGAAAGATTGAGAGGGATATAGGCCAAATGCAGGCAATTGGGACTAGTTCAGCTTGGGAAACTTGGTCAGCATGGATGAGTTGGCTGAAGGATCTATTTCCACGCTGTATGACTCTATGACTCTAAGACAGAATTCCACGCTGTATGACTCTATGACTCGAAGACAGAGTATGGAGTAGATGGATATTCATTAGAGAGGTAGAAGAGATGGATAAATTGCAATGAGGTGAGTATCAAATAGAAAGTTAATTTAACTTTTCAAAGACTACCTCCAATAAATAATATGACAATTATGAACGAAACTTACTTGTTGAGCAGAAAATACTGGAAAAGTAATGTTACAATCAATTCTACACAATGTTCAGTAACATTATCTGATT
This sequence comes from Ginglymostoma cirratum, assembly GCA_024137785.1. NCBI lineage: Eukaryota > Metazoa > Chordata > Chondrichthyes > Orectolobiformes > Ginglymostomatidae > Ginglymostoma > Ginglymostoma cirratum. The sequence continues at coordinate 1,716,792 of JAHRHZ010000117.1, read as the reverse complement.
TTCTTCTCCCCAACAATAGGACCTCCTTACGGTGCAGGTACCGTCTTTAATGTTGAATTTTTAAGCCATTAACTAGACTCAAACAAATCTCTGTTAAATTGTCATAAATATATTTTTTGCATCGGTAAAAATGTCAAGTTTCTAGCAGGGCTGGTCACTATCCAGGGACAATGTGAGCACACTATTCAAAAGTTCAACAGCTAAGGCATTTTGAACTGAGATGAGGAGGAAATTCTTCATTCAGAGGAGAGTAAGTCTTTGGAATTCTCTCCCCCAGACACTGTTTGTAAGCTCCGACACTGAGTAAATTCAAGATAGAGAGAGTGACAAATTTCTAGTTTCCCCTCATATCAAGAGAAATGGGATCGTTTGGGAAGATGGCATTGAGACAGATGATTAACCATGATGTGAAATGGCAAGGCAAGCTCAAAGGGGCTGAGTAGCCTTCTCATCTTCTTTTGAAACTATGTATCTACCATTCATTATGCATATTGAAACAGATATGCCGACCTCAAACAGTATAATTCTGAATGAACAAAATTTTAAACCCATTGAGCTGAAAATTTAGAAGCGTGATTGACTCTCTGCATACGCCGTTTGTTTACATAATCTCTTTGTTTCACAGGGAAAGTATATGGTGGAAAAGGTATTACCTTTAATTTTAGAAATCGGTTTCTCGAAAGGATTCAGGGCAGACAGAGTGAGCAATAAACAGTTTTGAAGACAGAAACAAACTCTTTTCCCATAACAATACCTTGAACATTAATATCTATTGTTTTGTCGCAAAGTATGAATTGAGTGAAGTTTTCATTCTAACTATATTTGACCATGGACCAAATACATTTCATTATGAAAAGATAAAGAGAAAATCTGCAATATGAATAGATTAATATCCATTAGAAAGTTAGAAGAGGTGAATAAATGATCTTGAAAACAGTAAGAGTTAGAAAGTTCCTTGAACGTTTTACACAGTAACACCAATTGATAATCTAATTCTGTCCTGAATGAACCTTAATTGTTGAACTGTGAAATAGCTGCACAGAGGCCAGTATCCCATCACAAAGTCACCCTTTACTTAAGTGTGCAGAATCCACTTTCTGTGGGCAGCGAGCGCGGAGTCAGTCCCTCAAGTGAGTCCCATTTACATCTATCACTCAAGATATCCTGATTGGCCCAGGTCAATAAACCCATTCAAGAATTTCATCATCAATGAGATCCACCCGGTCCCAATCACTACAATGGAAAGTACTGAAAATATAATTTCCCAATTAATTCTCTACAACGTTCAATAACACATCTGATTTGTTTTCCTTCATCAGTGGGACCTCTTTACAGTCCAGGTAATGTCTTCAATTCCATAGATCTGTTGATCTAAAACTGAGAGGGTCATAGAAAAAGGCATTTTAAGAAATGACAATGTTCAGTTTTTAGCCATGAAATAGTTTCAAACAAATCCCTGTTAAATGACCCTAAATATATGCTTGGTATCTGAAGATACTGACATGGAATGTGTCTAGTTTCCAGCAGTCTGCTCATTAAGCAGGGACAATGTGAGCACACTATTCCAGCATTCAGAAACCAAGGCATTTTGGACAAGGATATAGGGAGGAATTTCCTCACTCAGAGGGAGTGTGAATCTTTGGATTTCTCTACCCCCAGAGGCTGGTGGAATATCAGTCATTGAGTAAATTCAAGACAGGAATTTTCAGATTTCCAATTTCTCCTCATTACAAGTGATATGGGCACAGTGTGGGAACATGGCATTGAGATAGATGATCAGCCACACACTAGAATGGCATGATGGAGTCAAACGGCTAAACAGCCTTGCCATGTTCCCGTGTATCTGTCATTCTTTTAATTCGGCAAAGAGAAACACCGACCCCCAGACTGTGTAATTCTCAACAAACCAAATGTTAAAACAATTGAGCTGTAAATGTATCAGAGATGAAAGGTACTGCAGATGCTGGAGAATCCGAGATAACAAGGTGTGGGGCTGGATATGTAAATGTGCAATTGGCTCTTTGCAAATTCCGTTCATTAACAGAATTTGCTTATTCTGCAGGGAAAGGTTATGATGGAAAAGGTATTGTCTCTAATTTTTGAAACTTGTTTCTCCAAAGGAATCAGGGCAGAGAGAGTGAGGGTTTGATGACAGACATACACAAACTGTTTTCCTTTAACAATAACCTGAACTTGAGCATCTTTTTTTTTAGTTGCAACGTATTATCTGGGTGAATTTTTTTATCGTAGCCAAATTTGGACATGGAACAAACATATTGTATTATGAGAAGATATAGAGAAAAGTGGCAATGTGAATAGTTTGAAAATTAGAAGAGATGAGTAAATTACAAAATCAGTAAGAACTGGAAAGTACATTAAATTTTTCAAACAGTAACTGCACTCGATAATCTGTTCTGCTCTGTGTGTAACCCAATTATTAAATAGAAAGTTCTGAAAAATATAATTTCACGCATCTGTATTGAATTGCATTTGCCAATCCTCTGCCAAATTTCCCATCTGATCAAGATCCCTCTGTAATTTTTGATAACCTTCCTCCCTATCAACGATACCTCCTAATTTTGTATCAACCGCAAACTAACTAATCATGCCTTGTACCTTCACATCCAGATTACTTATGTAAGTAACAAACAAAAAGGTCCCAGCACCAAGCCCTGTGGCACACCACTAGTCACAAGCCTCCAGTCCAAGAAGCAATCTTCAAACATCACCCTCTGCTCCCTACCATCAAGCTAATTTTGAACTCAATCATCTCGCTCTCCCTGGATCCCATGCGACGTAACCTTCATGACAAGCCTGCCTTGCAGGACCTTGTGAAAGGCCTTACTAAAGTCCATATAGACAACATCCACTACCCCACCCTCATCTATGCTCTTGGTTACTTCTTCAAAAAACTCTAAAAGATTTGTCAGACATGACTTCCCATGCACAAATCCAAGCTGACTATCCCTATTCAGACCTTGACTATCCAAATATTGGTTGATCCTGTCCCTCAGTATCCTCTCCAATAACTTACCTACCACTGATGTCAGGCTCACTGGCCTGTAGTTCCCTGGCTTGTCTTTGCTACCTTTCTTAAACAATGAAACAACATTAGCCACGCTCCAGTCTTCCAGAACTTCACCAGTGGCTCAAGCTGAAGCAAAAATCTCTGCAAGGGCCTCTGCAATTTCTTCCCTAGCCACCCACAATGTCCAAGGATGGGCTTGATCCGGCCCAGGGGATTTATCCACCTCAGTGCGCTTTAAGGCTGCAAATACCTCCTCTCTCGTATTGTTGTATGCGGTCCAAAATATCCCCACTTCTTTCCCTCAGCATCAATGATACTCTCCACAATGAGGAGAAATATTCATTAAAAATCTCCCCCATCTCCTGTGGCTCTGCACAGATGGCCATGCTGATCTTTAAAGGAACCTATTCTTTCCCTAGCCACCCTTTTACTCTTAATATAGCTATAGAACCTCTTGGGATTATCTTTAACCTTACCTGCCAGATCGATCTCATACCCTCCTTTTGCTCTTCTGATTTACCTCTTAAGTGTGCTCCTACACTTTTTACTGTCGTCTAGGGATTCACTTGAGCCCAACAGCTTAAACCCAATGTATGCCTTCTTCTTTTTCCTGACCAGAGCCTCAATATCCCTCGTCAGCCAGGGATCCTTAGATCTGCCAGCTTTTCCTGTCACCCAAACAGGGACAGACTGTTTTCACACAGAGTGGGGTGCATGGATGGCATGAGCGGGCAAAGGAAGTGGTGGAGGCTGGTACAATTACAACACTTAAAAGGCATGTGGATGGGTTATGAATAGGAAGGGTTTAGAGGGATCCTGGGCCAAATGCAGGCAAATGGGACTAGATTAATTTAGGATATCTGGCCAGCATGGATGAGTTGGACTGAAGGGTCTGTTTCTTTGCCGTACAGCTGTATGATTCTGCTGTGAAGTGACAGTCTGGATGAAATTACATTGCAGTCTGGTCAACAACCACATCTCAGGGCAGCACTGAGACTGTTTCCGTGCAGTAGACCTCTACGACTCTGCAAAATCTGTGCGGACAATACTCATGTGAATCATTTCCAAACCCCTCCCCTTGAAGAAGCTAAATGTTTTAATCCTGAAAACTGACTTTGCAAAAGATGTTTTAATCTCCAAAACGATTGGGGGCCCAGGATATGAGGAAGGGTCGCCAGAGACCCGAAACGTTAACTCTGATGATTTTTCTTCACAGACGGTGCCAGACCTGCTGAGCTTTTCCAGCAATTTCTAGTTTTGCTCCAGGCTATCAAAGGATTCACAGTGATCAAAGGCAGTTCCTCTTTTGCCCCTGATCCTGGCGTTCACTGATTGCTTCTCCTGTGTTCTGAGGCAGCAAAAGGAGGAAATTCCCTCCAATTGATTTTGGAGACATACTGCATTCATCTGACTGACTCCCACTGTTTCCCAGCATGAAACCTTTCCCACCCCCTCCACCCACTCTCCTGAAACTCGAACATTGCTGCCGATAGGAGTTTCTGGATGCTGTTTTCTACGGCTGCAGTGACAGACCGCAGCACAGAATCGTCAGTGATGGAGAGAGAGAGAAAGAGAAACAGACAGACAGAGAGAGAGAAAGTGAGAGAGAGAGGAAGAGACAGAGAGAGAGCAAGGGAGAGATGGAGAGACAGACAGACAGACAGACAGACAGAGACAGAGATGGGGACAGAGAGAGACAGACAGAGAGGGAGATAGAGATACAGGGAGGTAGAGAGACAGAGAGAGACAGAGAGAGAGTAAGAGAAAGACGGATAGGGAGAGAGACAGAGACAGAGAGGGATTGAGAGGGGAAGAGAGATACAAGGAGGGAGGGAGACAGAAAGAGACAGAGACAGAGGGAGAGAGACAGAGGGAGAACTAGAGACAGACAGAGAGGAAATGGGAGGAGAGAGAGAGAGAAGGAGGGAGAGAGAGAGAGAGGGAGAGAAAGAGAGAGAGAGACAGAGCTAGAGACAGATAGAGAGGAAGAGAGAGGCAGAAGGAGAGAGAGATACAGAGAGGGAGAGAGAGACAGAGATGGAGATAGAGATGGAGAGAGAGAGAGAGAGACAATGTAGGGGGGAGAAAGAGAGAGACAGAGGGTGGGGGGAGAGAGAGAGAGCCAGAGACGGACTGACAGGCGGAGAGAGAGACAGACAGAGAGGGGGAGAGAGAGACAGAAAGGGGAGGGACAGAGAGTAGGGAGTCTGAGATTATTGTCCTCTGAATGCAAATTGTTAATGGATGATTTATTACACACGCACACAGGATCCGATTGGGGACAAGAAAGAGAAAAACTAGCTGTGGGGGACCTCGATCCCAGCACATTTCAGAGTTGTGCAGCCCCCTTGTACGCTACAGAATTGGCAGCTTTCTATGTTTCCTGCCAAAATGGACCAGTTCATTTTTTTCCCACAGCCTGCTCTATCTGCCACGGTCTGTCACCCACTTACTTTCTCTTTGTCAGTTTCTAACCTCCTCCACACTTTGCTGCCTACCTTTATGTCATCAGTAAATGTAAAGTCTTTGGGCAGATAGGGATATCCCAGACACTGATCCCTGTTATATTCTGCTTGGTACAAAAATCCATGTACTCCCACCATTTGCTTCCTATTTTGCAAAAGATAAACCACAAATGTTGGCCAGGAGTTAATTGCACATCCCTAATTGCACAGAGGGCAGTTAAAAGGTGGATGTGGGTCTGGAATCACATGCAGGCTATACCAAGTAAGGACAGGAGATACACATCCACAATTAGTCAATACAAGATTTTACATCAATCATCAATTGTTCGTATTCAGTTCACTTTTTAATTCCAGACTTTTGTCTTTAAGCTGAATCCAATTTTGCGATGGGAGTGATTTACATAGATGTTGCCAGGAATGGAGGGTTGGAGTTGTAAGGAGAGGCTGGATAGGCTGGGACTTTTTTCACTGGAGCGTAGAAGGCTGAGGGGTGACCTTCTAGAGGTTTATAAAAGCATGAGAGGTATAGATAAGTTGAATGGCAGGTGTCTTTTGCCTTTGGAGGGAGACTTAAAGACCAGTGGCCTTATTTTTAAGGTGGGAGGAGAAAGATTTAAGAAAGACATTAGGTGTGGGCAATGCTTTTACAACAAGAGCAGTTCATGTGTGAAATGAAATTCCAGAGGAAGTGGTGGATGTGGCCACAGTTACGATGCTTAAAAGATATTTGGATGAGATCATGAATAAGAAATATTTGGAGGGATATGGGCCAAACACAGGCAGGTCGGACTAGTTTAGTTTGGGATTATGGTCAGCATGGACTGGTTGGGCCGAAGGGTCTGTTTCCATGCTGTAGGAGTCTATAACATCAGATTCCCTCCCTCGAGAAGCCAGTGATGGGGCTTTGACGACAATTCAGCAATTTCACGCTCACCATTTACTGCTGTAGCCCTTTCAATTCCAGGTTTCTTTAATTCCCTGAGTTTAAATTCCCAGGACAACACGTTGGGATCTGAATCAGACACAAGTCTGGATTCCTAGCAGAGTAGCAGAACTGTGAGACCTCATTTCCCAACAATCGAACACTCACAGAACAAGTGTTGAGCCTTTCTCTCCTCCCTTGCTGGACTGGTTTCTGGTTTCCAGCATCTGCAATATTTTCCACCATCAAATTAGCCTGCATCAAATTATGACACTCGCTTTGATTCACATTGACCATCCCACAATACCCTTTGTCTTTCTGTGTTTGATGTTTGATTCTAAAAGGTGGTCACCTTGGATCCATAAATCTATGTTCAGTTGATTTGCCTCCCACACTCCAGTGCCAGGATGTCACATTCATTTGCTCCACCCCATGAAATCGAAGGAAGATTCTAAACATGTAACAACAGACTTCTACGTTTTCTCTCATTGCCTCTTGGCCTCACTCCTTCCTGTTCGTCACTATCACAGAGTTGTCGAGACGTACAGCACAGAAACAGACCCTTCGGTCCAACTCGTCCATGCCGACAAGATATCCTAAATTAATTTAGTCCCATTTGCCGGCATTTGGCCCATATCCCTCTAAACCCTTCCTATTCATGTCCCCATCCAGATGCCTTTTAAATGTTGTCATTGTACCAGCCTCCACCACTTCCTCTGGCAGCTCATTCCAGACACGCGCCACCCTCTGTGTGAAAAAGTTGTCCCTCAGGTCCCTTTCCCCTCTCACCTTAAACCTACGCCCCTCTTGCTTTGGAATCCCTCGTCCTGGGGGAGAAGACCTTGGCTATTCACCCTATCCATGTCCCTCATGATGTTATACACCTCTATAAGGTCACCCCTCAGCTCCATGGAAAATAGCCCCAGCCCATACAGCCTCTCCGCGTAGCTCAAACCCTCCAGTCTCAGCGACATCCTTGTAAATGTTTTCTGAACTCTTTCAAGTTTCACACAGCAGAAGGACCAGAACTGAACGCAGTATTCCAAAAGTGGTTTAACACTGTCCTGTACAGCTGCAACATGACCTCCCAACTCCTATACTCAATGCACTGACCAATAAAGGCGAGCGTAACCAAACACCTTCGTCACTAGAGTGGGTACAAGGGAAAAAAGACCCACAATGATACAGTCACCTTTCATCAGCCCAAAGGAACCAGTGGCCAGTGTAGTGGACCCACTGCGGTATTGTAGGAAACATGGGAACTAATTTGTTTGCAGAGAGCTCCAGCAAACACCGACATGATAATGATTCTCCCAAGGCATGAGATAGGAGCTGCAGTAGACCATTTGGCCCCCTCGCTACACCATCACTGTGCCCCCGAATTCCCCGACTACCTTCCATTCCCTGGCCAAATGAGATTCTAGAGACCAGGTTGTTTTTGTGGCCTGGTGCCGGGCACTAGGGTGAACTTGGGCATTGGGCCTTTGGTGCCCATTCTGAGCTGGTTGGGGTGGGGTTGGGGGTTTGGTTTGGGTGGGGGGGTGGGGGGAGAGGAGTGAGGGCCTCTGTTTAACATCACACCTTGAAAAGGTGGTGCCACAGTGCCATCCATAGGTTCTGGTGCCCGGAGCTTGGGTTGGGGCTTGAAGTCAGAGCCTTGCAAGGGAGGGGGTGGTTTGGCGAAACTGCCACTGAGACATGCCTCCCCGCCCCACCACCACCCCCCCGCCTCAGCGAGTAAAGCCGGGGAGAAAGGTCGGGAAACCGAGGACGCCCTGCATTGACATAGTGCCTCTGGTGTTGGCAAGCATCCTGGGATACGTCTGTGGTGGTGGGGGGGTATGGCGGGGGAGGGGATTGGTTTGGGCCGGGAGCAGATTCAGAAGGAGACCCCACTGTCCTAGATCCATGGTTGGGGCAATCGACACCCTGATCGACCTCCAAAGTGGCTCCCCCAAAGGAGTCCAGCCATAAGAGGGCAATGGGGAACAGGCCAGGAAATGCCCCTCCTGGGCCATGGTAAAGAAAGTCCCTTCATTTTGAAACAGCGACCCCTCCTAGTTCTAGACCTTTCCACAAGAGGAACCATGTTTCCCATGAGCACCCAATCAAGACCCTTCCCAGAGTCTACAGTTAACACCGAGGGGGGGGGGTTAGCAGAGGGAAGTTTACCCACTTTACCCAGGGGCTTTCTCTATCTTGAAAGGGGATGGGAATGGGGAAACGGGTTTGACAGCTCATGCTGGGGGTAGGGGAGGGGGGGGACATGGGGAAAGACAGGTCCAAGGAAGCAGATGAAGGAGACTGGGTGGTGAGGGGTGGTGGAGAGACAGTGGGGCAGCCCCATCGAGAAAATCGCCGGGAATCCAACATCCGACTGGGAGACGGGGTCGGACAGCCCCATCCCTTCCATCATCAGTCACGTCGAGAATGAGGGAACGTGGCGATCGGGAAGCGTCTGTCACTCCTGCCTCACCCCCAACATTTACCCCGACATCGCAACGGGGAGAGCGGGATTGTCAAATCTCCAGGCCACATGGAAGGGAAGCTGTGCCTGGTGAAAGAGAGAGCTCAGCTTTCAGCGTCGTTCATGGAGCGTGTTAGAGAGAAAGAGAGAGGGAGGGAAGGATCAAAAGGGGGAAAAAAACAGGAGACCACTCAGCCCCCCTAATCTACTAGCCCATTCACCGAGAGTGCATCTGAACCTCCACCATGAATGTCTATTTTATATTCAACCTGCCTCAGAGATGTCATGATGCACCTCTGGAGCGGGTGGGGCTTGAATAAGACCTCCCAGGTAGGGAGGTAGGGACAGTATGGCCGTCCCCTCGGCTGTGTCCGTGCAATTCCATTTACCTGATTCGGGCTTACTTGCGACAAACCGTAGTTCGGCTACACCCAACCACCTTCTTGATTCATGATCGCTTTGTGAAGACGGCACGTTGACATTTCTCTCCCGGTTTCCAGGAAGCAACCTCCCGGCGTAGAATCCCTGCAGACCTTAGTTGTCCGACCTAATTCGCTTCTCATCGAATCAGCAGCTACTTAAGACAAGGCTGCGAGCCTTTGCCTAGTTTGGAACTAGGCCATCAAATCTGCTCCCCCGCCTCCAACCCCACCACAATCCACCTCTACAGACCACTCTGCTTGTTGGTGACCATTCACACAAACCGCAAACTATACTATCCCCCGGGGAGATAGCTCCTCCTGGTTCTCAGCCTTTGAGAATGATGGTTACCTAATCAGTAACATCTTACGCTGGAGACCTCATGCATTCGTTAAAATACACCGAGATTAACAACTGAGTTTTTCAATTGTAATGAGCTGGGACATAATCAGAGCAGGGCTCCCTCACAGCCAATCGAGTGTCTGCAATAATCTTGGAGCGGGCGCTATTGAACTGAAAACCTCTCGGAATCACTTCTGAAAGAACGATGGTCTTCGGGCCCCCACCCCCACAATGTGACAATAACTTGCTGGAACAGGAGTAAATCAGAATCAGAATCTGTGAGGCAACCTACTGTTGAAGGTCACTGTGAGCGGCCCAGGGAGCTCTTCCTTATAAACCAGCCGTTGCAAACACAAAACAGGTCCCACTTCCTGCTTCACGTCCAAACGGTGAGAGTGAAGATGGAAACCGGACGCTGAGGACATTGAAGAAGAGTTGGTCTGGACCTCCATCCACCCCTTCTCTGTGCAAGGGTCGATCGAGGAAAGCAACTGGGAATAGTTGGGGTCTTGACCATTTCTTCCATCTGTAAATGTCAACGACATTGGGTCAAGTTTCCATCCAAAAGGTTGGGTTGAGGTCAGTTGGGTGTGAATTGAGTTAAAAATCAGTTGTGTTTGTGTGAAATGAGCGGAGTTGAACTCCTGGGGTGGAGGGGTGGAAGTTAGTTGGGTTGGGTTGGGCGATGTTGGACTCCAATTGGTTCCTGCATCAATGGTGGATGACGTAATTGCCATATTCCAGCTTAATAAATTATTCCTGCATTATAAATTAATCCTTGGTGACTTTTTTCAGATCTTGTGAACGTGCGAGTTAGGAGCGAGAGTGGGACATCAATCCTTTTCTGTCTTTCAATAACTTCGTGACCTCTTTGCGCTCCCAATTCCACATTCCCACTGACTTCTGATTAAAACCTCAATTCGCCCTGCCCATCAGGAATCTCTCTACCTAACCGTGGAAAATATTCAGTGCCCAAGCTGCCTTTTGAGGCAGGGTGTTCCAAAGTCTCACAAACCATCAGGGAAAAGAAATATCTCCTGAGCTCTGTCCTTTTCTCTCAGCATTTTAAACCGTTCTGGATTCCTCCTGCCAGATCCTCTCTGTCGAGTCCATTCAAAACCTTACACGCTTCGATTAAGGCCCCCCCCACCATCACTATTGTCAACTCTCATGCAAGCAAGCCCAGTCTGTCTCACCTTTCCTCGTGGGACAACACGATCCCAGGAATCAATGTGGTAAAGCTCCCCAGAACGGCCTCCAGTAGATTTACATCCTTTATTAGATAAGGAGAGCAAAATTCTTTGAGATGTGGTCTCCCCAACATCTTGTAGAAACATCCGTGTTCAAACACTCACATCAGAATCCCATGAGCCTTCCTGAAAATTTGCTGTACCAGTTTTTAAACACATGCTCTGGATCCCCCAGATCCCCCTACACCTTGGGGTTTCTATTCCCGTTTGCCACTCAATATCGCCGCAAGCCCCTCAGCAATAGCAAACTGTTTTCGGTCAGCAATCTTGCCGTCTATTTATTTGACTGGGCATCAAACTTTTCCAGACTAGGAATGAACATTGGATCCAGATGGAGGGTCTATCAGTGGCTGAGTGCATTGACCCATTGAGCCTCTGGAGAGAGCTGGAGAGCCCTGGAGAGCCTCTGCTCTCAACAACTGACCCGACTGTACCATAGTGGGGGAGAAACCCGCTCCAGACTTGATCCTTTCAAGGATCCAGTAACGGGAGTCTAATCCAAGTTCTTGGATTCCTCAGCGAATATTGCTCGGTATCCCCCTGGTATAATGTAAAACCTCAGCACTGCACTGCCCTCAAATAAGAGTAGGCATTGGGTCCCAGAGTCATGGATCACAGAAACAGACCCTTCGGCCCACTCCACCATGCTGACCTTGCTCCCAAATTAATCTGGTCCCATTTGTCTGCAAGTGGCCCATATCACCCTAAACCCTTCTTATCCATCCACCTGTCCAAATGCCTTTTAAATGTTGTAATTGTACCAGCCCCCACCACCTCCTCTGGCAGCTCATTCCATACACGCACCACCCTCTGCGTGAAAAAGTTGCCCCTCAGGTCCCTTTTAAATCTTTCCCCTCTCACCTTAAAAACCCTCTAGTTTTGGACTCCCCTACCCTGGGGAAAAGACCTTGGCTATTCACCTTATCTATGCCCCTCATAATTTTATAAATTTCTAAAACGTCACCCTTCAGCCTCCGACATTCCAGTGAGAAAAGTCCCAGCATCTCCTTATAACTCAATCCCTCCAGTCCTGGCAACATCCTTTTCTAAACCCTTTCCAGTTTAATAATATCCTTCCGAAACCGGGTGACCAGAATGGGATGCCGTACTCCCGAAGAGGCCTCACCAACGTCCTCTACAACCTCAACACAACGTCCCAACGCCTACGCCCAGAGGTCTGACCAATGAAGGCAAGCGTGCCAAACACTATCTTCACCGCCCTGTCGACATGCGATGCCAATTTCAAGGAATTATCCAATACAAAAGGCCATTCAGCCCATTGTGCCAACCCCAACTTAATTAACTTAGTGCCAGTGTCCATGTCCCTATGATCCTGCACGCCATCGCTATCCCAATAACCATCCGGTGCCCCCATCACATGTGCACGCCGTCACAGATGTTCACTCACACGCACACACACACGCACATGCTCGCTCTCACACACACACACACCCGCATGCTCATTCAAACACACACACTCACCCTCACCCACCCACCCACACACACACACACACACACACGTTCACCCACACACACACCCTCACACACACATCCGCGCCCGCGCACCCTCGCACACACACACACGTGCACACCCTCACACACGCGTGCGCACTCACGTGCACCCTCACACACTCGCGCGCACCCACCCTCACACACGCGCGCACCCACCCTCACACACGCACGCACCCACCCTCACACACACTCACGCGCACCCTCACACACACACACTCACGCGCACCCTCACACACGCGCGCGCGCACCCTCACACACACCCGCGCGCGCACCCTCACACACACCCGCGCGCGCGCACCCTCACAC
>JAHRHZ010000117.1:1687263-1697749 GCA_024137785.1 Ginglymostoma cirratum | reverse complement strand
GGAGTAACCGGGGGAACATTGTAACTGACAGGAGGTGTAACCAATGGAAACGCAGTAACTTCCAGTGTGTGTAAGCAATGGGAACTCTGTAACTGACAGCAGAATGCAACCAATAGTTAGTGGTGGGTACTATGACTGATGTGCCACAGTGGGCAGTTGTGGGGCCACAGTTATTTACTGCATATATTAACCGTTTAAGTGAGGAAAATGCATGTGGCATCTCCAAGGTTGTGAATGGCACAAAAGCAGGTGGAAAGGCAAGTGGTGAGGATGTCACAAGGAATGTGGAGAGGGAAGCAGACAGGTTAAATGGGGTAGGAAAAACTTGGCTCCCTCCCACTCTGCTATCTGCCACCTCCCCCCCACCCCAACTTCCCGCCTCAGTCCACCCCCTACGGGGGGGACACCAAGACGTGGAGAGAGCTTAACAAACGGGTACTTCAGGGCAGGGAGGGTAAAGACTTCGGGGAGGCAGAGAGGCATTTTGCAGAACATCAGTGAGGTGCAGCTCACAAAATACAGTCAAACACATAGGAATCACGGCAGCCAGTTTGCACACAGCAAGCTCAATGACACACACACACACACTCACACTCAAAGAATAAACACACACACACACATAGAAATACACATATAAGCACACGACAGACATGCATACACACACATACACGCAGAAATACACACATTTGGACACAGACGCATACACACAAACCACAGATACACAGAAACACACACACACCAAGAATGAAGACACACACATGCACATAAATACACACGCACCAACAAATACACGTACATACACTCACATGCACACACAGACAGAAACACACAAGCACACACACAGAAATACACACATACACACAGAAATACACGCATACGCGCAGAAATACACACATACGCACGGAAATACACACACACACCACAGGAAAACACAGAAACATTCGCAGTCACAGATACACGTACATGCACACATACATACATCACAGACACGCAGTTACATAAACACAAATACCACAGACATACACACACCATAGATACACACACATAAACACATACACTACTGACATGTACAAACATGCACACACTCCAGGCATACACACATAGATAACAGACATATACACATATACCACAGACACACATGCATAGACATTTACACACACAAAACATTTACACACACACACAACATGCACACAAACACACCGCCATGTAAGCTGAGGGATGGATATCAGTCTGGGCAGGAGAAGGGCATCCCAAATCCCAGTCCTCTCCACTCCCTCCCCAACCCCCAAACCCATACTCCTTTCCTTTGAACTTGTCCCCTTGGCTCAGCCTGAGAGTGTAGCTGGAAGACTCGGGATGATGTCCCATCTCTGGAAGCACAGACCGTCTGGCAGAACGGCTCAGGACCGGCACTGGGAGCATTGGTAAGGATTTCAGAGTCATAGTGTCATAGAGATGTACGATACGGAAACAGACCCTTTGGTCCAACTCGTCCATGCCGACCCAGATATCCTAAATAAATCTAGTCCCATTTGCCAGCATTTGACCCATATCCCTCTAAACCCTTCCTATTCATGTACCCATCCAGATGCCTTTTAAATATTGTAATTATACCAGCCCCCACCACTTCCTCTGGCAGCTCATTCTGTACACGCGCTGCGTGAAAAAGATTCGGACAACAAAATCAAAAACTGCTGGAGAAACTCAGCAGGGTCTGGCAGCATCCGTGGAGAGAGAGACAAAAAGCAGAGTTAACGTTTCCAGTCTGGCAACCCTTCTTTAGAACTGATTACATATATGCTGAACATGGAGTTGGGGGTGGGGGAAGAAGTAAACGATGGGTAGAGATGGAGCTCAGAGAGAGATAAAGACAATTAGACAGACAAAGAAATGGTGAGCCCGGGGGGAGAGAGAAGCTACTAATGGGGACCCTGAGTGGATGAGACTAAGTTGTCTTTGCTGAATGCAGCCCACATCGTGACAGGTTCTGGGTGCAGGGTTGGGTAAAGGACACGGAAGGAGGTGTTCAGGCCCAAAAGTTATTGAACTCAATATTGTGTCCCAAAGGCTGCAGGGTCCCCAAGTGGAAAGAGTGGTGCAGTTCTTCCAGCTTGTGCTGAGCTTCACTGGAGCATTACAGCAAGCCTGAGATGGAGATATTGGCCAGGGAACAGGGTTATGTGTTGAAGTGGCAGGCAACTGGAAGCTCAGGGTCTTTTTTGTGGGCACAATGTCGGTGTTCTGGAAAGTAGTCACCCAGTCTAGGCTTCGTTTCTCAATGTGGAGACAACTGCATGAGTAGAGGAAGCTTTACCCTGTATCTAACCCTGTGCTGTCCCTGTCCTGGGGGTGTTTGATAGGGGACAGTGTAGAAGCAGCTTTACTCTGCATCTAATCCCGTGCTGTCCCTGTCCTGGGGAGTGTTTGATGGGGGACAGTGTAGAGGCAGCTGTACTCTGCATCTAACCCTGCGCTGTCCCTGACCTGGGAGTGTTTGATGAAGACAGTGTAGAGGAGGCTTTACTCTGTATCTAACACTGTGCTGTCCCTGTCCGAGGAGTGGGGGACAGTGTAGAGGGAGCTTTACTCTATATCTAACCCCATGCTTTCCCTGTCCTGAGACTGTTTGAGGGGGAACGGTGTAGAGGTAGTTTAACTCTGTATCTAACCACATGCTGTAGGGCTAATGGGTACAAAGCGGGCACAGGGGACTGAGTTGGATGATCCTGTGTAATCAGAGCAGTCTTGAAGGGGCTGAGTGGCCAACTGTTGTTCCTATTTTCTGTGTTTCTGTGAGAAGGGAAGAGGATATTGGTTAAATGAAAGGCTGGGGCGTGGAAGTGGGGACAATAAGGACAGGTCATCTATGTCACCCCTACCTCCCTGACGGAGCTTATCCGCTCTGGGGATGCACAGCTTTGGTTGGAGCCGCCATTTCCAGGTTATGCCATCGGGGGGAGCCCTGGTTCTGACTTTGCAGGGACCACAGACAGAATGGGAACCCTCACCCCAACCCCTTGCCTGCCCCAATAAAACCAACCAGCCCGTAAAAGATTTATTTCAAAAGAGTTTACGTCTGCGTTTCACGGCAAACAGATGTCTCACCGTGCTTCACAGCCGCTTGGGCCCCCCAGAAGATCGGTCACTGTCGTACGAAATGAAACAAGCCAATATTGCACAGCAAGACCCCTCACATAGTAATCTGCCCTGTAGTCGTCTCCAGGGATGTGCAGGTTGGGGTGGATTGGCCGTGCTAAATTGTCCCATAGCATCCAGGGATGTGTGGGTTAGGGTGGGTTGGCCGTGTTAAATTGTTCTATAGCATCCAGGGATGTGCAGGTTAGGGTGGATTGGCCGCGCTAAATTGTCCCATAGTGCCCAGGGATGTGCAGGTTAGGGTGGATTGGCCGTGCTAAATTGTCCCATAGTGCCCAGGGATGTGCGGGTTGGGGTGGATTGGCCATGCTAAATTGTCCCATAGTGCCCAGGGATGTGCGGGTTAGGGTGGATCGGCCATGCTAAATTGTCCCATAGCATCCAGGGATGTGCAGGTTAGGGTGGATTGGCCGTGCTAAATTGTCCCCATAGTGTCTGGGAATGCGCAGGTTAAGGTGGATTGGCCGTGCTAAATTGTCCCATAGTGTCCAGGAATGTGCAAGTCAAGATGGATTGGCCATGCTAAATTGTCCCATACTGCCCAGGGATGTGCAGGTTAGGGTGGATTGGCTGTGCTAAATTGTCCCATAGTGCCCAGAATGTGCGGGTTAGGGTGGATTGGCCGTGCTAAATTGTCCCATAGTGTCCAGAATGTGCGGTTAGGGTGGATTGGCCGTGCTAAATTGTCCCATAGTGTCCAGGGATGTGCGGGTTAGGGTGGATTGGCCGTGCTAAATTGTTCAGTAGTGTCCAGGGATGTGCAGGTTAGGGTGGGTTGGCCGTGCTAAATTGTCCCATAGCGCCCAGGGATGTGCAGGTTAGGGTGGATTGGCCGTGCTAAATTGTTCAGTAGTGTCCAGGGATGTGTGGATGTGTGGGTTAAGGTGGATTGACTATGTTAAAGTTCCCCATACTGACTAAGGATGTGCAGGTTAGGGTGGATTCGCCGTGAGAAATGCAGGGTTACAGGGATAGGGTAGGGGCCTATTTCTGGGTGGGATGCTCTTTGGAGTGTCAGTGCAGAGTTGATGGACTGAATGGCCTCTTTCTACACTGTAAGGATTTCAATGATCCGACGTGTGTTCACGACTCAGATCAGCTGGTATTAACTGATGTTGTTTGAACAGTAAGACCTTGGCCCAGGACACCAGTGATGGTGGGCGGCGAGGGGAGCCCTTTTACATCCACTGTGGCTTCACAAGGTGTATTTTGTCCTGGGATTGTTTTTATGAAGAAGTGGTTGTGACAGAGGTACTGGGCAAACTTGTGCAAAGCTTGTGAGTCTTTGGGGAATATTTTTTTTTGAGTTTGAACAAAAGAAGCAGTCTGAATGGGTCAAGCTAGAATGTTTAGTTTTAGTTTTTCCATAGCAGTTGCTGGGATCCTGAAGCTGGGTTTGGAAGCTGCAGTACATCTCTTCCTGCTATTTCTGTCTCTCTCTCAGAGATTTGTCTTGTTGTTCTTTCCTTCTGGGCTGGATTTTTGCCTGTGAGACAACCTATTTGACTGAATTTGCCTCTGACAGGGGTGTGTTTATGGGATGTTAATACGTTGTAACAGTTACTGCTTAGTCGAAAAATAATCTATTATTCTGTTAAGTTTTCTAATAGTGTTTGCTTATTCCAATTTCTTCTTTCTTGTGTTATATTTTAACTATAGTGCAGTTGCAGATAGTGAGGGTCGTGAAGAAGATGTTTGGTACGCTTGCCTTTATTGGTCTGTGCGTTCAGGAGTTGAGAGGTCATATTGCAGATGTACACGACATTGATTAGGCCACTTTTGGAATACTGTGTGCAATTTGGTCCCACTGTTCTAGAAACGATGTTGTTAAATTTGAAAGGGATCTAAAATGATTTACAAGGATATTGCCAGGGTTGGAGGATTTGAGCTGTAGGGAAAGGCTGAATAAGCCGGGGCTATTTCCCCCCGGAGATGAGGGGTGACCTTATAGAGGTTTATAAAATCATGAGGGGCATGGATAGGGTGAATAGTCAAGGTCTTTTTTTCCTGGCGTAGGGGAGTCCAAAACTAGAGGGAATAGGTTTAAGGTGAGAGGGGAAAGATATAAAAAGGACTTGAGGGGCGACTTTTTCGCACAGAAGGTGGTGCGTGTGTGGAATGAGCTGCCACAGGAAGTGGGGGAGGCTGGTACAATTACATTTAAAAGGCATCTGGATGGGTATATGAACAGGAAGGGTTTAGAGGGATATGGGCCAAATGCTGGCAAATGGGACTAGATTTATTTAGGATATAGGCATGGAAGAGTTGGACCGAAGGGTCTGTTTCCATACTGTACGAATCTACAGTGTTTAAATAAGATGTGTTTTACTTCAAGCCTGGTGGTTTGACCAATCAAATTGCATCTACAATGCAATACCTGGCACCTGCCCTTAAAATAAGAAAAAGTTGGGGTCTAGGCCACCTTATGAATATATTTTGAGGGGTCTGGTCCGGTCCATAACAAATTGGGGGCTCATCCGGGATTTAACCTGAGACCTCTTGCACCTTTCATCATAAAAAGTCAGGATTAAAGACACCTCTCCAAGCCGTAATATTGTTACATCGCCCAAGAGAACATCTCAGTTTGAACATCAAATTCTTCACATTCCTTGATGCACACCGACCGTATGCATGCAGCAACTATTCATCCTTGGGGCTTTACGTTAGCCACAGACACAATAATTCCAACCTTCTCCTTTAGCATCCTCCTGCCATCCACCCTCGGAAGAGTTGTCTTCATCTGTCATTGCTTCTCCTCCGTTCTGGTTGCCCCTGACTGGACATTGTCTCCCAGTCTTCTGTTGCCATAAACACCCAGTCTTGTTTCCAATACGCTCTCATGGTCTCATCCTTGTAACTCTTTCCAGACTCACAACCCTCTGTCCTCCTCCCATTCCAAACTCTCGATTCCCATCGCTCCACCTTTGGTGGGGGTGTTCCTGCCTGGGCTCCGAGCTCGGGAATTCCCTCTCTAAAGTTCTATGAGGCTCTTACTCTGTCTATTTCTCTTTTTCTCTCTCTCTGTTTCTCTCTCTGTCTCCTTCCTTCTCTGCTTTTCTCTCTCTCTCTATCTGTCTATCTACCTTCCGATCTTTCTCTCTGTCTCTCCCTCTCTCTCTCTCTGTGTTTCTCTCTCTCTCTTTTTCCATGTCTCACTCGTTCTCTGTCTTTTTCTATCTCTATCTCTTTGTCTTTCTCTATGTCTCTCTTTCTCTCCATTCCATGCTCGCTTTTTCTCTGTCTCACTTTTTTTTCTCTCTATGTCTCTGTGTCTCTCTTCACTATATCTCTCCACACTCTGCAATTCTCTTTGTTTCTCTTTCTCTGTCTGTTTCCTTCTCTCTATTTCTGTTTCACCCCCTCTCTCTCACTCTTTCTCTGTCTGTTTGACTTTCTCTGTTTCTCTCTCTGTTTCCATCTGTCTCAGACTCTCTCTGTCTCATCTTTCTCTGTCTGTCTCTGTCTTTCTGACTTTCTCTATTTCCCTCTCCCTCTCTCTTTTTCATCTCTGTTTTAAACCTGCCATCCCTTACCCTAAAACTACTATGTCTCATTCTAGATTGCCCCACATAAGGAAACATCCTCTCTGCGTTTACTTGCTCAATTAGTATCTTACAAATCTCAACTAGATCTCCTCTCATTCTTTTAAACTCCAGAGAGGATAGAAAGCGAAAGAACTGCAGATGCTGTAAGTCAGAGATAAAAATAGAAATTACTGGAAAAGCTCAGCAGATCTGGCAGCATTTTTTGGAGAGAAATCAGAGTTAACGTTATGGGTCAAATGACCCTTCCTTGGAACTCCAGTTCTCTCCACAGAAGCTGTCAGACCTGCTGAGCTTTTCCAGCAATTCCTATTTTTGTCTCAGCATAAACTGCTCATTCTCTCCTCGTAAGATGAGCAGCACAATGGCTCAGTGGTTAGCACTGCTGCCTCATAGTGCCAGGGGGCCTGGGTTCAATTCTATCCTCGGGTGACTATCTGTGTGGAGTTTGCGCAGTTTCTCTGTGTCAATGTGGGTTTCTCCTGAGTTCTCCGGATTCCTCACACAGTCCAAGATATGTAGGTTAGATGGAACAAAAACAAAGTTGCTGGAAAAGCCCAGCATGTCTGGCAACATCTGTGAAGGGAAAAAAACAGAGTTAACGTTACGGGTCAGGTGACCCTTCCTCAGAACAGACAGGTGAGGTGGATTAGCCATGGGAAGTGCATGGTTATGGGGATGGGGTGTGGGTCTGAGTGGGATGCTCTTCAGAGGGTCATTGCAGAGCTGATGGGCCACATGGCTTCTTTCTGCATTGTAGGGATTCTAAGACAAACTCCTCATCTCTGGAATCAATCACATGAGTGTCCTCTGGACTGTGTCTGATACAACTACATCGCTCCACAGGTAAGGGAATAAAACATTACGGTGAACTGCTTTAGCTGAGATTATCATCAGTAATTGTGAAATCTAGGGCAAGTTCAGACCTGGCTTTTGACTGAACTCTTATCCACACCCTCCTGATTGTTCCTTATTGAAACTCTCAATCTCTCTCCTCGGAACTGGGTTTGAGAGAGTCGGTCCATCAAGGGGGGATGAGACTGCTCAAAGCTGCGTTTAATGGGAACTCCTCAGGGGGCAAGGACAGGGCTGGAATATAGAGAGAGTGAGATGGGAAAGTGGAGGGAGAGAGAGATTGAGGGATTGGAAAGTGGTGGGAGAGAGAGAGTGAGATGGGAAAGTGGAGGGAGAGAGAGATTGGGAGATGGGAAAGTGGTGGGAGAGAGAGATTGAGGGATGGGAAAGTAGAGGGAGAGAGAGATTGGGAGATGGGAAAGTGGAGGGAGAGAAAGATTGGGAGATGGGAAAGTGGAGGGAGAGAAGGTTTGGGAGATGGGAAAGTGGAGGGAGACGGGGACTGGGGAATGGTTGGACAGAGAGCGAATGATGAAGGGAGAGAGAGAGTGACAAAGTGGGTGATGGAGCAAGAGTGAGAGGGTGGGTGATGGAGGGAGAGTGAGATTGCTGAATGTGGTGTGAAGCCAGTAAGTGAGATTTCCTCTCTGCGGTTTTGAGGGAAGGGGCAATGATCAGTTTCAGTATTGAGGTGTAGGTGTGAGATCCCCTTACACAATTGAGGCACAGTCCCAGTCCTGTGCAGTGAGGTGATTTGTCAGAGGGTGTCACAACTAGGCCGTGCTTGGGACCCCCTGGGTGAGGAAGATAAAGACTGTAAGAAATGACAGAGAGTTGTGAACCCAGCCCAGATCAACACACAAACCAGCCTCCCATCCATTGACTCCACCTGTACTTCCCGTTGCCTTGGGAAGGGAGCCAACATCATCAAAGAACCCCTCCTACCCCAGTTATAATCTCTTCCAACCTTTTCTGGTGGGCAGAAGATATACAAGCTTAAACAGATTCTTCCCTGCAGTTATCAGACTTCTGAATGCACCTCTGAGATTTCAAAGGTAGCCATTTCCGCACCTAACCCCAACTTCCCACTGTTTCAGTTAGAGCCTGCTTCCTACTGGCAAAACTTGATTTGATTTCTTACTGTCGCCATGTACCTAGGTACAGTGAAAAGTTTTGTTTTGCGTGCAGTACAGGCAGATCATACTGTACCAATAACAGAACAGAGTGAGGAATACAATGTTACGGCCACAGAGAAGGTGCACAAACAGCGAGGTCAACATTAAATTTGAAATCTCGTTTCTTACAGTCCTGGGTAGAGCAGTTGCCGTACCAAGCTGCGATGCACCTGGATAGGATGTTTTCTTTGGTGTGTCGATAAAAATTGGTAAGAGTCTTTATGGACATGTCTACACTCCAGACATGGGTAACTAGGAGTGCTGCAGGGCAATCATATTGTCACTCAGGACAGAAAGCGTCCTTTCAGCCCATTGAGGCCCCAAGTCAGCCCTTTGATGCAGCCCTTTGGCTAGTCCCGGTTTTCTCAACCCTCAACTCCGCACGCCCTGCTTCAACCCTCTCTCCATTTCTGCGCTGACCACTAAACCTTCTGACTGCTCTTCGGGTGTCTAATACTGTTCAAGTAGAAATTTTCTTGTGTTAATTATTGAGAGCGCTCAAGCCACTTATAGAGGTTTATAAAATCATGAGGGGCATGGATAGGGTGAGTAGTCAAGGTCTTTTTCCCTAGGGTAGGGGAGTGCAAAACTAGAGGGACATAGGTTTAAGGTGGGAGGGGAAAGATTTAAAAGGGACTTAAGGGGCAATTTTTTCACGCAGAGGGTGGTGCGTGTATGGAATGAGCTGCCAGAGGAAGTGGTGGAGGCTGATACAATTACAACATTTAAAAGGGACCTTGATGGGTACATGAATAGGAAGGGTTTAGAGGTATAGGGGCCAAATGGGACTAGGTCAGACTGTTCGGCATGGATGAGTTGGACCGAAGGGTCTGTTTCTGTACTGACTGTCTGACACTGCATTCCAGGCTATGGGCCACCTGCTGGAAAATGGGGTTAGAGTAATTAGATGGCTGCGTTTGACCAGCACAGACTGAATGGGCCGAAGAGCCACCCGCTGTGCTGTACATCCCTATTGCCCTGTGCCAGTGCTCCTCAGCCATGCCCTGAGACTGAGCCATGGTCTGTTTGCAACCTCGTTGCCTCGCTCATCCCTGCAGCCAGCTTCCAATCTCCCATGCTTTTGCCCCATTTTTTTGAGGAGGGGGTGAGGATAGTGCCCCTGTCACATCGAGCTGCCCGCTGCCTTCGCCTCAGCTGACCGGCTGCTGAAGCCTTCACCCATGTCTTCATGATCTTGCCAATTCCAATCTGCACATCACTGCTCACGCCCTCTAAAGGTGGGGCCACCCAGACACCTGCTCCCTATCACCTTATCCTCCCACCATACTGGCTGACCTTAGGCCCAGAGGCTTCTCAAAGTTAACATTCTCCTCTTTGTTATTGGATGGCAAGGGGCTAACTTGGGGGGGCCCGATGTTTAGGGCACAGAGAAGAGAGAGTGGGAGGATCGGCTTCATCGGCAGTCTCTAGACAGGAAGAATGGAAAGGTGAACCTGATCCACAAGACCATAGTTCATGGGATCCTGCTGTGCACACTTGAGAGTGAGAGAGAGAGAGATGAAAGGTTGAACGGATTGGAAAGTGTATTGTTTTGGTCGGGGGGTAGTTATTGTTGGGAGAAGCAACTTGAGGTCACACAACTCTCTCTTTTCAAAGCACCTGCATGCATCCTGGCCAGCAAGTTGGCAAAACAGAGGAATTGCAAAAGCTGTCGTACAAACAGGAGGCCATTTCTGGCTCTGGAGATTTTTGTGTGTGTGTGTGTGTGTGTGTGTGTGTGTGTGTGTGTGTGTGTGT
>JAHRHZ010000117.1:1620482-1669842 GCA_024137785.1 Ginglymostoma cirratum | reverse complement strand
GCTCCTGGAGGTCAGCTCACAAGGCCCAGGTCCATTCAGCTTCTGCTAACAGAAATTTGGGCTTCTGGGTTTTGAGTGTCATAAGTGTGTCTACTTAAAATGTACCTTTGCCTGGTATTTTGACCTTTGTGGCTACTTGTGGAATGAATCTATCTTGATAAGGAAGCTCTGTCTGGGGAATGCTGCTGATTTTAAGAACATCACGTGTGTGTGAAATTTATTGTCTGCATCATCCTTCTTTTGGGTAATTATTGCTGTTGGACTTGGAAATCTATATCCCCATCCCAGTTTGGAGGAAATGTCCTAATTTGCAACTTTATCATTCTTGTGCTCACTGATTTGCATTATCTGCTGTTAAACCAATTTGGTTTACAAACCACCTCTTGTCCTTGTTTCCAAACACACAATTTCAAGGGCTTGATACCTAAACAAGTCTGAAATCTCTTCCAGCCCTATCATCCACTGAGATCCTTGCCACTCAATTCTGCCCCCTTAGCCGGCCTGATCTTAATAATCCATCCGTTGGTGGCTGCCTAGTGTCTAGAGCTCTGCAATTCCCACCCTATACCTTTCCACCTCGCTACTTTCCTTTTTCTCGTTGGAAGCTTGCACCCCTGACCCAGAGTCTGAACTGACAGATCCTGATGTGCCCATAAGGAGCAGAAGTAGGCCATTCAGCCCATCAAGCCTGCTCCTCCATTCATTGAGATTGTGGCTGATCTGATTATCATCAACTCTGTTTTACTTGCTCAATTCAACTTCCTGATTTAAAAACCCATCTCATCCTTACATATACTTAATGACCCAACCTTAACAGCTCTCCGTGATAAAGAATTCCACAGATTCATGCCCCTCTGAGAAACAATTCGTTGCTGTTTCTGTTGTCAGTGGGCAACTTGTTTCATCTGAGATGATGCTGCCTGGTACTAGACTCTCCCACATGGGGGAACAGCCTCTCCACATCTACACTGCCCAGTCCTTTTAAGAATCTGATAGATATTTCCCTGTTCAGGGATGATAAGACACACCTTTTTGAAGCAGTTGGAACTTGAGTCTGGCGTTCCTGGCCCAGAGGTAGGCATGCTACCACTGCACTGTTAGGATTCTTGTTCTAAGAGTTGTATGTTTCAGTAGTAGTTCTACTAATATCCAGCGAGCAACAATGTTAGATGTCATTGGAGCAGGTTCCTATGAAATGCTTTGGAACATGTTGTTATGTTGAAGGTGCTTGATGAATGCTTTTTATTCTCGTTGGTTTCTTCATACTTTTGAGCTTGTGCTGCTTTTTCTGATCAGTCCTTGCTTGGAGGAGCAGTCCTCCATGCCCAGGACATGTTTGCAGGTACCCGATATGGCTTGCAAAAGTACTGCCAGAGTTGTTTCCATTTTTGACATGCATCTGAGCATTGACTTGACTGTAAAGCTGTGCAACGCTCAACCTCTGTGTTGTTTTGTTGTGTGTCATGATGAGGACTCTGTGAAATGAGTCACCACAAGGCACCCTAGCTGCAGTTGGACCCTCGCGCATTTTTGCCTCCTGTCTGAGTTACCACACTGCGAAATCCACTGGTCCTTGTGATTTTTTTTGTGAGATTCCCATTGCCTGAGGGGTTCACAGATGAATTTTTCCTTGGGTGCATTTTGTCCCTTTTTTAACAGCTTCCTTTGTCTCTGTCTCTGCACGTGAGTGTCTGTATCTCATGGATTCTATGACTCTATAGTGTGAAAGCAGGCCATTCAGCCTATCCATTCCACACCGACACTCCAAGTATCCCACCCAGACCCACCCTATCCCTTCATTTCCCCTGGCTAACCCACCTAAGCTGCACTTCCGGCCTAACCTGCACATCTTTGGACACCCAGACACCAGGAAAGTGTGCAAACTCCACACAGACAGTCATCCGAGGGGTGGGCGGGGAATAGAATCCAATCCCTGGTGCTGTGAGGCAGCAGTGCTAACCGCTGAGCCAATGTACAAGGCATGATTAGTAAGTTTGCAAATGGCACTAACGTAGGCAGTATCATGGACAGTGAGGAAGGTTGTCAGAAATTACAGCAGGTTCTTGATCTGCTGGGGAAGTGGCTGAGAAATGGCAAATGGAGTTTAATATGTGTGAGGTGTTGCGTGTTGGAAAGCCAAAACAAGGTAGGAGTTTCACGGTGAAATGTAGGGCCTTGAGTAGTGTAAGTGGAATAGAGGGGCCTTGGAGTTTAGGTGCAAGGTTCTCTGAAAGTAAAGTCACAGGTAGACAAGGCAGTGAAAAAGGCTTTTGGCATGTTGATCTTCATCAGTCAGAGTATTGAGTACAGGAGTTGGGAAGTTATGTTGCGGCTGTACAGGATTTTGGTGAGGCCATACTTGGAGTATTGTGTTCAATTTTGGTCACCTTCCTATAGCAAGGATGTTATTAAACTGGAAAGAGTGCAGAAGAAATTTACAAAGATTATTGCCAGGACCTCGAAGGACTGAGTTGTAGGGAGAGGTTGGACAAGCTAGGATTTTTTCTTTAGAGCATAGGAGACTGAGTAGGGGGTGGAATCTTATAGAAGTGTATGAGATCGTGAGAGGCATGGATAGGGAGAATGCACATGGTTTTTTTTCCCCAGGGTTGGGCAATCGAGGACTAGAGGGCATCAGTTTAAGGTAAGAGGGGAAAGAATACATGGGAACCTGAAAGGCAATTTTTTTTTTTTACGCAGTGGGCTGGTACACATATGGAATGAGCAGCCAGCAGAAGTGGTTGAGGTGGGTACAGTAACAACATTTCAAAGGCATTTGGACGAATACATGGATGGGAAAAGTTGAGAAGGATATTGGCCAAGTGCAGGGAAATGGGGTTAGCGTGGGTGGACGTTTTGGTCAGCATGGACCAGTTTGGGCTGAAGGCCCTCTCTGTGCCGTGGGACTTTGATTCTGACATAAACTGCCACTTCATGATTTGAGCACAGAAGATCCTGCCTAAGGGAGCGCACCACAGTCAGAGGTGCCATCCGTCAGATGAGATGGATGAGGGCCTAGTTTGCACCCTCCTCTGTGTCCAATATTTAGTAATGGGGTGGCACAGTGGCTCAGCAGTTGCACCGCTGCTTCATGGCGCTAAGGACGTGGGTTCAATTCTGCTCTCGGGTGGCTGACTGTGTGGAGTTTGCACATTCTTCCCACGTCTGCATGAGTTTCCTCCCACAGCCCAAAGGTGTGCAGGGTAGGGTGGATTGGCCATGCTAAATTGTCCCATAGTGTTTTGGAATTTGTAGGCTAGGTGGGTCAGCTATGGAAAATGCAGGGTTAGAGGGATGGAGTGGGGTGTGGGTATAGGCCGGGATGCTCTTCAGCGAGTCGGTGTAAACTTGATGGGCCGAATGGCCTGCTTCCATGCTGTAGGGTTTCAATGATTTAGGAGATGGGCATGAGGGGACTCTTCCATGGTATCCTGGTCCAATATTTACCCCTCAACCAGATTATCTGTCACAGATTATCTGGTTGCTGTCTCATTGAGTTAAATTAATGGTAGCGCAAAAAAAAGTTAGTGGCCACACAACATTGCAGAATCTCCACAGTGTGAAAGCAGACCATTTGGCCCACTGAGCCCACATCGACCTTCCAGACAGCATCCCACCCTGGATGCCATAGGCAATTTAGCATGGCCAATCCACCTCGCCTGCACATGTTTGGACTGTGTGAGGAAACAGGGAGAATGTGCAAACTCCACACGGACAGTCGACCGAGGGTGGAATTGAACCCGGGTCCCTGGCACTGCGAGGCAGCAGCGCTAACCACTGAGCCGCTGTGACATCCTTTTACTGGTGGTATTTCCTGCATTTCAGTAGCGACATCACTTTGGTGTCTTAAAATGCCTTCAAATGTCCAGTGGTCACGTGCAATTTCCTTTTGAATCATCTGAAGTTGCTTCGCAGGAGTTTATCAAAGTAAAATTTGACATCTAATAAAGATTGGGTTAGTGAGTCAAAAGCTGCTTAAAAAGAGGTATCGATGTGGACTTCACAAGCTTCGAAATCTCCCCTCCCCTCCCCCAACCGCATCCCAAAACCAGCCCAGCTTGTCCTTGCATCCCTAACCCATCCTTCCTTCCCACCTATCCACTCCCCCCAACTCAAGCCCCACCCCCATCTCCGACCTACTAGCCTCATCCCGCCTCCTTGACCTGCCTGTCCTCCCTGGACTGACCTATTCCCTCCATAACGCCTCACCTTTACTGGCTCCAACCCCGCCTCTGTCTGTCTCCTCTCCACCTATCTTCTCCTTTTATCCATCTTCCATCTGCTTCCCTCTCTCCCTATTTATTTCAGAATCCCCTTCCCCCTCCCCCATTTCTGAAGAAGGGTCTGGACCTGAAATGTCAGCTTTCCTGCTCCTCTGATGCTGCTTGGCCTGCTGTGTTCATCCAGCTCTGCACCTTCTTATCTTTAAGGAGAGGTAGTTGTGTGTGTCTCCATCGAGGAAAGAGAAGAAGGCTGTTGCTGTTTGTCACTTGAAGGAAGTCTCAGAATTTCAATTGCATTTTTCAAAAAATATTTCAAGTGTTGTCATTTCAGGCAACAGCAACTTTGCAACCCCCCCCACCACGGAGCTATGTAGAATTTTTCTGTTAAATTCTCATCCGTGATTGAGGGACGTGGACAGGCTGGATAGAGAGCAGCTGTTCCCTTAGGTTCAGGGGTCAGTCACTAGAAGGGCATACCTTTAGGGTAAGGGCCAGGAGATTCAGAGCGGATTTTGGAGGGGAAAAAGCTTTGTCACTCTGGGCGGTGGATATGTGGAATGCACTGCCTGGGAAGGTGGTGGAGGCTGATGGAAACATTTTTTAAAAAAAAAAGCTTGGATGAGCACTTCAAATATTAATAACACTTAAGGGTATGGGACAAGTGCAGGAGATCAGGATTACTGCGCTTTTAGTGGTTTTTGTTTTGGTGCAGATTGGACGGGCCAAAGGGCCTTTTCTACACTGTATGAATCTATGAACATCTGTCCTTACCTGGTTTGCACCGATATGTGACTCCAGACCTACACCAACAGGATGGGTTCCTGTCTCAAACTAACATGACCAACTGCAAACTTGTACTCCCGGTTAAGAACTAAAAGTAGGGCCCATTGATGATTTTCATCTCGCACTCATCAGGATCAATGCAAGAATGCCAAATTTGAAACCATCATGATGATTTATACGACAATTTGGCCGAGGGATGGGAAAGGGAAGGGGTCTTATTGGTTAGCAAGTCATGCTGATTGGTCGAAGCATGGCTGTGGAGAGTGCAAGAGGGACTGATAGACTTTGCAAGTTCCTGAATAACTCAGATGGTGCAAAAGCTTCGAGGGGATTTCTTGTTTACTGAGAATGGGTCTCCGTGTATGAATACGTGCCAGCACTCCCAGTGATGCAAAAGAGTCACTTTGTGAGTTTGAGTGCCTGAGGTGTAATGTTAGGTGTAACGACGAGCGCACACTAGATTGTTCAGTGGGTGCTGAGCCTTTGCAGAACTGCAGCTGGCAGATGTTTGCTTTGGGGGGGGTGGGGGGGATGGTTGGTTTTGGAAGCACAGATTGACTGCATGCCGTCTGTACTCTGCCTGGTACGAACTACCCAAGAAAATTGCTTCAATTAACCAGTTGCTAGGACACAGAGATGTATTCCAAATTAATTCCCTCCATTTGAAATTTTGCCAGCTGGGTTTGGGATTTGAACCCTTGTCCCCAAAGCATTTTCCAGGGTCTCTGGAGTGCAGAGCTGCCTCGAAGTAGTTCACAAAACTGCTGGTGGAAGATGAGAATGTCTGTTTAATTTATGAAGCGATTTACTATGAAATGAAAAACACTGCCTGATCAGGCAGTTTGAGCAGGTTCACTTAGAATTTTGCAAAGGGAATGGAGTGGAGGGAGTAGCCTGCAGAGTGAGAGGATGTGGACCTAATTTAAAAGAGCCAACATGGACACGATTAGCCTATAAGACAATGCACACAGTGGCCTGTGAGACCAAGAAATTTTTAAAAATACTGAAACTGTCATTCTCTTTTTTTTTGTGTGCAAGTTGGAATAATTTTCTGTTTTGAGATGTAGGAACTTCCCTTGTTTTTGTTTTCCAAGTTAA
Organism: Ginglymostoma cirratum; assembly: GCA_024137785.1. Classification (NCBI taxonomy): domain Eukaryota; kingdom Metazoa; phylum Chordata; class Chondrichthyes; order Orectolobiformes; family Ginglymostomatidae; genus Ginglymostoma; species Ginglymostoma cirratum. The sequence goes on along the minus strand of JAHRHZ010000117.1, from coordinate 1,663,738 downwards.
AACACAGCACTCTGACTCAGAACCTACAGTGCAGATTGGAGGCCATTCAGCCCATTGAGTCTGCACTGACCCTCTCAAGAGGATACCACCTTATCCCCAAATTTCCAGTGACCAACCCACCTAGCCTACATGTCCCTGGACACTACAGGACAATTTAGCATGACCAATCCACCTAACCCACACATCTTTGGACTCTGGGAGGAAACCAGAGCACCCGGAGGAAACATGCGCAGACACAGGGAGAACGTGGAAACTCCACTCAAGCAGTCGCCTGAGGATGGAATCAAACCCGGGACTCTAGACTGTGAGGCAGCAGTGCTAACCACGGAATCACCCTTGAGATTCTGACTTTAGTGACCCAACTGGGAGGGAGTCTACAATCTTCAGCTCTGGGACCCCCTCCAGGTTTTGACGGCTGTGGGCGAGGGGTGTGGTGAGTGGGTCATGTGTCCATGATGTGACTGACACAGCTATTGGTTTTGCCATGCCAATCCTTCCAGTGAGGGGCTGTGTCACTGGGCAGCCGAGCGATGGCAAAATGGCCAGAAGCTGTAATGTCTTCATAACATGTGTTGCCTAAAGCAACTCGGAGACACCGAGAGATCTCTGACGTTGTTGTCTCCATTATATCTCATGTCCAAGTTGGACGGGAGACATAAGCACACAGATTGGGCCTGTTTTTCTGTTCTTTCCCCATCCACCATCAGCTGAACTCCTCGTCGGGCACGTGTGCATGTGGCGCACATAAGCGTAGGAAGATAACCCAGTTCCTTCATTTTATAATGACCACAATGCCGGCCAAATGGTTCCCTAGTACAGCTGCTTCCTTTCATTGAGCAAAAACCTGTGATCACAAAAAAGGAAGTCTGGCAGTCGTCTTGATTTTGGGATCTGGGATGCTTGGGATTGCTGGCCTTCTGTAGAGCAGTCCCAACACATTCCGCCCACTCCCCCAGCACTCAAACTCACCTGGGATTTAAGGGATACTTTCCTCAAGTGTCCATCCAATTTCCTGTTTTTGTTTTTTTTTCATTTATGGGCCATAGGTGTTGCTGGCTGGGTCAGCATTGATTTCTTAACCCTAACAACCCCTTGAGAGGATGGAGGTGAGCTCCCTTGAACCCCTGCAGTCCCGTGTGGTGTAGGGATACCCACAATTTTGACCCAGTGACGCGGCGGGGGTATGGCCAATTTATATTTCCAAGTCAGGATGATCGGGGCTCAAAAGGGAACTTGCAAGGGGTGCAGCAGCTTGTGTAAGGGGTGCCCCCATCCAGTGCAAGTGGGGAGTATTCCCTCACACTCCTGACTTAAACCTTGTCAATGGTGGACACTCTCTGCTCATCAGCATCCAGAACAAACCACCACATCCGCTCCCTCTAACACTAACACTCAGTCGCAGCAGTGTGTACCATCTACAAGATGCACTGCAGCAGTTCACCAAGGATCCTCGGACAGCACCTTCCAAACCCCTAATCACTTCCATCTAGAAGGGCGAGGGCAGCAGATACATGGGAACGCCACTCACTGCGCTTTCCCTTCTAAGCCGCTCCCCATCCTGACTTGGAAATATGTCGGCTGTTCCTCGCCGGGTCACAATTCCAGACCTCCCTCCCTAATGGCACTGTGTGGGGCACGTGGACTTCAGCGGTTCAAGAAGGCAGCTCACCACCACCTCTAGGGGCAATTAGGGACTGGCAACATCTGCTGGCCCATTCTATCGTTGAGTCGTAGAGTTGTACAGCACAGAAACAGATATTCAGTCCAACTCTTCCATGCTGACACAGATATTCTAAATTAATCTAGTCCTATTTGCCAACATTTGATATGAATAACTTGTCAAGTCTTGTTAAGTGTATCACGTCTCGAGTAGTTAGTACTGACGTATGTCAGAGCTGCCACCTCTAACTGAGAGTGAAATCTGAAGATGTTTTATCTTTTACAATGTTGTTTACATTCGATACACAAAAACAGATACAAAACAAGCCAAACTAGTTTGGAGAAGGTAATACAGCTCTGAAGCAGTCTTTTTCTCGCTCTCGCACAATGTTCATTCACGGGATGGGGGCATTGCTGGCAGGCCCAGCTTTTATTACCCAAATATTATGGCCCCCTTGAACTGCAGTCTCCTTGCTCTCCTACATATTGAAATGTAGGAGCAGAATTAAGACATTCGGTCCATCAAGTCTGATCCTCCATTCAATCATGGCTGACATGTTTCTTGACCCCATTCTCGTGCCTTCTCCCTGTAACCCTTGATTTCCTCCTTGCCAATCAGGAATCTATCTCTGTCTTAAAGTCACTCCGTGGCTTTGCCGCCAAGGGCTGTGGCAGCTATGATTTCCATAGATTCCCCACCTTCTGGCCGAAGAAATTCCTCCTTGTCTCGGTTCCTACCCTGCACTCCCCTGTTAAAGCATGAGATACAGCATGCTTTTTTGAGTAGAAGCAGTGGGGGGTTTATCAGAGTTTGTGGGGGAGGGAGGTGGTGGAGGGGTAGCAACTGAGAGGAGATTCAGTCAGTGGGCTGTGCTGCTTAAAGAGAACTGGTCAGCAGCAGCTGGAGGAGGAGGAGGCTGATTTTTGTTGCATGCTCAGCAAGTTTTGTATGGTCTTCAGAGTAGTGGAAGTAGATTTTGGTTGTAGCTTTCAGAAGGGAAGTGGATATAACACTCTCAAACCTCGTATTTGGCCTGAAGTCGAAGTTACTGTGGGCACCTGACTTCCCTTCCTCTGTTCGACCCAACCTGTTGTGGGTGTGAGAATGTGTCCCTGACCTTCCAGATCTGAAAACCATTGCTCTGTCTCCACCCACTTATGTTTTTTTTTATTATTCATTCACATGGTGTGTGCATCGCTAGTTGAGCCAGCATTTATTGCCCAGCCTTATCTGCCTAGAGGACAGATAAAAGTCAATCACATTGCTGCAGGTCTGGAGTCACGTGCAGGCCAGCCTGGGTTAGGACAATAGATTTCCTTCCTTTAAAGGGCATTAATGAACCATTGGGTGCGTTTTTCTGACTATCAGTTCATGGCCATTGTTAGACCCTTAATTCCAGGTTTTTAAAAATTGATTTCAGTTTCCGTTATCTGCCGTGGTGGGATTTGAGCCTGGATCCCCAGAACATTGGCTGAATCTCTGGATTTAATAATCCAGTAACTTTATGCCACTGGGCCATCACCCAATCTTCCCGTCTCAATATGTTTGTCGTGCTCTCTCTCTTTCCCTCACCTCCCCTTGGCAAGGCAAGATAGGAGGGTGAAGAACTCCTCGTGTGTCTGTCTGTCTCTGGCTCTCTTTCACTCTGTGAGAGAAGCTCGTCTCTTCCGGATTGAGGGGAAGGCTAAAACTATTTGGAGGTGTTGGCCATACACCTCTGTACCTCCTGTACGAGTTGAGTAGTTCAGTTGGCTGGATGCCTGGTTTTGACGCATTGCTTTGTTTTTTGGGGAGGGGTCAATTCACACACAGCTGAGGTTACTGTGGACTTCGCACCTTCTCAACCTCCCCTGAGACACGGTGATCCTCGGGTTCAACCCCCACCAGTCGTGTCTGTCCAGTGAGAGAGCACCTCTCCAAGGACTGTAGCAACTTCACCTCTGTACCTGCCATCTCTGTAACATCTTGCTATGTCTTTTCAAAAAGAAACCAATGCCAAACATCCTGGCAAGGAGCCACCAGAAAGAGGCGGTGTTGATCAAGGTGTTGCGGAATTGTCAACATTACCGTAAGGCTAAGTAATCCTATGTTACACTGTTGTTTAATGCAATGCTTCAATTTTGATACGGTTTCCCCTAAACCATGATCTGAAACCGCCTTTCAAAGTCTTTTCAATATGTCCAGTAACTGGCGGCCTACAAAGCAGTTTATTGTAGATAAATGAATGTTGGGCCTGTATTCATTGGAGTTTAGAAGAATGAGAGGGGGAGCTTATTGAAATAGGTACCATTGTTAGGGATATCTTGACTGGGTAGGTGTGGACAGATTGTTGCTCCCTTGTAGGACCAGGGGGCATCATCTTTGATTAGGAATTTCTTCTCTTCGAGGGAGTGAATCAGTGCAGTTATTTACCGCAGGGGGCTGTCATGGCTGGGTCGTTCAGTATGTTCAAGGCTGATGTGCTTTTTAATCAGTAAAAGGAATCGAGATTAATGGAGGGTGAGGGTGGGGAGGAAAGTGGAGTTGAGGGTTCTCAAATTGGCCAATGAATGGTGGCATAGGCTCAGTGGGCTGAATGGCCTACTTCTGCTCCTACATGGAGAACAGTTTGCTGAGTGACTATATCCCGGGGGATTGAGGGTTTAAAAATGGGGTGGTCACTTGACGTTAAGAATAGTGAGTACCCCGAGAGTGGGTTGGGATGTATGGAATTGATGGAGAAGCTGGATAATCCCGTGAGGGAGAAAGGAATATAGGAGCAGGAGGCCATTCAGCCCCTCGAGCCTGTCCTGTCATCCAGTGAGCTCATGGCTGATCTAATGGCCTAACTCTATATGTCTGCCTTTGGCCCATATCCCTTCACACCTTTTTGATTAACAAAAATGTATCTGTGTCAGATTCAAAATTAACAACTGATCCAGAGCCCACTGCTGTTTGTGGAAGTGAGTTTCAAACCTCTTCCAACCTTTTTGCATGTGGAAGTGCTTCCTAACATCGCTCCTGAGCACCCTGGCCCTAATTCTCAGATGATGCCCCCTATTTCTAGAATCCCCAACCAGTGCAAATAATTTATCTTTGTCTACTCTGTCTTTTCTTCTTCATATTTTGAAGACTTTGAGAAGATCATCCCTCAACTTTCCGAACTCTGTAGAAAACAAGCCTCAGTTGTGTAATCTCTCCTCATGACTTGATCCCACTAGGCCATTAATCCAGGCTTGTGCAATGGGGATTTGGGGCTCAGATCCCAGCATGCCAATGAATAGACGGATACATGAATGGGAATGAGTTGTGAAGAGACTTTTTTTTTGTGTTGGATCATTAAACACCAGCATGGAGCAGATGGGCTGAATGGACGATCACCATGATGTGAGATTTTGTGCAACTTCTCTGAAGGGAAAGACTCATTTGAATTGCAAATCCATCTAATGTATGTCCAGTGTAGAGCGTCTATTGTGACTGTGTTTGTTTGTTTGTAAGGGGAGTGGCTGTGGTGGATTCCATTCAGTGCTGGACGCTCACTAAACCAACCAGGATGGCTCAGTGGTTAGCACTGCTGCCCCACAGCACCAGGGACCTGAGTTCGATTCCACCCTCGGGCAACTATCTGTGTGGAGTTTACACATCCTCCCGGTGTCTTCGTGGGTTTCCTCCCACAGTCCAAACGTGTGCAGGTTAGGGTGGATTGGCCATGCTAAATTGCCCCATCGTGTCCAGGGATATGCGGGCTGAGTGTGTTAGCCATGGGAAATGCAGGGTTACAGGGATAAGGGGTGGGTCTGGGTGGGGTGCTCTTCAGAGGGTTGATGTGGACATGATGGTCCAAGTGCTCAGCATCCACACTGTAGGGATTCTATGTGAGTTGGCAAGTGCCCCCACTTGACCGGGGGGCTGGGTGACCCCCATGTCCCTAAAGAAACTATTTTGACTTGTAGCACCTGTGCTGGCTCTCTGAAAGCCATGTGCAATTGCACCACTTCCCTTTTTTTTGTGCTGTTTGTCCAGTGTCTAGCAAATTGTTCCTTGTTCTGTATGTATCTGACCAAATATTAGCATGTTTCCAGCCCCCTGCCCTTCCTGGAAGTGTTTTTGATGCTGCAATATTCTTGATTTGTAACATTTGTGAAAGTACACCCTGAAATGCCCCACATTCGTCATTATAGAAAGTGGAACTCCACTAGAGCATGTTGCAATCTGAGATGTCACAACAAGGTTGCGTTGCAATGTATGTGGAATTAGGGAGGGACAATGGTAAAGTGGTACATGTCACTGCTATAGTAATCCAGGCTTGTTTTTCAGAGGTCTTGGCCTCGAATCCCAATGTGTTAATGATGAGATTCTCCATCCCCTCTTCTTTCTCCTCCCACCCCTTCTCTCGCTCCTCCCAGCCTGCTTCTCCCGCATCCCCTTCCCTTGTCTTTTTCCTCAGCTGCTCCTGACTCTTGTTCAGAATGTTGTCTGTTCATATCACGTCTGGTTCGCACTGTTTGACAGCAGCTCACTCCTTGTATTTTGGGCCGGCATGTTGGCTCAGTGGCTAGCACTGCTGCCTCAAGGCGCCAGGGACCCGGGTTTGATTCCACTCTCGGGTGACTGTGTCTGTGTGGAGTTTGCATGTTCTCCCCCATGTCTTGTGGGTTTCCTCCAGGTGCTCTGGTTTCCTCCAAAGATATGTAGGTTAGGGTGGGTTGGCCATGCTAAATTGTCCCCTAGTGTCCTGGGATGTGCAGGCTAAGTGAGTTAGCCGTAGGAAATGCAGGGATAAGGGGTGGGTCTGGTTGGGATGCTCTTCGCAGGGTTGGTGTGGATTGATGAGCCAAATGGCCTCTTCCACACGATGTATAGGGATTCAATGATTCGCTCGCGCTCTCGCGCTCTCTCTCTCTCTGCCCCTGTCTTCTCCTCTCGGCGCCCACCGCCCCCCGCCCGCTTTTTTCCCCCCCCCCCCCCCAATCCACTTCCATTCTCTTCCTTCCCTCTTCCCTGCTTTCTCCTCCCAACACCACCAAGCCACCCTGGGCCTGATGAAAGCCCAGAATGGCTTTCTGTACATTTTAACCAGAACAACTTCTCTTGCCAATAAGTAAACTCCAACCATGGATGAACAACTGTCAATAAGTAAGTTGACTAGTTATAAAACTCCAACCCCCTTTCGTACAGCCTCCTGACTCAAAGGTAGGAGCACTACCACTTTGTCACAAGAACCCCTTGAGGGTTTTATCACTACACTGCAATCTCCCCTCAATTACACCTCATTAGTAGAGAGAGGGGCCTCTGGCTAACTAGCCTGCCTGGAGAAGAAGAGTGATCTTGATGGTGTAAATAAGGAAAAACCCTTAACGCTGTCGGGGTACTCGGAGAGAGAACACAATTTGTGGTGATTGATGGGGAGAAACAGGAGGGCTGGCATGGGAACCTCTTCCTTTTTTTTTCTTGGTGAGCTGTTAAGAGCTCATTTCCTTGAAGGGTGTTGGTAGTAGAGTCAACAGTTGACTTTCCATGCGGGGACTGGACCGAAGGAAAGTCTTTGAGGGGCAGGAGGGTGTGGTGTGTCATGTCGTGTTGTGTGCACAAGAGGCATAGGATCTGACTGTGTACCACTACAGAGCCTGCAAGGCCCATGCTGGGATCCTGCTGTGCTGTACCACCACTGAGTGGTTCGAGCCCCATTTTAGACAAAGTAAGTTTGGAGATTCCAACCCTGTTGAGTATTGCTGATTCACAGGATGGAGATGGGTAGGAAAGGTTTGGAGGAATGTGGGCCAAATAGAATCATAGAATCCCTACGCCGACCTACAGAGCAAACCACCCAGACCCATTAACCTGTAAACCCACCTAATCTACACATGCCTGAACACTATGGGAACAATTTAGCATGGCCAGTCCACCCAACCTGCACATCTTTGGACTGTGGGAGGAAACCGGAGCACCCGGGGGAAACCCACGCAGACATGGGGGAGAACGTGCAAACTCCACTCAGACAGTTGCACGAGGGTGGAATTGAACCTGGATCCCTGGCATTGAGGCAGCAATGCTAGCCACTGAGCCACCGTGCCACACCTAAGTTGAGGAAACATAGTTAGCAGGATTTGAACCGGCATGGGGAAACCCAAATGAATTTCTAATCGATTGCCTTAACCACTCAGCCACGACTACAGGGGCCTAATGCTGGCAAATGGGACTAGATTAATTTAGGACATCTCGTCATAGAGATGTACAGCATTGAAATGAGCCCTTCAGTCCAACCTGTCCACGCCGACCAGATATCTTAAATTAGTCTAGTGGCATTTGCCAGCATTTGGCCCATATCCCTTTGAGCCCTTCCCATTCATATACCCCAAATGAGTTGGACCGAAGAGTCTCTTTTCATGTTGTACAAGTCTATGAACTGCATAAATGTGTGTCCTACGGATACCAAACCCACAACCATTATATTGTGTGCAGGTTAAATTAGACCCTCTGTAATGGTTTAATTGTCGGTGAGACGAGAGAGACACTGATTTTTATTTGTGTGGCTGGGGGAGGGTGTGAAATGAATAATAGAATAGCAAATCTTATTTGTTTCATTGACTCTTAGTAACCTGGTGATGTCTGTGGCTCAATAGCTGTGTGTGTGTTTTCTTTAAAACATTGTGTTCTCTGTGAGCCAGAACATTATAGCAGGAGCCAAATGTGTTCCCTGAAGCCATAGCTAATGCTGAACTGAGGCAGAGATCCCAACCACAGCGCAGGAGCTGACCAGATGGTCAACACATTGTGGTGTTTAGTATTGAATCATCACAGTTTATCTGTTCGGTTTCACCAAAAGGTGAAGAAGGCATTGGGTTTGCTTGCTTTCATTGGTCAGAGCATAGAGTATAGGAATTGGGACGTCTTGTTGCAGCTGTACAAGATGTGGCTGAGGTCACATTTGGAGTACAGCGGGCAGTTCTGATTGCCCTACTGCAGAAAGGATATTAAACTAGAAAGAGTGCAGAAAAGATGTTACCTGGACTGGAAGGTTTGTGTTATAAGGGGAGGTTAGATATACTGGGACTCTTTCTCTGGAGCATAGGACAATGAGGGGTGACCTCTTATAGGGGTCTATAAAATTTTGAGGCATAGATAATGTAGATAGCCAACAGCTTTTTCCTATGGGAGGGGAGTCTAAAACTAAAGGACAAAGGTTTAAAGTGAGAGGGGAAGACATACCAAAGGTCCAGAGGGGCAATTTTTCAAACAGGATTGAGTGTGTCAGGAGTCGGCTGCTAGAGGTAGTGGTGGAAGTGAGTACAATTTTGTCATTTAAGAAACATTTGGACAGGCACATGGATGGGATAGGTATGGAAGGATATGGACTAAACACAGGTGAATAGGACTAGTTTAAACTGTGAAAACTGGGCAACATGGACAAGTTGGGCCAAAGGGCCTGTTTCTGTGCTGTGAACCTCTGACTCTATAATTTTCACCAAGACCAGCTGCTAATCCCTTTTGGTTTGGAGACAGCTTCTTTTTAAATTCATTCATTCATGGATGAGGGTATCGCTGGCTAGGCCAGCATTCATTGCCCATCCCTAGTTGCCCAGAAGGAAGCTCAGAGTCAACCACATTGTTCGGGAAAGGTAGGGTATAAGGAGCTGCGGATGCTGGAAACAAAAACAGAAATCGCTAGAAAAACACAGCAACATCTGTGGAGAGTAGACAGAATGAATGTGGCTGGTCCGGTGACCCTCCTCCATAATGTGGAGTCTAGAGTCATGTATAGGCCAAACCAAGTGAGGATGGACCTTTCCTGAAGGACTTAGTGAACCAGACAATGGATTCGTGGTCATCGTTAGGCTCTTCCGGACATTATTTCTTTTACTGAATTCAAATTCTACGACCTGCCATGATGGGATTTGAACCTGGGTCCCCAGAACATTAGCCATGTTTCTGTGTCAATAATCGAGGGATAATGCCACTAGACCATCACTTCCCCTTGCCTGCAAACTGAACTAATTAATCTGTGACTTGTTGGGGTCATGTGTTCATTGCTTCTTTTGGAAATTCTCATCCCTCTTGTCTTCACCACCCCTCCTTCTATGTTGTAAAACTCCTTCCCACCCTCCTCCTTCCTCTGGTATCAGCCTCTCCTGATTCCCAATGCCTCTGGGGAGGCAACCAACAGACTTGGCGGGGTTTCAGTTTTGCTTTCTAAATTGAGAGGAAGAGAGATTTCATCACCCAGGGATTGGGGACCTTGAGGAATTCTCGGTCACAGAAAGCAGTGGAAGCCAAAGAATTTGAATGTGTTTGGAGTTGGGTACAGCTCTTGGGTCTAACGGTAATCAAAATGTAAAAAGCGAGAACAGTGCATGGAGTTGGATTATCAACTGTGATCGTATTGGAATGGCAGGGCTAGGCTCGAAGGGCTGAATGCCCTCCTAGCAGCTGTTCTGGCTTCCTGATTGCTAATTCAGCAATGTTTACCATGGGGGCAGCAGGGTGGCTCAGTGGTTAGCACTGCAGCCTCACAGCGCCAGGGACCCGGGTGACTGTCTGTGCGGAGTTTGCGCATTCTCCCCGTGTCTGCTTGGGTTTGCTCCAGTTTCCTCCCACTGTCCAAAGATGTGCAGGTTAGTGTGTATTGGTCATGCTAAATTGCCTGTAGTGTTCAGGGGTGTGTGGGTTATAGGGGGCAGGGTCTGGGTGGGATGCTCTGAGGGTGTGTGGACTTGTTGGGCCGAAGGGCCTATTTCCACACTGTAGGGATGCTATGATGCTATGATGCTATGGCCTCTGGATGTTAGATTGTGATGTGCTGTTGGCTGAACTGGCCATTGTTTGTCAGTGACCATGATGGCATTCGCAGACTATTCAACTACAGAGGTTGCTCCCTGAAGTAATTTCGACAGGGATCATTGGTTAGCATGCAGCAATCTATTCCCATATTTTGTACCATAAGCTTCCAACAACTCTGCTTATAGTCTGAGCTTAAAACAAATCTGGGAGAGTGGGCAATGCTGGTCATGATGTGTATTTGCCATCAGGAGGGTGTTTTTATCCAATGCTCATGTTAACATAAACTGCAAGTGAATATTGGGGTATTGAAGAATTCCACAGAGACTTATTGCAACTCAGTATTATGTGTGATCACTACATTCCTCGGCATATTGGTATCTGGGCTAACATTAAGCTATTGGATTATAACAGATAAGCAGCCTACTAGTGGTGTGTCATGCTTTAAGTGATCCAAGGTACTATGGAGTCTGACATCTTTACGCCCTCCCTTGTAGGTGTGATAATTAATTCAAATTTGATGCGGAGGTGCCCGTGTTGGACTGGGGCAGATAAAGTCAGAAGTCACACGACACCAGGTTATAGTCCAGCAGGGAAATCACAAGCTTTCGCAGCGACGCTCCTTCAGGCTTTTCCCTGACAAAGGAGCTCGGACAGCTTGTGATTTCAGATAAAACTAATAGATTGAGAGTGAATAACGTATCCATTTTTCTAGGCACCATTTCCTGCCTATCCCTTCTTGAATTCACTGCCGTCCAAGTGGTTTTAAGAAGCCCATTCCTTTTTCAAGATGCTGGTCATAAGATCAACCTCTAGTCTTGATCCAAACATGGACAGCGCGAGAGAACTTGGTATCACCAGACGTGCAACTGTTTCTGCTGGGTTTCGCCAGCATTCTGTGTGTTTGTTTCAGATTTCCAGCATCTGTAGTTCCTGGGTTACAAATGGGTCCCATTCTCAAGTCTAAGTCGGGTCACTGTTTTTTGTACTGTCTTTCAGAAGTAAATATTCACATGTTTAAAATTTTAACGTGAATGCACCCTTGTGTGGGATCTCGCTCTTACTTGCGGGCATTCTGTAAATATGTGTTCGTCAGTTGGGGACCCCCTGCATTTTGCCTCTTTGACTGATCGCTGCCCCTGCGGGGCCTTTCACAGCGCTATACAAATGCACGTTGACTGCGGGGAGTGCATGGCTGATAATGCATCAGGCGTGGCATTGGCCGGGAGGATGTCACTTGTATCTCTGATTGAGATCTTGCGCTTTTTCCTGTTACTAGGCAGATTCGTTCACCTCTGCTTGTTGCACTGAGCTGAGTGGCTTTTTTTTGTTTTTGGGGAGGGGTGAGGTTGGGGGTTTTGTCCTCGGAGCTTAACAGTGCAGCGGAAGACGGTGGGGGTTGGCGTGAGGACCATGGCAGAGACTCCAAGCAGGAACCTCGCACAAACCAAAGGGACTTTGCAAACGCGACACAGGAAGTAAGTTGTTTTTACTGTCTTTTTGTTTTATTGCTGTGCTTCAGAATCATTGAGCGCTGAATTCTCATTAAGCTCAGTGGTTAACCTGCTCCCTTTTAAGACTCCTGTCTCTCCAGGGCGTTCAGTTTATGCCAGATCAGCAACCAGTTGGCTCTTTTCAATCCCCTGTCTACCCAGAGGCTGAAGTAATGCACTTGATTCAACTTAGGGCAAGTCAAAGGATCCAACTAAATTTACAGCACAGGAGTTGGGGGTGTTTGGGGCCATTGTGTTGGTGCCAGCCTTTTGTAAGATTGACCCAGTTCACCCCACTTGCCCCATCTCACTCCTCTTCCTGCCGCCCTATGAGTTTCCTTTTACTCCAGATAATTCTCTGGTTCCCCTTTTGTCTCTGTGTGTGTGTGTGTGTGTGTGTGTGTGTCTCTCTCTCTCTGTGTGTGTGTCTGTGTGTGTGTCTGTGTGTGTGTGTGTGTGTGTGTGTGTGTGTGTGTGTGTGTGTGTGTGTGTCTCTCTCTCTCTCTCTCTCTCTCTCTCTCTCTCTGTGTGTGTGTCTCTGTGTGTGTGTGTCTCTCTCTCTCTGTGTGTGTGTGTCTCTGTGTGTGTGTGTCTCTCTCTCTCTCTGTACACCACAAGCATATCTGCCTCCACCAGGTACTCTCAGGCAGCTCCTTCAAGATCCCACGCAGACTGCTTGTTTTGGTTTTAGAAAGCTGACAAACAATCTTTTTCCTCCTCCCGGCCTTTTCCTCCAGAGCGTTTCTTTTGCAAAAAAAAAAATGTTCCCCAAGCCCTTTTCACTAAGTGGGAGGATTCGCTCCTGCTCTAGCTGGGTGCCTGACTGTTGTGTTGAGAGCCTCTATAGCATCTCCTTCTCGAATCTTCCTCCTCCCAAAGAGGGCCCCCCCCCCCCCCCCCGCCAAAACGGCTTCACCCATATCCTTCTCACCCAGGAACCGTTCTTGGGAGTCTTCTCTGCATCCATCCATGAGCATTTTTCCTCCATCACTTCAAGTGTGAAGTGTCAATGAGGTTTCTGTTGTCTGGTGCGACTCTCTCTCTGTTCTGAAGCCCAGATGAGCTGGAGGTACCCAACCGAGGGTCTGAAAGAGAAAAAAGAGATGTGTTCGTTCTTTCTTGGGGCAACCCTTTTGTCACAGCAGTTGTTGTTTTGGTCTTTGGGCCCAAGGATGCTCCTGGCTCCCATCATTGATGGCCTTGCCTTCTGGAAAACCCCAAGTTCTGGGAATTCCCTCCCGAATCCTCTCAAGAACGTAAGAGGTCAGAACAGGTTATATGGCCCATCGAGCTTTCTCTGCCATTCAATAAGATCATGGCTGATCTTTTCACAGACTCTGATACACTTACACTTACCCATCCACTCACCATAACCCTTAATTCCTTTAGTCGCCTACCCTACCCCACCCCTCTCCCAGGCCCCCCGCCCACTCCACCAATCTTTCCTGCACAACGCCCCATAAAGGCTCCTTCTTTGGGCCTTGGAATGAAGGAACAATTCTTTAGAGCTGAGATGAGGGAGGAATTTCTTCAACTAGAGAGTGGTGAATCTGTAGAATGCTTTGCTGCAGAGGCTGTGGAGGCCAAATCAGTGAGTGCCTTTGAGACAGAGGTCCTTGATTGGTAAGGGGATCAAGGGTTGCTGGGAGAAGGAGGTTAGAGAAACATGTCAGCCATGATCGAACAGCAGAGCAGATGTGATGGGCTGAATGGCCTGTTTCTGCTCCTATATCTTATGGTCATACAAGCTCCTAAGACCCCTTACACCATGGTTCTCATTTGAGAACCCTCCTATGAAATGACTTGTTGTCGTTTCTGCTACATGATATATACCTCATGTACAAATAAGGAGCATGAAGAGGCTGTTTACCCCCTCGAGCCTGCTCCGGCCATTTGAGATCACAACTGATGAGATTATAACCTCAAACTCCCTCTCCCACCTACCCCAATAGCATTTGCCGTCTTGCTTAACAAGATTCTAGCTATCTGCATTTTTTAAAAATAAAATAATTGAAAGATTCTGCTTCCATTGCCATTTCAGAGAGACAGCTCCAGATTTTATTTTAAAATAACTTTTATGGGATGTGGGTTTTTGCTGGCTGGCCAATATTTGTTGCCTGACTCTAGCTGCCCCCTTGAGAAGGTGGGGGTGAGCTGCCTTCTTGAACCGCTGCAGTCCACGTGCTGTGGGTTGACCCACGATGCCATTTCGGGAGGGAATCCAGGATGTTGACCCAGCAACACTGAAGAAATGGCTAATGTATTTCCAAGTCAAGATGGTGGGCAACTTGAAGGTGATGGTCCCATGTGTCTGCTGCCCTTGTCCTTGTAGATGATAGTGGTTATGGGTTCGGAAGGTGCTGTCTGAGGATCACTGGTGAGTTGTTGAAGTGCACCTTGTAGACGGTACACGCTGCTGCGACTGAGCGTAGGGAGTGGACGTGGCTCTAGTCAAGTGGGGGCTGTTTTGTCCTGAATGGGTTTGAGTTTCGATGTTGGAGCTGCCCCCGTCCAGGCAAGTGGGAAGTATTCCCTCACACTCCAGACCTGTGCCTTGTCGTTGACACCAACTGTCCCAGAGAGAGAGAAATTGGCCTCTTCTGGTTTTTAAATTGCTGACCCTTGTTCTTTAAACAACCCCTGGTGCGCCCAATCTTCCTGTGAGGGGTAGCACCTACCCCAACATCTAGCCTGTTGAGACCGCTCTGGTCTTGCACTCATGTCCAAATCCTTGCTTTTGTGAGGCATAACTATGGATGTTGTTCTAAACAGAAGAAACCCTGCTCAGAAACTTGTTAACACCAAGTCCACTTGCTTAGATCGGTGTATGTTGTGTTTTCTTTTGGTGTGGTCCGGTGGTAGTGTCCCTATCCCTGAGCCAGAAGGTCTGAGTTCAAGTCCCACCTGCTGCGAAAGTATGTCTAATTTGATTTATCACTGCATGCACCAAAATAAAATGTAAAGTAGTATTTTGCATGCTAACCAGGCAAATCATACCTTTAGTGCAACAGAGTAATAGAACAGAATGCAGATTATTAGTGTTACAGCTACAGAGAAAGATCAAATCTTTTAATACGAGAGGTCCATTCAAAAGTCTGCTAATGGCAGGGAAGAAGCTGTTCTTGAATCTGTTGCTATGTGTTTTCAAACTTTTTTGCCTGTTGACAGAGAGTATAACC
The DNA here is from genome assembly GCA_024137785.1 of Ginglymostoma cirratum. Classification (NCBI taxonomy): domain Eukaryota; kingdom Metazoa; phylum Chordata; class Chondrichthyes; order Orectolobiformes; family Ginglymostomatidae; genus Ginglymostoma; species Ginglymostoma cirratum. Next base: position 1,648,652 of record JAHRHZ010000117.1, on the reverse strand, counting down.
AGGCTGGGAGGGGTCTTTGATTATATGGGCAGTGGTAACTGTAAATGGAGTCTATGGAATTCTTGCATCTTAGCTGTTCCTGCATCTTGTCTTGCCTGTCCAGAAAGGTTGTCCCCCTCCTCCCCAGTTCCCTGCTACAGACACCCTCCCTGTTTACTGCTGAAACTATTCTCTGGTAACAGTTCCTGTCGTCTACCCTCCAGTCCCCCTCAAGCTGTGTGGGCAACTTGCTGATGCCGTTCGTGACTGGTAGTTTGAGTTTTGGTGCTTCTCCTAATTGGAAATAACTTTTCTGGACTTGCAGTCTTTCAAAACCCCACTGGGCTATCCCCTGGTTACGCTTTTAGGATAACTTTGCCAGAAGTCTGGCTTCCCTTGTCACCCCCAGCCCTCCAAAAAAAACCATCTCCCTTCCACCGCCCCCCCCCCCATGTCTATTTGCCATCCAATGTTCAACAGTTGTCAATTGCCGTCTAGCTAGATTCCCTCTCTGCAACTCTTCCAGCCTGTCCCTCTTTAAGAAGATTGCACCCTTGCACTGCCCGGTTCCCAAAACCCTTTTAAAAGCTAAACACAAAGCTGAGAGCACCACGGATGTTGGAAATCGGAAACAGAAATTGCAGGAGAAACTGGGCAGGTCTGCCGAGTTTGAGAATCGGAGTTGATGTTTTGTGTCCAGCACACTCTGGAAAGGTTGCTGGTCCCAGGAACGTTAACTCTGATTTCTCTCCACGGATCCTGCTGAGTTTTTGCAGCAATTTCTGTTTTGGTCTATTCATCTTACCCAGTTCTTCCTCTTTTTTTTTAAAGGAACTGTGGGCTGTTTCCCTCTGTTTTAAGAAGCTGAATAATTTTTTTGTGTTGCGCTGCGATCTTCCCAGTGAAGATGGGCTTGTGAAGAGCACAGCTAATTTCGGGGCTTATCTTTATTGATTAAGCAACATAGCCCCTGTTGAGAGGATATCACAAAAAAAACCGCCTAGGATTCTACATGCTTCCCACTCCCTGGGTGAAGACATTTCTCCCCATCACAGTCCTATCCTGTATCCTTAGACTGTGACCCGCCCCAGTTCCGTTCTCCCCGGTCATCAGAAATATTTATCCTATTTCGAACTTTATGAATGTCTATGACGTGCTCCTCCCTCACCTTTTTTGTTCTTCGAGATGCCCAGTCTTCTCCTCCTGTCATCCTGCCATCCCAGGTATCCCTCTGGCTGGACTCCCTCTGTTTTCGTTAACACATTGTCATTTGCTTTGGGGATGTGCTGTGACTGTGTGTCTCAATCAACAAGACCCATGTCTTTTCTCTCTGGGTCCACAGCTCAGTAAAACATCGTGAGCCAAGCGTTAAGTCTTGTCTCAAGTTACTGGCCAAAATTGTACCCGCAGCCTCGTTCTTCCTCTATTTTTCATGTATGATTCATCATTGTTGAGGATATGGAAGGCAAATAAGCATTTTACAGAAGGAGATATAAGGAGGAGTCTTGCAATATCCTTCCCAAAATCCACAAACCTGACTGCCCTGGTCGACCCATTGTCTCCGCCTGCTCCTGCCTCACCAAACTTATCTCCACTTATCTCTACTCCATTTTCTCCCCCTTAGTCCAGGAACTCCCTACCTGTGTCTGTGACACCATCCACGCCCTCCACCACCTCCAGAACTTCCAATTCCCTGGTCCCCAACACCTCGCCTTTACCATGGACATCCAGTCCCTATACATCTGCATTCCCAATGCAGATGGCCTAAAGGCCCTCCGCTTCTTCCTGTCCTGCAGGCCCGACCAGTCTGCCTCCACTGACACCCTCATCCGCTTAGCCGAACTCGTCCTCGCCCTCAACAACTTCTCTTTCAATTCCTCCCACTTCATACAGACAAAGGGGGTGGCCGTGGGTACCCGCATGGGCCCAAGCTATGCCTGCCTCTTTGTAGGTTACGTGGAACAATCCCTCTTCCGTAGCTACACTGGCCTTAAACCCCACCACTTCCTCCGTTACATTGATGACTGTATCGGCGCTACCTTGTGCTCCCACGAGGAGTTCAAACAGTTCATCCACTTCACCAACACTTTCCACCTGAACCTTAAGTTCACCTGGACCACCTCTTAACACCTCTGTCTCCGTCTCCGGCAACCACCTAGAAACCGATATCCATTTCAAGCCCACCGACTCCCACAGCTACCTAGAATACACCTCCTCCCACCCACCTTCCTGCAAAAATGCTATCCCCTATTCCCAATTCCTTCGCCTCCGCTGCATCTGCTCCCAGGATGAGGCATTCCACTCCCGTACATCTCAGATGTCCTTGTCCTTGTTTTTCTAGGACCGCAACATCCTCGCACCACCACCCCCCCCACCCAGCCCAGGTGGTCGAGAACGCCCTCGACCGTGTCTCCTGCATTTCCCGTAACTCATCCCTCACGCCCCCTCCCTGCAATAACAACCAAAACAGAATCCCCCTCGTCCTCACGTACCACCCCACCAACCTCTGGATCCAACGCATCATCCTCTGACACTTCCGCCATCTGCAATCCGACCCCACCACCAAAGACATTTTTCCCTCCCCATCCTTATCTGCTTTCTGGAGGGACCACTCTCTCTGTGACTCCTCCCTTGTCCACTCCACACTCCCCTCAGCCCCACCACACCCGGCACATTTCCCTGCAACTGCAGGAAGTGCTACACCTCCCCCCTCCTCACCCCCATTCCAGGCCCGAGGAAGACTTTCCACATCAAGCAGATGTTCACCTGCACATCTGCTAATGTGGTATACTGCATCCGCCGTTCCCGTTATGGCCTCCTCTACATTGGGGAAACCAAGCAGAGGCTCAGGGACCGCTTTGCAGAACACCTATGCTCAGTTCCCACTAAACAACTGCACCTCCCAGTCGCGAACCATTTCAACTCCACCTCCCATTCCTCAGACATGTCCATCCTGGGCCTCCTGCAGTGCCACAACAATGCCACCTGAAGGTTGCAGGAACAGCAACTCATATTCCGCTTTGGAACCCTGCAACCCAATGGCATCAATGTGGACTTCACAAGCTTCAAAATCTCCCCTCCCACTACCACATCCCAAAACCAGCCCAGCTTGTCCCCACCTCCCTAACCTGTCCTTCCTCCCATCTATCCCCACCTCCTACCTCAAGCCTCAAGCCCCACCCCCATCTCCTATCTACTAACCTCATCCCGCCCCCTTGACCTGTCCGTCCTCCCTGGACTCACCTATCTCCTCCCTAGCTCCCCACCTATACTCACCTTTTTTTACTGGCTCCATCCCCGCCACTTTTAACCTGTCTGTCTCCTCTCCACCTACCTTCTCCTCTATCCATCTTCTATCTGCCTCCCCCCACCTCCCTATTTATTTCAGAACCCCCTTCCCCTCACCCATTTCTGAAGAAGGGTCTAGACCCAAAACGTCAGCCTTCCTGCTCCTCTGATGCTGCTTGGCTTGCTGTGTTCATCCAACTCTACAGCTTGTTATCTCAGTCTTGCAATTGGGTTTGGCTTTGGTATGGTCGTACAATCCCTGCAGTGCTGGTAGAAGCCTCTTGAACTGTCGAGTCTGCAATGACCCTCCAAAGGTCTTGCCACCCTCACCCAACCCTATGCCTCTAACCCTGCATTTCCCATGGCCAAACCACCCTAACCTGCACATCTTTGGACTGTAGGGGGAAACCCACACAGACACGGGGAGAATGTGTAAACTTCACACAGACAGTTTCTGCAGGGTGGAATCGAACCTGGTTTCGAGGCAGCAGTGCCGATCACTGTGGGGAATCAGGCACAGCTTTGGTCCCCTTTTAACTAAGGGAGGACATACTTGTCCAAAGAGGGTTGCAGACAATGTTTGCTGATTGGGAAGTCCAAGGCAACTCTCTCCATCCAATTGGGAGTGGAGCTGTGAGCTGAAACCATGAGGTCCTGATCTCCGTGGCTGCTGCTGATTTCTGCCCCCTACTTACCCTGCACTAACAGTATCTCCCCACCCCTCCACCTCCCCAAAAGCCCCCACCGTGCTAGCACAGGAGGGTTTGTAACAACTTGCAGATCACAAAAGTAGAGTCTCGGTGGGCAATGCTTCAGGAAGTACTGTCTAGGGCAGAGAAATGGAGAAGAATAGACCAATGCTGTCTGGAATTTGGAAGAACATGAGATGACGTTAACTCCCATTGATGGGGAAGGGTAGAGGGGTTAGTCATTTCCAATTGAGATGTTTTGATGTCTTTTCTGGAGAATTGCCAGTGAGGCAATCTATTTTACTGAATTTGCCTTTGCCAAGGGTGTGTTTATGGGATGTTACTATATTGGAACAGTAACTGTTCCGTATTTAAATAATCTATACTGAACAGTTTTCCAATAGAGTTCGGTTGTTCTAATTTGTTCGTTCTTTTTTGTATTTTAATATAGTGTATAAATTGTTTTGCTTCAAGCCTAGTAATTCGACCAATCCCAATCTATCCACAATGCAACACCTGGCACTTGCCTTTAAAATAAGAAAAAGTTAGGGTCTGGGCTATCTGAATATATTTTTGAGGGTTTGGTCTGGCCCATAACACCTGTTGTTAATTTTCCAGAGGGAGGTGGTAATGAGCTGCTGCCTTGGACCGTTGAGTTCCATGTGGTATGGGGACCCCCACTCGATGCTGTAATGGAGGGGATTCCAGGATTTTGACCCAGCGACACTGAAGGGTCAATGATTATATTTCCACATCAGGATAATGAATGGCTTTGAAGGGAATTTGTGGGTAGTGTTCCCATGTATCTGTTGCCCTTCTACTTCAAGATGGTTGTGGTTGTGGGTTTGGAAGGTGCTGTCTGAGGATCTTTAGTGAATTTCAGCAGTGCATCTTGTAGATAGTGCACACTGCTGCTGCTGCTGAGCATCGGTGGTGGAAGGAATGGATGCTTGTGGATGTGCCAGTCAAGGGGAGGTTGCTTTGTCCTGGATGGTGTCGAGCTTCTTGAGTGTTGTTGGAGCTGCCCCCATCCAGGTCAAGTGGGGAGTATTCCATCACACTCCTGTCTTGTGCCTTGTCGATGGTGGACAGGCTTTGGGGAGTCGTGAGTTGTTCCCCTGCAGAATTCGTGGCTTCAAACCTGGTATTGTTGTTACCGTATCTACATGGTGAATCTGGTTCAGTTTCTGGTCAGCAGTAATCCCAGGATGTTGATAGTGGCAGTTTTGGTGATGGTAACGCCACTGAATGTCATGGGGCAATGGATAGATTCCGTCTGTTACTGAAGATGGTCAGTGCCTGGTATTTGTGTGGCATGAATGGGATTCTGGAGATAGAAGATTGTTAAAAAGGCTGAAAACAAAAATTGCTGGCGATCAGTGCGTCAGGCAGCATCCATAGTGAGAGAGCAAGCTAATGTTTTTGAGACTCGATGACTCTTCATCGGAGCCCCTGTTAGAAGGCCTATTATGGTCAAGTTCTAGTGGTCATTACCATGTACAACTGAGTTAATGTGTAAAGAAGATGTACTGTAGAAGCTGATTGAATGTGATCCTTGCTGCTCAGCTTATTGGTTAGAACAAAGAGGATGATGATGTGGAACTCATTCCTGCCTGGAATGGTTGAGGTGAGTAGGATCAATAGGAACATGGGAACAAAGCAGTAGGCCACTCAGCTCCTCAAGTTCAATGAGATCATGGCAGATTGGTGACCTGACTCTCTCTCTCTCTCTTTCTCTCACCCGCCTTTGGCCCGTATACCTTAATACCTCGCTTCACAAAAGCTTACCTAGCTCAGATTTAAAATTAACAACTGATCCATCATCCACTGCCTTTTTGTGGCAGAGAGGTCCAAACCTCTACTACCCTTTTGTATGTTGAAGAGCTTCCTAACATCTCTCCTGAATGGTCTAGCCCTAATGTTGCCCTAGTTCTAGAATCCCCAACCAGTGGGAATACTTTATCTACCCAGTTTTCCTTTTCCTTTTTATATCTTCAATCAGATCACCCCTTAACCTCAAATTTGAGGGACAATGGGTCTAATTTGTACAATATCTCCTCATAACTTAACCCTGAAGTCCAGGTATAATTCTTGTGGACCTACATCGTACCCCCTCCAAGTCCAATCTATCTGCCCTAAGGTGTGGGGATCAGATTTGCTTACAGTATTCCAATGGGATCTAACCAGGGTTTTGGATAACTGCAGGATAACACCTGCATCCGTTGGGATGGCTCAGTGGCTAGTTGTGCTGCATCGCAGCGCCAGGGACCTGGGTTCGATTCCACCCTTGGGCATCTGACTTGAGTTTGCACATTCTCCCCATGTTCGTGTGGGTTTCCTTCCACAGTCCAAATATTTGCAGGTTAGGGTGGATTGGGCAATTTAGCATGGCCACAGTGTCCAGGGATGTGCAGGCTAGGTTAGCCATGGGAAATGCAGGGTTACAGGAATAGGGAGCTGGGTTGGGGGTGCTCTTTGGAGGATCGGTGTGGACTCTGGCTGAATGGCCTGTTTCCCCACACTTTGGATTCTATGATATTAGCCAACTTTAGTTGTTTGTTTTCTGCAGCTGTTCGTGGCCATTCGAAAGATGCATTTCAGCACAAAGTTGGATGAGCAGGGCGGTGAACAGAACAGGAGGTGTGGGGGCTGAGATGAAGGGGGAAGGGTGTGAGGAAACTCATGCAGATGACAGAAACACCAGTATAGCGTAGCTGGGCCGAGTGCCCTCCTCACGTGCACTGTCTTTTTGCAGCTGACTGCATTGCCACCTGGCAATGTGAAAACTCCAGACCCGATTTAAATAACATTATCCATCTCTGACACAACGGTGTGTGAGGGCCATTGATCGGGCGTTATCTGGAGTGAGCAGTGCAGGGGAAGTTGTTGCTAATGGAACTCTGCCTGAGGAGACACTGAAGCTTTTCTGACTCTGCATGAGCTAACACTTTGGCCAACTCTTCCTTTTTTATTTGAAAGAAAAAGATCTATCTCCTTGCAGCTTGATGACTGAGCAACATGTTCACCCTGCCCCCGTGAGATACGCAAGATGATGCCAGACAGGAAACTGGGGGAGCATCACATCAGGTTATTGTTTGGTTTCAAATGTAGATTTTTTTCAGACACAAGTGATTGAAACATCAAACCAGAAGCTATTTGTCTCTCCCTCGTTTTCCAGACCCGAACCCCCAAAGATTTAGGCTTTTTGTTTATTCATTTGTGGGATGTGGGTGTCTCTGGTTGGTCCAGTATTTAATGTCCGTCCCTAGTTACCCTTGAAAATGTGGTGGTGAGCTGCCTTTTTAACCTGCTGCAGACCACCTGCTATGGGTTGACCTACAATGCCCTTGGGGAAGGAATTCCAGAATTTTGACCCAGCGATAGCGATGGAAACACCAATATGTCGGGATGGTGAGGGGCTCGGAGGGGAATGTGCAGGGGGTGGTGTTCTCATGTATCTGCTGCCCTTGGCCTTCTGGTTGGAAGTGGTCGTGGGTTTGAACGATGCTGTCTAAGGATTTTTTGGTGAGTTGCTGCAGTGCATCTTGTAGATGGTACACACTGCTGCTACTAAGCGTCGGTGATGGGGGGAGTGGGATGTTTGTGGATGTGGTGCCAATCGAGCAGGGGCTGCTTTGCCTTGGATGGTGTCGAGCTTCTTGAGTGTCGTTGGAGCTGCCCCCATCCAGGCAAGTGGGGAATATCCCCTGACACTCCTGACTTGTGCCTTTGATGGATAGGCTTCGTGGAGTCAGGAAGTGGGTTACTCACAGCAGTGTTCCTAACCTCTGACCTACTGTTGTAGCCACTGTTTATGTGAAGAGTCCAGTTGAGTTTCTAGTCAATGATAACCCCAAGGACATTGATACGGGGGGTTCAGTGATAGTAACATTATTGAGTGGCAAGAGGTGGTGGTTAGATTGTCTTATTGGAGAGAGCCATGGCTAGGCATTTATGTGGCGCAAGTCCTCCTGGGTGCTGCGCTGTCACAAGGTCCGTTGTTTGTAGATGATGTTAATCCAAGGCATGGACTACTCTCGTAGATAACAAGGCGTAGAGCTGAATGAACACAGCAGGCCAAGCAGCATCAGAGAGCAGGGAGGCTGACATCTCGGGTCTGCTGTGTTCATCCAGCTGTACGCTTTGTTATCTAATTCTCCAGCATCGGCAGTTCCTACTATCCATGGACTACTCTTGCCTGGATGTTACACACTGAGAGTGGTAGTGGTAGCAAGGCAAGTATGGGAAACTTTCAGAAGTCCCCTGAGTTTGTAAAGTCTCTGCGCTTTGTGACCCAAAAGGCTTCTCCCACCCTCCAGCATTTGAGGTGTTTTGCAATTGTACTGATGGAAAAGCAATGGTGCAGTGAGTGCACAGAAAGCTCCCACAGAGATCAGTGCAATAGTAACCATCATCATAGAATAGAATCCTTTACAGTGTGGAAGCAGGCTATTCGGCCCATCGAGTCCATACTGACCCCCTCCCCCACCAAGGCCGTTCCACCCAGACCCACTCCCCATGGCTAACCGACCTAACTCGCACATCTTTGGATGCTATGGGGAAATTTAGCATGGCTGACCCACCCTAACCTGCACGTCTTTGGACTGTGGGAGGAAACCCATGCAGACACGGGGAGAATGTGCAAACTCCACGCAGACAGACAGTCTCCCCAGAGTGGAATCGAACCTGGGTCCCTGATGCTCGGAGGCAGCAGCGCTAACTATTGAGCCATTGTGCTTCCCCACGCACTTCTTTTTCCACCCCCCCACCACCGACACCCTGTCCCCCACTTTCGTGTATTGGAGATCTCTCTACAGACTTGTTCCTCCATTTCCCTCTGACTGTTGGGAGGTCTGAAGTACAATCCCATCAAGGTGATCATGGGATTCAAACCCAGGTCCCTCAGAATACCCCAGCAATTGTACCACTAGGCCATCATCAATGTTGTACAATGATGATTGAAAGATGAACATTGGACAGAGCTTTGGGGCAAATATTCCTGCTGTCCCTTTCTCAACGGCATCCGAGGGAAGGTATCTCTGATTCTGTCACCATCCTTGTAAATCTCTGGAATGTTGAAGGCGTTCAACCCTTGGTTAAAAACCTTGTTTTGTTTGGTTTTGCCCCAGTCCCTTGATATTGGAGGGTGACCCGATGGAGCTGGGGATGTGGCAAGGGCTGTGATATGGGGCCCCCTCATGGCCCACTCAATATGCAGATAGTGATGGAGAGATGGTTGGGGTGGTGGGGGTGCGGGGGAAGGTAGATGCATCAGTCATGATCTGTTTGGGTTGTGGTACCTGCTCGAGGGGCTGATTGGCCGTCTCCTTCCCCTATTTCCCAACTTCCCAGATTGACCACCTACAGAAATCTTTCCCTGTGGACCTAACCAGATGGATTGAAGAAATCTGGTACTGTTTCCCCTTGGAGACAGGGAGATCGGACCAGACCGAATGATTAAAAACGAAGAATGCAAAGGCATAAATTTAAAGTGATGTGCAAACGGAGTGAGGGTGGTGTGAGGGAAAAAGAAACCGGGGGTTGTTAGCTCAGTTGGCTGGAAGGCTGGTTTGCCATGCAGAGTGATGCCAACAGCATGGGTTCAATTCCCACATCAGCTGAAGTTACTCTCCTCCTCCAGCCCCTCTCCTCCCTCGCCTGAGGCATGGCGACCCTCTGGTTAAACCACCACTTGTTATGTGTCTCTAATGAGAGAGTAACCACAGAATCCCCTACAATGTGGAAGCAGGCCATTTGGCTCATCGAGTTTCCCCACCAACCCTCCGAAGAGCATTCCCCCAGACCCATTCCTGTAACGTATCCCTGTGACCTTGCATTTCCCATGGCTAAACCATCTAGCCTGCACATCCCTGGACACTCACTCTTCCTCTGGGATTAAGGTAACTTTGCCTTTCACGTCTTAAAGTTAGGGTCTGGAATGCACTGCCTGAAAATACAGTGGGGGTACTCGAGGGGCAATTGATGATCATTTCGGTAGAAATGGCACAAATATGTTAAAAATGCAATGAGTTTCTTTTTTTCAATCCGTTCATGGGATGAGAGTGCTGCTGTTTAGACCAACATTTATTGCCCATCCCTAGTTGCCCAGAGGGCAGTTAAGAGTAAACCACATTGCTGTGGGTCTGACTCGCATGTAGGCCAGACCAGATAAAGATGGCAGTTTCCTTCCTTTAAGGACGTTAGTGAATAAGATGGGTTTTCCCAACAATAGGCAATGGTCATCATTAGACCCTTAATTCCAGATTCCACATAAAATTCTATTTCCACTAGCTGTCGTGGTGAGATTTGAACTTGGGTCCCCCAGAACATTAGGTGAGTTGGCGCTAGGGCTGAAGAGCCGTCTTCAGCGCTGTGGGAGCTCCTGAAGATTCGCTAACTTCTCCAGCATTTGTGTTTGTCCACACCACATCAACCCCGCCACGCTTTCTCTTCCTTTGAACATTTCCTTTGTTCGCGTGTGCCACAAGCCCCTCGAGTATTTATTCCCAGCGCTGAAGTCACGGCCTTCTCCTATTCTGGCCATTCCTTTCCTGAACCATCTGCAAAGACGCTAGCCCTTTCCCCCTACTAATGCGTCCTATTCCTGATGTGGCCTGGGATAAGGTTAGGTTGTGGGTATGGCGTTGCCTGCCTGCCTGCCTGCCTTTCTTCCTGCCTTCCTTCCTTCCCCAAACTCTGTGCACCAGCCACCTCCCACAGGCACTTGGGCAGCTCTGGTAATGTCTGACCCTCTCTGGGAGCTTGTCCTGTAGAAAGCTGTGTTGTAAGAACTAGCAGATACAATTGCTCCCTCGCTGCTGCTGTCTGCTGTTTTTTTTAAAGGAAACCTTTTTATTTCTGTAACTGGGAGATTCTCCTGGGTGCAATTAGCATTGTTGGAATGTTACTGTCGGAGAGTCTCGTCAGTTTGTTGTTTGTGTTTTTTTGCTTTCTGCTGGCTTCGCGTTATCTTGAGGATAGTAAGAACTGTCGCTGCTGGAGTCACCAGGTGTAGAGCTGGATGAACACAGCAGGCCGGGCAGCATCAGAGGAGCAGGAAAGCTGATGTTTCAGGTGGGGATCCTTCCCTTCACATCATCTTGGCTTGTTTCCTTTACCAGCGTCTGCCCCCATCCCCCTGCACGCTTCTTCCCCTGCCCCCACCCCACACTCCAAGACACTCCCCATGCTTACTTAGAAATATATCGGCTGTTCCTTCAGCATCGCTGGGTCAGAATCCTGGAACTCTTTTGGTTCCTGTTTCTCTTTCTGCTAAGAATGCTGCCAGACCCTGCTGAGTGTTATTTCCAGCCCTACACCTTGTTAGCTCAGATTCTGCAGCATCTGCAGTTCCTATCTCTGAAAAAGCTTTCCTGCTCCTCTGTTGCTGCTTGGCCTGCTGTGTTCATCCAGCTCTACACCTTGTTATCAATGACGGGAAGCAGTTGCTTTGGTCCAGCTAGTGACGCCCACATCCTGTGAACGAATATCTTTTTTGTTTGTAAAGGCAGAATAAATGCATTCTGCTTCATCGCCTGTGGTCTGGTTTACAGGAAGCAGAGACAACGTCTTGGTATCTGGTCATTTGAAATGAGAAAGGAAGGGGAAAAACTGTGACCTGGACACAGTTTGGGTTACAAAGATGCACAGGTTAGGGTGGATTGGCTGTGCTAAATTGCTCCTTGGCCAGGGATGTGCTGTCTAGGTGGGTTGGCTATGGTTAATGTGGGGATAGCTCATTGGGCAATCAGGAGACTTGACAGGCCAAATGGCCTCTAATCTGCATTGTTAGGGATTCTATGATTCTTAATTTTGCTCCTACCCATGCTATCAGTGTCAAGTGGTTTGCTCCCTTCTGCCTGCACTCCATGCTGGGTTTGAGGCAGGGGATGAAAGTTGATCTTGTGTGGGAGGGGGTAATAGCTAGTAGACTAGGGAAGGCATCACCATCCGGCTATCTATCCAGGATGCAAGGCTGGTGAGCAGGTGGCGCCTGGGAGTCTTTGCGGTCTGAGTGTGCGGTTTCTGTCATCACTCGCCTACAGTCAGTGTTTGCTCCGTCTTCACAGCGTTGTGTGATTTGTGGTAGTTTAATACCAGGCCAAGTCACCCAGCCCCAGTACTGTAGCTCTGCGGAGAAACCAGTCTGTGCCAACTTGGCTGATCATAACCACGTTCAAAAATAAATGTGTTTTGAGAGATGTTCCTCCACGCTGCTTCCTTCTAGTCACTGCCCTGCACCCTCTCCTCACCTTCCCCGCCCCCCGCCACTGCTAGGGGGTGGTGTAGCAACACCGAAGAGGCAACAACAGGTGACCCTACCTTATTGTCCTGTTTATTTGTCAGGGTGCTGGGGGTTCGGTGTTAGTGAATTTATCCAGTAAACGTCATGTACTGTCACCTGGGAAAGGGAGCACTGTATCACACCACCAAGTCTCCTTTTACCCTCCTGAATGCACCCTCTTTTCGCTCCCACCCCTACCTCATCGCTATGGTAGAAGACTTGGAGGGGTGATCTAATGGAAATGTGTAAGGTTCTTGGGTGCACGAGGTGGTGGGTGTGTTAGATACTGGCAAAATGCCTCTTCCTTTTTACCCCTCAGACTGGGAATCGAGAACCTGGGTGTTTGGCAGGATAACATTCTGGGTGGAGATGAGGAGAAATTGCTTCCATATTGGAGCATGGTGAATTTTCTTGGAATTCTCTGCCCTGGGGGATTATTAAAGCTCGTTGGTCACCTACCTTCAAGACCACCACCCCCCAGGTCAGCGAGGGCTTTTACAAAAAATGGAGAAGGTGGAGTTGAGCTGTTGCCATGACCATGTTAAATGGTAGAAAGAGCTCGAGGGGCCGAATGGGCTACTCCCCTCTTTCCTGTTCTGATTCAAAGCCAAGAGTAGTTAACACTGTGCCAACAAAGACTTCTCTTGTGGTGGATCCTCTGCTCCTAGTGCAATTTATCACTGTCTGCACTAAACCATTCATCCTAATTACTCTGAGCATCAGCCCGTCAGTTGATAGAAGTGAATAAGTTGCTTTTAATTGCTTCTATCATGTCTGTCTAAGTGAATAATTACTCAACACATGTAGGTCCGTGCTGTTTTCCAACCCTGTCCCTTCCCCAAAAAGAAAGTTGCTTCTGCTCCACTTGCTAGGGGGGAGGATGGATGTTGGGCCACTCTGCCCTGAGTTAGTCCTGGGATAGTAAGGGTCTTGTGGCACGCTAATAGTGTCTCTACTCCTGGGCCAGGAGATTTCTATTCAACTTCCACCTGTCCCAGACACGTCGTAGCTTTGCTTCAAAGTATCTGAGAGATTGTACTACACCTGTATAGGGTGAGCCTCACCAACCACCCTTGACCCAGCAAGAAGACGGAGTGTCTGGTGTCACGGCTATGGTTTCTCTATCTCTGTACCAGAAGCTCTGGTGTTCGATTACTATCTCGGGAAAGGGGTTGATTTTCTTTTTAAACTTTTGGATATTATGAAGACATCAAGGGGTGTGGACAATGTGAGCTGGCGCTTTTACAGGGTAGGAATTTGGATGATGATGGTAGATTTGTCAGTGACTTCCAATTGGACAAACCCTTGCATGAGAAAATAGATTTTGTTTTTGAACAGTGATGGAATGAGGGGTTAGGGTGAGCAGGTGGGTAAGGGGAGCCAAGTTCACAAAATGGTTTGCCACGATTTTATTGAATGGCAGAGCACGCTCGAGGGGCCAGATGGCCTACTCCTGCTCCTAGTTCTTCTGTTCTTGTGTTGCTCTGATTATCGGGGACACAGCAACGGGGAGTAGGACTAAGCATCCTGCTCTTATTGAACAGCTGGCTTTGGATTTGAAAGCTTGAATGACTCGCCCCTTGTTTGTATTAATCTGAAATTGTATAATTCTGTGGTCTCTGCTTGAATGAAAAAAGAATCCCACAATGAGAAATTGGCACGAAGCTTTGACTGAGAGTTCTATCTCGCAAATTGGCAGTGTTTATCAACCAGCTAAACCAAAAATCTTGTTAATGGTATCTAAATTTCATCTCCAGTACTTGGTTCGTATTAACTGAGAGTCGGTGCATAGGCCTGTCTTACCAGTACTGGTGGGGATGGGTCTGTCCCTGTGTAACACTGGGGTGCAGTACCGGCGGGGACGGGTCTGTCAGATTAAAATTGCATTATTGTTACTGACTCTCCCACCAGCATCCTAGGGGACACCATTGACCAAAAACTGAACCAGACTAATCATATAAACGGTGGCTAAAAGAGCAGGTCAGAGGCTAGGAATACTGCGGCGAGTAACTCACTTCCCAACTCCCCGAAGCCTGTCCCACCATTGACCTAGGCACAAGTCAGGAGTGTGAGGGAATACTCCCCACTTGCCCTGGATGGCTGCAGCTCCGACAACACTCAAGAAGCTTGATACCATCCAGGACAAAGCAGCCCCTGCTTGATGGCACCACATTCACAAACATCCCACTCCCTCCACCACCGACGCTCAGTAGCAGCAGTGTGTACCATCTACAAGGTGCGCTGCAGAAATTCACCAAAGGTCCTCAGACAGCACCTTCCAAACCCACAACCTCTACCATCTAGCAGGACAAAGGCAGCAGATTCGTGGGAACACCAGCCCCCTGCACCTTCCCCTGTGAGCCCCCTCACCACACCGACTTGGAAATATTTCACCGTTCCTTCAGTGTCACTGGGTCAAGATCCTGGAACTCCCTCCCTAATGGCTCTGTGTGGGTCCCATACACCACATGGGACTGCAGCGGTTCAAGAAGCCTGAGTTTTTATTTCTCAGGACTTTGTGTATTGAGTGTGCTGTCAATGGAAAACAAGAGCAAGGTGGTTACATCAAATAAAAAAAAAATAGAAAGTGCCGGAGAAACTCAGCAAGGTCAGGCAGCATCTCTGGAGACAGAGACAGAGAGAGAGAGACGGTTAGTGTTTCAAGTCTGCTATGACTATGTCTTTCTCCGAATAGCTGATAACTCTCTGTCATCCACGTAGGCCTAGGGAAATGCTCAGTTCCTGTGAGAACCGAGAAACGGCTGTTTCTAGTTCTGTCGCTATTTTGTCACTTTTTTGTTTTGGAAATTGCCCTTATACCAGCCAAGGTGGTAATGTTTGAATGAGCTCGCACAGCAACTCTCTGAAGAGAATCCTATCCAGACCCAGCCCCCTACCTTATCCCTGTAACCCTACATTTTGCATGGCTAATCCACCCTAACCTGCACATCTCTGGGTACTATGGGACAATTTAGCATGGCCAATCCCACCCTAAACCTGCACATCTTTGGACTGTGGGAGGAAACCGGAGCACCCGCAGGAGACCCACGCAGACATGGGGGAGAACGTGCAAACCCCACACAGACAGTCAGGCAAGGCTGGAATCGAACCCAGGTCTCTGTGAAGCAGCAGTGCTAACCACCGAGCCCCCGTACTTGAATGAAAGCAAAATCTGAAACTGGCACCAAGAATGCTGGAGAAACTCGGCAGCGTCTGTGGAGAGAGCGAAACTCTGTTAATGTTTTGTCTAGTGACTCTTCTTCAGGACTGCTCTCTGTAGGTGCCAGACCAGCTGAGTTTCTCCAGCAACTTTCTCTTTTTATGTTTCTAGAGTGGGTTGCTCACTATTCTGTGGTCATGTCAGCTGGTTTGTGTAGGGGCAGGGGAACAAAAAAAAAGGAAAGCTGAAGAAACTCCGGAGGTCTGGCAGCAGCTGTGGAGAGAGAAAGTAGAGTGAACTTTTTGGGCCCAGTGAGCCTTATTGTGTGGAAGGGAGGGAGAAGAAGTCTTCTGCATGTCGCCAACTATTGATCACACTTCTTCCCATCTCCTTTTATGTGCAACATCAGACCTTTCAAGAGTCCTGTGTACAATTAAATTTAAATCAGGACAGGCTTGGTCACTGTGTCCTTCCAGCTGCCTGTCTGTCTCATTGACCTTGTCGTACTGCCCTAGGGTTTACTGTAGCTGACCCAATCTGAATCAACAGTCGCTGCTCACCACCTCATTCTGCTTAGAGATAGTAAGAACTGTTCTTTCATGGGCCTGTTTTGAAATTGCAATTAACCTACCAAGATGGGATGGGGTGAACATCCTTCTCAAATCCACCCTCTCCTTTCGTTGGGCCCGTTCAGAAACTTTGTGTCCTTTGACAAGGTTGTTTCTCGTTCTGATAAATTCCCTTGGACACTGGGTTTGGCCTGCTTGGCTATTCCTCATTGGACAAGCTCCTTTGTCCTAGGAATTGGCCAAGCTGAGCTTTGTTTTTTGTTCCTTGTCTTCAAACTGCATCCCATGCAAGGCCGCCCTTCTCAAGGCAGGAGCTTTTGTGTGATGACTCTCCTGTGAGGGGCTGCAAAGATCCTATTAGCCTGAGGACTAGAGCTCAGTGGGTGCTGGTGATGGAAGCTCATCACCTGGTTGAATTTGGAATGCAGCCAGAGGGTTGACGACCACGTGCGAAGAGTCACAGGATACAGCAAGCAACCTCACTGTAGGATGAGACAAATGGTTCTGAACGTGTGTGTGTGTGTGAGAGAGAGACACACACACAGCAGACTTCCTTTGCTGTGTGGTTGATGAGAGGGGTTGGGTGTGCATTCACCGTCTTACCACTTGTCTCCAAACTGACTTGAGACAACAGTTGAAGAAAAAAGAAATATCATTTTGTCTCTCGTTGGCTCTGTGTGTGTGTCACTGTCTCTCCACCCATGAAAACGTTGGCACATCAGACGCCTCATTCTGACACAACCTGTTAAACTCTGTGATTGCAAGTGAGAATGGGGTGAGTGTTCCTCTTACCATTGATCTGCTCTTGTTTTAGTCTCAGGAGATGGGATGGACGTTTAGTGTTTAAAACAGGAGAAATGTCCTCACCTGGAGATTGAGGAGCCTGTTCAATTCTCTGCCAGAGAAAGTGGCGAAACCAAAACATCAGGGTGTTATGATGGCTCACCAGTGCTAGGGACTAGGGTTCAATTCCACCTTCGGATGGCTGTCTTTCTGGAGGTTGCACGTTCTCTGCATGGGTTTCCCCCAGGTGCTCTAGTTTCCCGTTTATAGGCCAAAGATGTACAGGTTAGGGTGGATTGGCTGTGCTGAATTGTCCATAGAGTCCAGGGACATGCAGATTAGGGTGGATTAGCCATGGGAAAAGCAGGATTATGGGGATAGGGTAATATGGTGCGTCTGGGTGTGATGCTTTTTGGAGGGTTGGTGTAGACTCAATGGGTTGAATAGCCCATTTCCACACATTAGGGATTCTATGATTGAATGATTTCAAGACTGAGTTAGATATAGCACTGGAGTCTAAAGGAATCAAAGGGTATAGGGACAAAGTGGGAACAGGGAACAGGGGACTGAGTTGGACGATCAGCTATGATCCTCTTGAATGGGGAGGGCTGAATGGCCAACTCTTGCTCCTATTTACTGTGTTTCCCCAACTGTGGCTGCAGATTTTACACTGGGAGACCCTGTTGCAACTTCCCTTCGATAAGGTGTAGGGGAGAGGTTCGTGTGCTGTGGTCGAAGACAGACAATGCTGGGGACACCAGTGCATTTAGCAGCATCTACGGAGAGATGAGAGAGAGAGTGTGTTAACATTTCAGATTCGTGAACTTCCAAAGGAACTAGCTTCTGACGGAACAGACAGTGAATCTATCAGGTTAACTTTGACATGTAACCCTGCCTCCCAACTCTCTCTCTGTCTCTGGTGTATCTTAGACCACCTTGCCCTCTGCAGTTCCCGTCTGGTCCTCTGGAGATTCTGCTGCTTTCAGTGTCTGAGGTTTTATTTTAGTATTTCCAGCACCCACAAGATTTTTTATTTTCACCTGGTGATGTTCGGGTTCTGCTGTAGCTTTTTTCCCCTCTTGTGTAATCCGTTAAAACGGTAATGGATCTGATGACTAAGCTTGTGCTGGGTGGAGGTACAGGCCTGTGGCTTTCATTTAGCTGTGGGTGTGGACTACAGGTCTTTGTGATGCTTTTGGGATTTTTTTTTTAAAACTGAATGCATTGCCATCTCAAAGTCTTGCAAGTCTTGATGGTGACACCAGCCTCAGTCCATGACCTGGTTTCTGTTTTGACACATCTGCTCTATACTACACCACCATCTCCGAGCTCCAGGCGCTTTATAACATTTTAGTTTTTTTGAGTCCAAGTCTGGCCTGAGCCTGACCCTAACCCCCATTTCTGAAGAAGGGTCTAGGCCTGAAACGTCAGCTTTCCTGCTCCTATGATGCTACTTGGCCTGCTGTGTTCATCCAGTTCTACACCTTGTCATCTCTGAGCATCAACAGTCCTCAGTAATCCTGCAGCGGGTGCTTGAGCAGGTAGGGTTAGGTCACCCATTTCAGTGCAGGACCAAGGGACTGCTGCACCATCAAGGAGAGAGGCCATTCGGTCTGTCGGTCTGTACCGACCTTCCGAGGAGTATTCCCACTCAGACCAACTCCACCCTAACCTGCCCATCCCTGCACACTGTGGGGCAATTTAGCACAGCCAACCCACCCTCACCCCCACCCCACACTTCTTCGGACTAGCCAAAGATCTTGGTTTGGGGGAAGGTGGAATGGGCCAACGTTTGCATGTGTACATGTGACCCCCAGCAAACTCTCTCAAACAGCAAATTGATAGACTGGGTAATCCGTGCATTCTTAGTTGAACAGCAGTCTGTGGGATAGGGTGGAGTGTCGGGGAAGAGCCCCCTCCTGTGTTCCGACAATGTAGCCACAAGATTTTTCTTTTCAAACATTGTGAAACCTATTCGTCTGAGGGAATATGGAGGGGGTGGGGGAAGCAGAATATTTGTCTGCAGAGAAAGACAAACAATCAGAAACTACTGGAGCAACCTGGGAGGGCCTGGCAGCATCTGTGGGGTGGGGGGAAAGCAGGGTTAATGTTTCGGGTCCAGCTTCTTCAGAGCTGATTGCAGCTGGGAAAATGTTGGTATACGTGCTAGAGAAGGAGATGGAGCCCGCTGAGGGGGAGAGAGACACAGAAATAGTTGGGCAGACCAAAGTCTGTGTAATGGTGAGTCTGGGAGAATCAATAGCTGTTAGTGGGTCCCCAGCACAGTGAGGCAGCACTGCTAACCACTGAGCGTTCCGTCCCATCTGGAGTTTGATTGCCATTAGGTAAAGGGCATTCGAGACCTTGCATGCTTGCGGATTTGGCTTAGATTGCCTTCCAAACTCCTGACCACTTCCATCTAGAAGGACGAGGTCAGGAGATGCATGGGAACACCAGCCCCCTGCAAGTTCCCCTCCGAGCCACTCCCCAGCCTGACTTGGAAATATATTGGCCGTTCCTCCAGTGTCCCTGGATCAGAATCCTGGAACTCCCCTCCCTGAGGGCACTGTGTAGGTGTCCCTACTTTGATGGCTTGTGGTGGTGTTGAGCTGCTTACTCGAGGGGTAGTTAGGGACAGGCAATAAATATGGTCCAGCCAGCAACATCCATGTGCTGTGAACAAGTGCAAAATAAATGTGGCAAGGAGAGAATTGACTCTGAAATTGTGTTGCATCTTTCTTAGAATGTCTTGTGTTGCTTAAAGCATGTGTGTGACAGTGTGAGGGTAGTAACGCACTAGGTTGGTTAATGATAGCTTTGAGCTCTGCAGCTCCAACTCGTCCAACCCTCAGTAGGCAGGTGTGGAGATGTCAATTCCTCTTCTTTTTTGTTTTGTTTTTTTTTTTTTGGAAAATCTTTCCCAAATTCTACCACTTGGGCTATTAGCAGTTTGAGAAGGCTGTTCACCACCACCATCTCAAGGGCAACTAGGGACGGGCGATGAATGCCGATCTCCACCAGAGATGCCCACGTCCACTGACTAAATGTTAAAAAGAAAGGAAAGGGCCGCCCATTTAAGACTGAGATGAGGAAGAGCTTCCTTTCTCTGAAGAGGGCAGTGAATCTGTGGAATTCTTCACTGCAGAGGGCTGTTGAGGCCTAGGTCTTGTGTTGCTCGTGATGATGGGTCGGAGAATTGAACAAATCTGACCTTCATGATGAGGGCTAGTGTTTTTTGTTTTATTCCGCAGAATATAATCTCAGGGTTGGAGGTGCGGTGTGAGAGTCCGCTTCCAGCAGCGTGTACTACATAATGTGGCGATGCTCATGTTATCTGTTGTCGTTGTAAGAGCCTGGGGATGAGTGAATGTTGTGAAATTGAAGAATGTAACAAACACTATATTCTCGAGGCATGTAGGTGTCTGGTGTCGGACTTTAAGGGGCCCGAAGCAGCATGCTTCTGGGAGAGTGTCATGCCTCAAGTGACCCGAGATAAAATGGGGTGCAAGATGTTTATACAGCAGGTTCCCAGTTTATGAATTAAAAACAGAAGTTGCTGGAAAAGCTCAGCAGGTCTGGCAGCATCTGTGAAGGAGGAAACGGAGTTAACCCTTCCTGAGAATTCATTCCTTAGGTGACCCTCTTCCTCAGAACTTGTTCCTAATTCACAGCATCCGCAGTTCCTTTTGGTTTTTACCCAGTTTATGTCTGTCTGATTTATGAATGGCCCTACTTAGTAACGTAATTCCATGCAGGGGTGTAATTTTAAACATCTGACATGCAAATATTTCCTACATTACTTTTTCCAGTAATTGTGCTCCACCTCCAATCGAGTGGATAATCCAAGATGTAGGATGGGAAAAACTTATGGCTGTGGGAGCTTTCCTTTCTTTTTTGGGGGTACTTTCAATGTTGGAGCTGATTTTTTTTTTTGGAACATCAGTTGCTGTTCTGTAAGCTGTTGCATTGTTTTGGGGGGGGAAAACTAAAAGGATCAAAATAAAGGTGAGAGGGGTAAGACGTTAAAAGGGACCTAAGGGGCAATTTTTCATGCAGAGGGTGGTGCATGTATGGAATGAGCTGCCAGAGGAAGTGGTGGAGGCTGGTATAATGACAACATTTAAAAGGCACCTGCATGGGTGCGTGAACAGGAAGGGTTTAAGAGGGATATGGGCCAAATGCTGGCAAATTGGACTAGATTAATTCAGGATACCTGGTCATCATGGACGAGTTGGACTGAAGGGTCTGTTTCTGTGCTGTACATCTCCTATGATTTTTACTTCTATGGAATTCAGGAATTAGGAGTGGGAGTAGGCAATTCAGCTTTCAAGCCCACTTCACTATTTAGTACGATCATAGAATCGCTACACTGTGGAAACAGGCCCTTCGGCCCAACAAATCCACACCGACCCCCCCAGAGTATCCCACCCAGATCCATCCCCGTATAACCCACCGAATCTACTCATCCCTGAACACTATGGGACAATTTAGCACAGCCAATCCACCCTAACCTGCACATCTTTGGACTGTGGGAGGGAAACCGGAGCACCCGGAGGAAACCCACACAGACAGGGGGAGAATGTGCAAACTTCACACAGACAGTCGCCCGAGGGTGGAATCAAACCTGGGTCACTGGTGCTGTGAGGTAGCAGTGCTAACCACTGAGCCACCATGCCGCCCCATCATGGCTGAACTTAGCCTGGTCTCCACTCCCCTGTCCTTCCTGCTCCCCATAGCCCTTTATCCCACTTTTCATTAGAAACCTACCTATTTCTTGAATCTGTTGACTGATTTCTACCTCCACGGGACTCTGGGGCAGCAAGTCTCAACCCTCTGAGAGAAGGAGCTTTTCTTCATCTCAGTTTTGAAACTACCTCCTCTCACTCTATATCTGTGCTCACTTGTTCGAGACTGAACAGATGCTCTCTCTTATGGGACAATGTCCACATTATCAGTCCCCCTTTATACAAATGAGCAGTACAGAAGCATACCCCTCGGCCCAACTTGTCCATGCCAACCAGATATCCCAAATCAATCTAGTCCCATTTGCCAGCATTTGACCCATATCCCTCTAAACCCTTCCTATTCATGTACCCATCCAGATGCCTTTTAAATGTTGTAATTGTACCAGCCTCCACCTCTTCCTCTGGCAGCTCATTCCATACACACGCCACCCTCTGTCTGGGGGAAAAAGTTGTCACTCAGGTCCCTTTTAAATCTTTCCCTTCTCTATGCTGGCTTCTTTTGGATTCCGCTACACTAGGGAAAAGATCCTGACTATTCTCCCTATCCGTGTCCGTCATGATCTTATATACCTCTATAAGGTCACCCCTCACCCTCTGATGCTCCAGTGACTATATCCCCTTTAAATACTTCAGTGGAAAGGTACAAGGTTCCAGAATGGAACCCATTCACAACCCAGGGTGACATTCTGTGATAGTAATTATATCATCAACTTGTCTCTCAAAGGTACATGGACTGAGAGTGAGAGAGACAGAGTCCTGCAGCGTGGAGACAGACCCTTTGGTCCAACCCATCCATGCCGAACCATAATCCTAAAGTAAACTGGCCTCACCTGCCTGCACTTGGTCCATATCCCTCCAAACATTTTCTTATTCGTGAACTTATCCAAATGTTTTTTTCAACATTGTAACCGTACCTGCATCCACCACTTCCTCTGGAAGTTCATTCCACACACAAATGACATGACGCAACAGTGAAAGTGCAGGACAATCCCTCAAAATGAAAGACAGTCGATCACCTTATTTTTAAGCCACTTAGCTTGAGCATCCTGTTCAGTGCATCCGATCCCAGGGTGCATTTGATTTTTGATTCTTAAAAATGGTGCAAATCTCAGCGACCCTCCCTCTGGAATAAGCAGGTATGTGTGGAGCAAGGCAAAATCGAATGCCTGGAATAAAGGCGCAATTGTGTTTCATGAACCAAGCTCTGTACAGAGTAGGGGCCGTGGAATCAATGCAGTAATGATGTTTTCGTGTGTTATCTCTGTTTTTACGGACTCTGTTCCGTTGCAGCACTCAAAATAATGAGTCGGAAAATTAAAGCAATCTGATCCTTGATCATGGTGGCTAGTTTTTCTGCAGAATGTTTAGAGCAACCTGTTTAGAGCAGCTTTTCTTCTGCGCACACTAAACTTGTAAGATTATCTGTGGCTTTATAAACCGGCACAGCAACTTTGTTTTAACTGACGCCTTATGAGCCAGCACTCTTGATAAACCGGCAAAAAGTATGTACCTCAAATACTGCAAAGTTTGTTGTATTATTCGGTCTCAATAATATAGATTTTCTAACTTATTGATCTCAATGTAAATATACTTGTTGGTCATTCGAGCGGCCATACGTAATATCAACAGTTTTGAATCAACTTCTCCTCAAATGGTACGATGTCAGTTTCTCACTCGTACCTTCAACTATCTCCCAGTAAATTTTTATTTAAGGCAAAGCTGCATTGTTGATGCAGCTTGTAACTTGCGCTGTAGATAAGGTATAACAGTGCTGGATATACCCCTGTATCAAATTTCTATTACTTAGTGTATGTTTTCCCATTCGACCTCTTGATTATCCGAAACACTTCAACAGTTATGGCATACTCCTTGGCCCCTGGATGCTGATGAGTAATGTGTTTGCTGCACGAGCATAAGAGGCAAAAGTAAGGATGCAGTGCTTTAACTGAATCGCTGGATTTGTCTGTGTTGGAGCGACACCTCCCATTCTAAGCCACGTGTTGCTTTCTTCCTTGGGAAGGATATCACAGTGTGACTGCAGACAGCATGGAGGAGGCTGCAAGGATTAGGGACTTCAGGGACGTGGAGAGACTACCAAAACTGGGCGTGTTCTTTCTCAGAGGTCTTGCTAAAACTACAAAACCCGCTAGTCAAACCACAACGGTGAACGGTTTTGGGGCCTCTTATCCAAGGAAAGATAGGCTACCATTTGGAGGCAGTCCAGAGAAGGTTCACTCAGCTGATGCCAGGGATTGAGGGCCCCTGTTATGAGGAGACTTTGAGTAGGTTGGGCCTTTACTCATTGGAGTTTCGAAGAATAAGAGGTGACTGTATTTTGGTTTCTAAAAAAAAAGCCTGGAGAGAGACCCTTCGGCCCAACTTGTCCCTGCCGGCCAAGTTTCCCTGAATTAAACTGGTTGGTGACTCTGGGATTGGGGTGCATGCTTTATAAACTTAGCAGCAGACTGTTGAGGAGAGCTGTTAGGAAGCACCTCTACACCCAGAGGAGGGTAGATATTTGGAACCTGCCTCTGCCACGCTCCCGGGCAGAAATATCGTGTGTTTGTTAGGCTGCCTTTTTTCCTTCTCCCATTCAGCATTTGGTGTTCAACTTTCCAGCTGCTTTTCTGCGTTCTTGCACCAGTGTCATTCTCCCAGCCAACACCCTCCCCTCCTCCCCACCCCCCTCTACCAGGCTGGGCGTTGTGTTTTTGTTACAGTTTCCAGGAGTGTGTTTACTCCTGGCGCTCACTCAGTTAAGCCTGGGTGAAGAGTCAGGGAGTCGTACAGCAGGGAAGCAGACCCTTTGGCCCAATCCATTCATGCCGACCTGGTTTCCTAAACAAAACCAGTCCCACTTGCCTGTCTCTTTACCTATCCAGTTGCGTTTTTTTTTAAATGTTGTAACTATACCTGCATCTACCACTTCCAGAAAGTGGAAGCTGAAGTAAGCCACTCAGCCCATTGAATCTGTTCCATCATTCAATGAGTTCAGAGCTGACTTAATTATCTTCAACTCTGCTTTTCCTGCCTTTTTCCACTCGATTCCCTTCCTGATTTTTAAAAACCTCTCTCAACCTTGAATACACTTTTTTAATGACCCAGCTTTGACAGCCCCCTGCAGGAATGAATTCCACAGATTCTCTCCGCTCTGAGAGAAGAAATTCCTCCTTGTCTCCACCTTCAATGGGCAACGCTCCTAGGTTTGAGTTGATTTATTGTATTGTAGTCATACAACCTAAGTACAGTGAAACGATTTGTTTTGCGAGCAGCACAGGCAGATCAAAGCAAACAAGGGTACACAGATCATAGGGCACTTAGACTGAGCGAGGTAATACAAAGTTGTGCGCCATACAGGATCTGTGCAAAGCAATATCAACATTAACACCATCAAGAGATAGTAGGGACTGCAGATGCTGGAGAATCTGAGACAACAGGGTGTAGAGCTGGATGAACACAGCAGGCCGAGCAGCATCAGAGGAGCAGGAAAGCTGACGTTTCGGGCCTAGACCCTTCTTCAGAAAAAAACCCACATTAACACCATCAACGTTATTTGAAGTCAGAGAATCCATTCCTCAGTTTAATAACGGCAGGGAAGAAGCTGTTCTCGAACTTCTTGGTACATGTGTTCAAGCTTCTGTGTCTTCTGCCTGACAGAAGAGATAGTTGACATCTTTTCCATGGGTAACGAGCTGTGTAAATGGAGCCCATGGATTGGCCTCCCTGATGGTCTGGGCTGTGCACGCCACCTTCTGTAGTTTCTTACGGTCCTGGGCAGAGCGGTTGCCGTACCAGGTCGTTATGAACACTGTTTGAGTCAGACTAAATTGGAGGGCGGCATCAAGGAGGAGTTAGATACAGTTCCTGGGGCAAAAGAGTAGGGGAGAGAAAGCAGGAAAGGGGGCTGAGTTGGATGGTCATCCATGATCCTATTGAATGGCGGAGCACTCTTGAAAGGCAGTATGGCCTACTCCTCCTACTTTCCATGTTTCTATGATGGATTTTTTTTTTGTGTGTCTCTTGGGGAAACAAGGAACTGTATCTAACTCCTCTGTGATGCCGCTATCCAATTTAGTCTGACTCAAACAGTGTTCATAACGACCTGGTACGGCAACTGCTCTGCCCAGGACCGTAAGAAACTACAGAAGGTGGTGTGCAGAGCCCAGACCATCAGGGAGGCCAATCCATGGGCTCCATTTACACAGCTGGTTACCCATGGAAAAGACGTCAACTATCTCTTCTGTCAGGCAGAAGATGCAGAAGCTTGAACAAGGGATGGGAGTAAGGGACGGAATGTGGAGTTGATTTAGCGTCGATTGATAGTATTGGATGGCATAGCTGGAAGGGCCGACTCCCCTTCCTATTTTCTGCGTTTTCACAAAGAGCCAGCATGGAGGCGATGGGCTGATCGTATGATCCACTTCTGCTCACTTGGTCGGACCTCGATGAGCAGCAATCGGTCGTTACCGGTCTTTATAATCGTGGTGGAGGAGGAGAAGAATGGAGGGCGCAGTTCAGCAGAGAGAGAGAACCTGCCATGATATAGCGCCTTTCGCAAACACACACATGGGTGCCATGCGAGGCGCAGTCGCGGCTGCCACGTCCGAAACGCAATGGCCTCTTCTCGCACACAGCAAGATCCCACAAACTCCAAAGCGATAACCGCCGCATTTTATTCTTCCTGGGTGGAGGGGGGGCATTGCCCTCCTCCTCCTCCTCCTCCCACCCCTCTCCCCGCCAGGCCTTCAGATGACCACGGAATCACAGGACCGTAGCAGCACAGAAAGAGGCCACTCGGCCCGGCGACGGGCCTCCT
Organism: Ginglymostoma cirratum; assembly: GCA_024137785.1. NCBI lineage: Eukaryota > Metazoa > Chordata > Chondrichthyes > Orectolobiformes > Ginglymostomatidae > Ginglymostoma > Ginglymostoma cirratum. The sequence goes on along the minus strand of JAHRHZ010000117.1, from coordinate 1,622,339 downwards.
CTAGCTTCTCCCCTCCCGCTCCCGGTCAACATTTCTCCGCCAGCTCGCATCGCTATCAGTGGGATCCTGCTGTGCCCCACCCTACCGTTAACCTCCTCCCACGTTTTTAAAACCTGTGACTTCTTTTTGCGTTTAAAAAAAACACGGGGTGGGGGGTGCGGTCTCTGTACATGTTGATCGGGGAGTTACTATCAGTCAGCAAACTGGGGACAAACTCCAGTTTCACACCCCACCGCCCATGCTTCTGTTTTAAAACAAGCCGCCCTGGGATCTTCACCATCAGCCTGGAGAGGACCAGCAGAGTCCTGAGACAAAGGTGGCCCTTCCTTAGTGCGCTCACTGAGAATGTCCGTGTACATGCTGCACCGAGACTCCTGAGTCAGGAATTGTGTGTGTGTGTGGGAGTGACGGGTTCTCTCTCTCACACTCTGCCATTCACACACTCTCTCTCTCACACACACACACACACATTCACGCACTCTCTCTCACACACACACATTCACACACTCTCTCTCACACATTCGCGCTCTCTTTCTCACACACACACATTCACACTCTCTCTTTTCCAGCACATTCACGCATTTTCTCTCTCTCACACACACACACGCACGTTCACGCACTCTGTCTTTGTCTGTGAGTGTGTGTCTCTCTGTGTTTATCCATGAGTGTGTGTATATGTTGATTCTGGACGAACATAGCTCTGCTCAGACTCTATCAACAAGCTTGACGAAATACACATACTTTTTTTTTCCAAAATAAGAACTTAAAATACTTGCAATGACGCACGGACTGGTGTTGTTTTCAGCATTAGCATGTAGTCCCTTCAACTTCATAGTGACACAGAGAAATGGTAGACGGACTCAGAAAAGGAACAGCTGATTGCCCCCCAGCGTACTCTACCACAATCACAGCATGGTAACCGCATACATCCCTCCCCCACCCCCCATCAGCTGTCCAAACTCCTAGGGGGAAGCTTTAACAAACACCAAGCACCCCACACCCAACAAAAAAGACGTGCATTTATGTAGCGCCTTTCTCAAGCACTAGGCTTTGTTGAGCACTTCGTGGATAGTGAAGCACTTTCTGAAGGGTAGTCACCGTAGAGTGTAGCAGTGATCTAGAGACCCCCAGACTGTGAGCAGTTCACAGACAATAAGGTACTTTGTCAGGTTCAAATCCCACTGGTAGCTGCTGGTGGGTTTTAAATTCAATGAGTAAGTGTGCAATGGTAAAACTAGAATTTTTAATCTAACCCTATAGGAGCTGGGAAAAAATGTTGAGGTTGTACAGGACATTGGTGAGGCCTCTTCTAGAGTACCGTGTCCAGTTCTGGTGGCCCAGTTACAGGAAGGATAGTATTAAACTGGAGAGGGTTCAGAATAGATTTACGAGGATGTTGCTGGGAATGGAGGGTTTGAGTTATAAGGAGATCCTGAATAGGCTGGGGCCTTCTTCACTGGAGTGTAGGAGGTTGATGGGTAACTTTTATCGAGGTTTATAAAATAATGAGGGGCATGGATAAGGTGAATGGCAGGTGTCTTTTACCTAACATGGGAGATTTCAAGATTAAGGGGCACGTTTTCAAGGTGAGAGAGGATCTAAAGAAGACGAGGGGGCAAATTTTTTACACAGAGTAGTACATGTGTGGAATGAACTTCCAGAGGAAGGGTGCGGGTACAGTTACACCGTTTTGAAGACATTTAGATAAGTGCATGAAAGGAAAGGTTTGGACGGAGATAAAAGGTACTGCAGATGCTGGAGAATCCGAGATAACAAGCATGGGGCTGGATGAACACAGCAGGTCAAGCAGCATCATAGGAGCAGGAAAACTTGACGTTTCGGGCCTAAACCCTTCAT
>JAHRHZ010000117.1:1603306-1620082 GCA_024137785.1 Ginglymostoma cirratum | reverse complement strand
TGTGTGTGTGTGTGTGTGAGACCTGTATTGACTGATTGGTAAAGATTAACTCAGCCGGATCTGCTCTGCGTTTCGATCGATAGTGCCTGTGGGATCTTGTTGCACCTGTTGGAGGGGTGGATACAGTGTGATTTTGTTTTTGCAGAAAGGTGTGACGGGTATCTGTTTAGCTGAGCACAGCTCACTGGCTTTTATCATCACTTCAACCACAGGAGCCTCGCATTGGGTGCTGCAGAAAATGTAATGTTTCTGTTTGTATTTTTGGAGCTGTTTTATTGGTTGCTAAACCTTGTTTTCTTTTGGTCTCTGTATTTGCTGTTCTTCCACTTTACATTCCACAGGGTCGGCTAGGGGAGAGCAGCCGTGCATTTGTATAGCGCCCATTGTGACCTGTGGGGATTTCAGCAGCTCTCTGCCTCCTGTGGAGGGTAGAATCGTAGAATCCCTATAGTGTGGGGGGCAGGCCATTCAGCCCAATGAGTCCACACTGACCTTCTGAAGAGCATCCCACCTAGACTCACACCCTGCACCCTATCCCTGTAACCCCGCAAGGGTTTCCCAAGGCTAACTCACTTGTACATCCCTGGAGACTACGGGGCAATTTAGCCTGGCCAACCCACCGTAACCTGCACATGTTCGGATTGTGGGAGGAAACTGTGTTGGAATGAGCAAGTGTAATGACAGATGTTCAGAGCTGGGTGACCTTATAGGGGTTTATAAAATCAAGAGGGGCATGGATAGGGTGAATAGTCAAGGCCTTTTCCCCAGGGTCGGGGAGTCCCAAACTAGAGGGTCATAGCTTTAAAGTGAGAGAGAGAAAGATTTAAAAGGGTCCTGAGGGGCAACTTTTTCATGCAGTGTGTGTGTGGAATGAGCTGCCAGAGGAAGTGGTGGACATTGATAGCTGGATGGGTACAAAAATAGGAAGGGTTTGGGGGGATATGGGTCAAATACTGGCAAACGGGACGAGATTGGGATATCTGGTCAGTATGGACGAGTTGGATCGAAAGGTCTGTTTCCGTGCTGTACATCTCTATGATTCTATGACCATGTGCCTAATCCCTCATTAGAGAGAGAAACAGAAGGGGGCAACTGGTGTGGATTAAGGTCACCACGCCTCAGGCGAGGGGAGAGGTTGAGAAGGCGAACCTTCAGTTGGTGCAGGAATTGAACCCACACTATTGGCATCAGTCTTCATTGCACGCAAGCCAGCCATCCAACCAACTGAGCTAACCAGTCTAGAAGGAGATGTTTGCGTTGATGGTAGTACAGCGAGATTGCTCCCTGTGATTAAGAGGTGACTTGTCATATTGATCACTCGAGAGTTAAGAGTCATCGAATCATGCAGCACAGAAACAGACCCTTCAGCCCAACCAATCCGTGCCGACCATAATCCCAAACTAAACTGTTCCCACCTGCCTGCTCCTGGCTCATATTCCTCAGAATATTTCACATTCACGTACTTATCCAAATGCCTTTTAAGCATAACTGTACCCACATCTACCACTTCCTCTGGAAGTTCGTTCCACACACGAACCACTGTGTTTTAAAAAAGATTAAATCTTTCTCCTGTCACCTTAAAAATATGTTCCTCGCTGGAACTCTATTTGTAGGAAGGCAGAACTGTCGGTGGCCGTGTTTTTAGATTCCTTGGTCCCAGAGCTCTGGAATTCCCTCCCTGTACTGACCACTTCTGTCTCCACCTTTTTGTTTTAAGACGGTCCCTAGAGCTGTCCTCTCTGACACGAGGGATACCCAACAGTAACACTGTGCTAGGGTTGATATCGATGCAGTTGGTAATGCAATCTTTGAACAAACAATTTAGCGAGGTCAATGGCAAGTTGTCCTTTTGTTGCAAGAGGATCGGTCTGTGGGAATTGGAGGATAATTCACGGTTTTGGTGAGACTAACTATATCAGCCATTCCTTCAGTGTCGCTGGGTCAAAATCCTGGAACTAATGGCACTGTATGGGTGTCCCTACACCACACGGACTGCAGCGGTTCAAGAAGGCAGCTCACCTCCACCTTCTCGAGGCAACTAGGGATAGGCAATAAATGCTGGGCCCAGCTAGCAATGCCTGTGTCCCATGAGTGAATTGGAAATGTAACATCACCACCATATTGCCATCTAACACAGTGACTATGCAGTGTGCTAGCAATGGGCAGGTTTCTAGCTCCTAACCCTTATCTATCACCCATGTTTCTTTCATATGTGCATGAATAATCACTGCCCTCCAACTGTTTACCCTTGTCCTTTCACTGATACCACTATCAGAAGGCACTATCTTTCAGATTAGATGTGGTCTGTGTTGGCCAGTGAACAATGGGTGTTAGTTACTGTTTGAAGTCTCAGGAGAAAGCTTTGATGTTTTTTACTGTTTTAACCTGTTCAGAAGTGTCACGACACAGGTGCGACTTGAACCCCGGGCATCCTGACTCAGAGGTAGGGACACACCACTGCACCAGAAGGGCCCTTGAGGACGACATCCCTCAGTCAGCATCGCTGTAAACATGAGCTGGACCATTGCCCCTTTGGGGGAGGGGGGGGGGGGGGGGTCTGGGACGTCTCCCTCCCCTTGGCTGTTTGATACACGAGTTGGTCCTGGGATCTGTTCAGGACAAGGATCTGGTTTCAGGGCCATAGCCCCATTCGGTAGATTCCTTGTTGTGGTTTCCAACTTCACAATTACACATGCAAACTGCAAATGATTTGAATAAGGTGGCTTTGCATTTGGCATGAATGATACTTTGTAAGGGAAACATGAAAATATAGCAGAGCATTAGGATGGCTGTCTCTGTCTCTTTCTCTCTCTCTCACACACACCTCTCCCCTCCACCGTTCTTTCTCTCTCCTCTCTCTCGCGCGCACTCTCTCTCCCTCTCTCTTGCTTTCTCTCCCTCTCTCTCTCTCTCCCCTCCAACTCAGACCATTGTTCTGTCTTTCTGCCCGTATCCTTAGCCCTAAGAACAATATCTAACTTCTTGAAAACACATTGATTTGGCCTCAACTGCTTTCTGTGTAAGTGGATTCCAGAGGCTCTCCACTCTCTGGGGGGAGGGGGAAGACAGTTCTCCTCATCTCATTCCTACCCCATCTCCTTTAGTCTGTGGCACCTCGATCTTGACTCCCCCACCCCCTCATCATTGGGAACATCCTTGCTGCATCTCCCCTGTCCAGTCCTGTGAGAATTTTATAGGTTTCTATGAAAGATCCCCCCCGAGTCTTCTTAATCCCCAGTGAATGTAGTCTTAACGAATCCAGTCTCTCCTCATACATCAGTTCTGACATCCCAGGAACCCCATTGGCTGTGGGTCTGGTTAACCTTCTCTCACTCCCTCAGTGTTCCTTAGAGCTTTCTGGATGTGAAACTACACTATTTTCTGTTCATTTGGTCACTAGAGCAAGGTATTTCTGCATGCTTAACAACGTAATCATGATTGCTGTAACTGTCATTGCCAACTGGCATGTGGTGTATCATCTGAACCTACGTTCATCTGTCTCTTCCAGACATATGAACAGATTGGTCATCATTGCTGACAATGAGGGCAACTTTCTTGACACACTTCTTAATACTTGATTCACTCACAATTTATAAGGCACGAAAAATCCAGACTTGAAAGCATTTTGGTTTTGGTGGTTGAACATCCTTCCTCAGATAAGGTTTATCGCCAATGAGGAAATCTGACGTGGCCTGGCCTACACGTGACTCCCGACCCACAGCGACCACTCTTAATCGCACTCTGAAATTGGTCGCCAAGCCCGCTCCACCCAAGGGGAACTGGTGACAACTAACAAGTGCCCCAGTGATGCTCACTTCCTGTGGTGGAATGAAAATGAAGGAACTTCCATTTGAAAGTTGCCCTCGTTTTCCGATCCCTGTGCAGTCTCAGCCCCTGTCAATCGCTATGGGCCTGTTCAGCTCTGTAAACTCCCCAGGATGCCCTGTTACCCACTCTCATGGAGTCATAGTGTAGTGAAAGAGACCCTTTGGGCCATTGCTTCCATGCTAGTCACCAAGCGTCCATCCACTCAACTCCTATCTCCTAGTAGTTGGTCCTTAGCTTTGTACGCTATAGCCTTTCAAATGCTTGTTTAAATAGTTGTGCATTCACAGTAACAAATTCCAGTCGTGTGCCAAGATGTCTGAGTAACCCGGGATGTGGAAGGGATGGGTGAAAATCAGAATCAACCCCGTCGCCTGTGGGTCTGGAGTCACATGTAGCCCACACCTGCTGGCTTTCATAGTGAGCAGAATTGAGTATAGGAGTAGGGATGTCTTGGTGTAGTTATATAGGACCTTGGAGAGGCCACACCTTGAATATTGTGTGCAGTTTTGGTTTCCTGGTCTGTGGAAGGACATTCTTACCACTGAGGGAGTCCAGCAAAGGTTCACCAGACATTCCCAGGATGGCAGGAGTGACATATGAAGAAAGACCGGATGGACTGGGCTTGTGCTCACTGGAATTTAAAAGAATGAGGGGGTGGATCTCCTTAGAAACATATTAAATCCTGATGGGACTGGACAGGCTAGATGTGGGAAAAATGTTCCCAATGTTGGGCAAGTCCAGAACTAGGGGTCACAGCCTGAAAATAAAGGGTAAGCCGTTCAGGGCTGAGATGAGGAAGAATTTCTTCACTCAGAGAGTAGTGAGCCTGTGGAATTCTCTCCCACAGGAAGCTGTCGGGGCCAGTTTGTTAGATATATTCAAGAGGGAGCTGGAGGTGGACGTTGCAGCTAAAAGGATCAAAGAGTACGGAGAGAAAGCGGGAATGGGATACTGAGGTCGCATGATCAGTCATGGTCGTATTGAATGGTGGAGCAGGCTCGAAGGGCTGAATGGCCTACTCCTGTAGACCTATTTTTTCTACGTTTCTATTTCATTCCCTGAAGGGCGCCAGTGACAATTGCTTTTGATGATCAGGCTTAGGGAGGGGGAAGGAAAGTTTGCTGAATTATGTAAACCTGGGGCAGGGGCTTTTGTAGCATTTCTTGGGAGCTTGCTTCAAGTCCTTGTTAACCACAGAGCTGAGGAAACGGTCCTGATGTCACAACAGTTGCAAGAAGCTGCCTGACACAAGGCCAGCTTTGCAGCAGCGTTGGTGTCAAGGCCAGGGGTGGGGGATGGGGAAGGTCTGTTGTAACAGCGTGTGCCCCAGTGTCTGGAGAACTGAGGAAGGGGAGATCACAGAGAAAGCGGTAAAACTCTGAACTGGACTCTGGCCTGGGGAGCCAAGAACCACGGGGTCACGGAGAGGGGTGTGTGCACTCAGATACAGAGCCCTTAGCTGAACAAAAACCAAAAAAAACTGTGGATGCCACCAACCCCAGCGATTTCTGTTCTTGCTTGTGAAAACTCAGCAGGTCTGGCGGTTCTGATGAAGGGTCACTGGACCTGCAATATTAACTCTGTTTCTCTCTCTCCCTCTCTCTCTACCCCACCTCTCTCTCTCTCTCCCCCTCTCTCTCTCCCTCTCTCTCTCTCTCAGACCCGTTGCATGTCTGTTGCTTTTTAGTTATGTCTATTTTTATTTGTCAAGTCTTGATCACTGACATGATCCTTAAGAATATATTTCTCTGCAGCCATAGCCCGCCCCTCGTGCCATATTACAGTAAACTTTTTATGATCTGTACCTATGGGACCAGGAGTGTGGCAATTGTTCAGATATTCCAGCAAATCGATGTAAAAACACACACTGAGTAATAGAAACGTAATGCAGGGTGTATGCACATCCTTGTTATACCTTATTTACAACATAAATCACTTTGCCTTAAATAAAACTTAGTGTTACAGAGCCTTTGCACTCATACTCATCTGACTACTCAGATATTCGATATCGTTAGGAGTATTGGTATGCAGAGGGATCTGGGTGTGCAGGTCCACAGATCACTAAAGTTGGCAGCGCAGGTAGGTAAGGCAGTAAAAAGGCCTATGGCTTGCTTGCCTTCATTGGAAGGGGCATTGAGTATAAGGATAGGCACGTTATGCTGCAGCTTTAAAGAATTTTAGTCAGGCCACAGTTGGAATATTGAGTACAGTTCTGGTCACCTCAATAGCAGAAGGATGTGGATGTTATGGAGAGGGTACAGAAAAAGTATATCAAGATGTTGCCCTGTTTAGGGGGATTTTAGCTGTGAAGGAAGGTTGGATAGACTGGGTTTGTTTTCACTTGAATGCAGGAGGTTGAGGGGTGACCTGATAAGAGTTTATAAGATTATGAATGGTATGGATAGGGTGGAAAGTATGAGGCTTTTTCCCAAGGAGGAGGGGTCAAGTACTAAGGGACACAGGTTCAAGGTGCAGGGGGTGGGGGGCCAGAGGGGGGAGTTTAAAAGGGATGTGTGGGGCATATTTTTCAAAAAAAGGGTGGTGAGTGCCTGGAACGCGCTGCCAGAGAAGGAGCAGACACAATAGCAGTATTCAAGAAGCAGTTGGACAAATACATGAATAGGAAGGGAATACAGGGATATGGATCCTGTTAAGTAAAGACAGTTTTTGTATGGAAGGGAGAAATGTGTTGGCGCAGGCTTGGAGGGCCGAAGGGCCTGTTCCTGTGCTGTATTGTTCTTTGATCTTTGATAATGCACTAAACTTCCAGTATTTCAGGTATAGCAGGAACTGCAGATGCTGGAGAATCTGAGATAACAAGGTGTAGAGCTGGATGAACACAGCAGGCCAAGCAGAAAATGAAGAAGGGTCTAGGCCTGAAACGTCAGCCTTCCTGCTCCTCTGATGCTGCTTGGCCTGCTCTGTTCATGCAGCTCTACACCTTGTTATCTCAGTATTTTAGGTATACAAGTTTTGCTGGTTATCCAGAGTGCCAGCTCATAAGGTGCCATTTAAAATAAAATTTGCTACACTCTTTCCCTCTCTTTTGATAGACCTCATCTTTCCACATTTTATCTCAGCAATGATCCCTGGTACGGAGGGAGTGTCTTATGAGCAAAAGCTAAACAAGTTGGGACTCTACTCACTGGAGTTTAGAAGAATGAGGTGATCTAATTGAAACATATTAAGGGGCTTGGCAGGGTCAATGATGAGAGCATGTTTCCGCTCCTGGGAGGGTCTAGGGCCAGAGGATACAGGTTTAGAATAAATGGGTGCCAAATTAAGACTGAGATGGGGAGATTCAATCATGGCTGATATGTTTCTCAACAGCATTCTCCTGCCTTCTCCCCATAATCCTCGATTTCTCTCTTACCAATCAAGACCCTGTTTATCTCTGTCTTAAAGACACTCGATGTGAACTCCTTGTCACAGAGAGCTGTGGGGGCAGAGTCCTTGTGTATATTGAAGGCTGAGACAGAGATTCTTGATCAGTCAGGGAATCGAGGTGGGCAGGGACAGTGAATGTGAGGAATGCTGGCTCAGTCACTATTGAATGGCAGAGCAGCCCCGGGCCGAATGGCCTGATCCTGTTCCTGTTCCTGATGGTGGGCAGACCTAGGGGGGTGTGGGTAGCTTTGATTTAAGATTTTATCCAAAAGGCGATGCCAGAGGATAATGCAGGTTCCATCTGCCCTGACACAGACCCCAGCCAACTAAGATCTGTGTCCTGAGTTCTCCTCCTGTCTCTGAGGCAAGGAAACTACCAAATGTGTCCTTGCCAAAACTTTTTGTGTCATGCACCATCATTGAGGCTACAGTTTGGAAAACCCCTTTGGGTTTTTGTGGTGTGTTTTTTTAAAAGAAATTTTCTTAAGAAGGAAATGCAGGTTAATTTTTGGGGCCCAATCTTTTTGAACTTGTCACTGGTGAGTAGGCGTTTCTGGAGGAAGGTCATTAACACGTTTCCGTGATCCCTGAATGAACCAGTTTGCAGATTCCAAAGCGTCAGTAATCATTTCATTAAAAACCACATTTAGTTTTGCATGGCCGGCTCTCTTTGAGGGAGCAATGCAAATTCTTAGGGAAATCCACAGCTGAAACGATAAAATGTTTGTCGCAAACAGAAAATTATGTGGAGAAACTCAGCAGGTTCTGGAAGTAGCTGTGGAGAGAGAACGAGAGAGAGGGAGAGGGAAGGAGAAACAGAGTTAACATTTTGTGTCCAGTGACCCTTCTTCAGAACTGATTGTAGCCGGGAAAAGGTTGGTACATATGCTGGGGAGAAGGGGTAAGTGATAGAGTCACACAACATTCGTTTATTCAAACACTATAGTCATAGGAGCTGTACGGCACGGAAACAGACCCTTCAGTCCAATTCGTCCATGCCGACCAGATATCCTAAATTAATCTAGTCCCATTTGCCAGTATTCGGCCCCTATCCCTCTAAACCCTTCCTATTCATATACCCATCCGGATGCCTTTTAAATGTTGTAATTGTACCAGCCTCCACCACTTCCTCTGGCAGCTCATTCCATACACGCACCACCCTCTGCGTGAAAAAGTTGCCCCTTGGGTCCCTTTTAAATCTTTCCCCTCTCATCTTAAGCCCGTACCCTGTCTAGTTTTGGACCCCCCCTACCCTGGGGAAAAGACTATTCACCCTATCCATGCCCTTCATGATTTTATAAACCTCCATAAGATCACCCCTCAACCTTCGATGCTCCAGGGAAAATAGCCCCAGCCTATTCAGCCTCTCCCTGTAGCTCAAGCCCTCTAAGCCTGGCAACATCCTTGTACATCTTTCCTGCACTCTTTCAAGTTTCACAACTTCTTTCCTAGAGCCCAGAGTGCGCGAGCAGCACTAGAACAGACAAAGGGATGGATAATGGAGAGCCAGACTGAATCAACAGTTGCTAATGGGGTGAGAATGACTTGGCTGTGCAGACAGCAGCTCTTGTGATAACAAGAGATAACAAGGTGTAGAGCTGGATGAACACAGCAGGCCAAGCAGCATCAGAGGAGCAGGAAGGCTGACGTTTTGGGTCTCGGGTCTAGGCCCAGATTCTCAGATTCTCCAGCATCTGCAGTTCCTGCTATCTCTTGTGTTAACAAGGATAGGGGTGTGGGAGTGGATAAAGGACATGGAAGGAAGTGTTCAGGCCCTAAAATTATTTTTCTTGATATTGAGTCTTGAAGGCTGCAGGGTCCCCCAAGCGGAAAATGAGGTGCCAAAGATCTCTGTCACTTTATTTACATTGGTAATGTCACTGAACTAATTATAGGCATGCCCAGGTTTACACTTGGGTAAAGTGGGAGTTAAATTCAAATTGCTCTGAGTAATGATGCTATGAAACTATTAACGATCATTGTAAAAAATTTCTAATGATGGCCTAAGGCCTTTCCTTTTAAGGATTCAAATAAGACCATAAAATGTAGCAGCAGAACCAGGCCATTCAGCCCATTGAGTCTGCTCCACCATTCCAACATGGCTGATGTGTTCCTCAACCCCATTCTCCTGCCTTCTCCCCTGTAATTCTTGACACCCCCTTACCAATCAAGAACCTGTCTATCTCTGTCTTAAAGATACTCAATGCTTTGGCCTCCACAGCTGCCTGGGGCAATGGGTTCCACAGATTCCCCACACTCTCACTGAAGAAATTCCCCCTCATCTCAGTTCGTCCCATCACTCTGAGGCTGTGCCCTTGGGTCTTAGTCTCTCCGACTGGTAGAAACATACTTTCCACATCCACTCTATCCAGGCCCCACAGTATTCTGTAAGTTTTGATCAGATCCCCTCCCACCCCAATCCTTCTCAACTCCATCCAGTGCAGACACAGAGTCCTCGACCCCTCCTCATATGACACACCCTTCATCCCTGGAATCATTCTTGTAAACCACCTCTGGCCCACCGCACCCCCCCCTCCAAAGCCAGCACATCCTTCCTTAGATACGGGGCCCAAAACCGCTCACAGTATTGCAAATGCGGTCTGACCATAGTCTTACACAGCCTCAGCAGTCTGTCCTCTGCTCTTGTGATCTAGCCCTCTCGAAATGAATGTCAACATTGCGTTTGCCTTCCTAACTGCCAACTGAATCTGCACGTTAACCTTAAGAGAATCCTGAACTCCCAAGTCCCTTTGTGCTTCCAATTCCCAAAGCCTTTCCCCACTTAGAAAACAGTCTATGCCTCTATTATTCCCACCTAAGTGCATAACCTCACACTTTCCCACACGGTCTTCCATCTGCAGTCATTGCCTGGTCTGGACTGTATCTGACTGTGGACCAATAGCAACATGGCTGAGATAACAAGGTATAGAGCTGGATGAACACAGCAGGCCAAGCAGTATCCAGACCCGAAATGACAGCTTTCCTGCTCCCCTGATGCTGCATGGCCTGCTGTGTTCATCCAGCTCTACACCTTGTTATCTCAGACTCTCCAGCATCGGCAGTTCCTACTATCTCAGCAACATGGCTGGCTGTGTATTGAAGGGTCCCTAGCAAGCTGCTCAGTTCAAGCGTGATTGCAAATGGTCAACCAGTGGAGATGCTCCAATTAATAGAAAACAGAAAGCCTCCTGGTCTTCCGGGGCTGTCTGTAACTGAACTCGCCTCCTCCATGCCTTATCTCTGTCACCACCCGTGGCCAGTTCTATTTTGGTTGCATCCTGTGTCAAGATGTGGGTCTGAGAGCAATGTGTTCCACTGCACACCACACACCGCCCTGCTCTGCTGAATCTTGTGCAGCTCAGCAAGTTTGGACCTTTTTTTTGCAACCTGGTGTCTCGTGCTCATATCTTTCGATCCTGTGTCTTGGCGGGGGGTGGGGTGGGAATGGGGTTAAGCGGTGCCTTTTGAGCGTGCGAACCAGACCGAGTCTCACAAGGCGTTACCTGCTGAGGGTGTGCTGCACTGTCAGCAGAACCTGCCTTTGGAGCAGGGGCTGTCCTTCCTTATCGTTGGCCGACTCTCGATGGAGGGAATTGCTTAAAGCTTCCTCTGCTTCAGGGCTCTGTTCAGTTTAGAAACATCGAAAATGGGAACAGCAGTAGGCCATTCAGCCCTACGAGCCATTCTGTAGGATCACGGCTGATCATCTAACTCAGTTCCCATTTTCTCCCCTTTGGCCCCGAGAACTGTATGTAGCTCCTTCTTAGAGACATTCAGTGTTTCTGTGACAGAGTTCCACCGGCTCCCCACTCTCTGGGTGAAGAAATATTCAATCCTCCTGGCCCTAGGCACAATATCTTTTTGTGTGTAGCGGGGTGCAGGGAAAGTTACCGTCATTTCTCTATCATTAATCTGCACAGACTGCAAATGGTTAGGAAAATCTGAGGTCTGGAAAGGTGTCACATCAATGCAAGTCTGTTTTTTTTCTCTGAAAGAGTGCATGTTTTTAGGGCAAGCAAGCGGTGTTACGGCCCTGGGGAGAGAGTTGGGAGTGGAGTGTGTGTTCTTTTGACTTTGCCTGGTCTGTGCACTCCTGTTTGAAATCTTTTTTATCTTTTTTATCTTTCACTGAGCATGATGTGCTCAAGTCGGTCACAAGATATTTTGTCTGTTGTTCCACCCTGGTACATACTGCAGTGATGCCGAGTTTCGTTGTGATTCCAGCTCTGTTGAGGGTTAACCATGCTCTGTGAGGCACTGAAGCGTTAGGGACCCTCACCGCAAGGCACGATAAACACTTCACCCCAGCCCGAGCATCGGTATCAGGCCCTGTATAGCGACAAAATGAAAACTGAAAGAACCACGGGCCCTGCATATTGGAAACGAAAACCAAAATTGCCGGAAAAGCTCAACAGGTCTCTTAACGGAGTTAACGTTTTGGGTCCGGTGACCCTTCCTCAGAACTGATGGCAGCTAGGAAAATGTTGATTTTTATGCGGAAGATAAAAGGAGGTAAGGGGTAAACGATAGGTGGGTATAGAGCCCAGAGAGAATAAACAGTTGGACAGACAAAGGAGCGGATAACAATCTGGCTAGGAGGGTGAATAGATATTAATGGGGACTGTTAGTGGCTAGAAATGGATTGTATGTAGTAACAGACAGTGGTAACAAGGCCTGGTGTGTACCTTAGAGTAAGGGCATGGGAGACCTCAGGCCCTAAACTTATTAAACTCGAAGGCTGCAGGGTCCTCAAGCAGAAAGTGAGATGTTGTTCTTCCAGCTTGCGCTGAGCTTTGCTGGAACACTGTAGCAAGCCAGAGACGGAGATATTGGCCAGGGAGCAGGATGGTGTGTTGAAGTGACTGGCAACTGGAAATTTAGGGTCTTTTTTGCGGGCAGAAGGTAGGTGTTCTGCAAAGTGGTCACCCAGTTTACATTTTGTTTCCCCAGTGTAGAGGAGACCACATCATGAGCAGCAAATGTAAGGGACTAAATTGAGTGAAGTGTGGGTAAAGTGTTTTATCGCAGTTAATGTTTTGGGTAGAGTGACCTTTCATCAGAGTTAACGTTTCTACATGGTCATCAGTTCCTGGTTTTGCTTTTTTTTGTGGGGGGGAGGACAGTGGAGGGAGGATTTGTGACAAAATTCCACAGATTCACAACCCTCTGGGTGAAGAAGTTCCTCTTCAGCTCAGTCCTAAATCTGCTTCCTGTTATTTTGAAGCTATGCCCCCTTGTTCTAGTTTCACCCTGCCAGTGGAAACAGCCTCCCTGCTTCCATCTTATCTATTCCCTTCACAATTTCACATGTTTCTATAAGATGCCCCCTCAACTTTTCTAATTCCAATGAGTATAGACACAGTCCACTCTATCTCTCCTCATAAGCCAACCCACTCAACTCTGGAATCAACCGGGTGAGCCTCCTCTGCACCCCCTCCAGTGGTAGTACATCCTTTCTTCAGAACTATATCTAGCCCCTCCTTGGAAACATTCAACATTTTGGCATCAACTGCTTTCTGTGGCAGAGAATTTCACGGCTCCCCATTGTCTAGATGAAGATGTTTCTCCTCAGAGGCCAATCCAGAACTCCCGGTAACTCCCAGGTCAGTCCCAGGGTTGATTAGCGATGCTGGTGACCTGCAAGCTAAGTGACTCTCTGCCTTGTTTGCTTGAGTGTTGTAATACTTCTGCCCAACACATCCTCAGATTAACCTGACTTCATCGAAGTGGCAGGTCGTTGTGGGTATCATGAAAGACCAGTGCGTGTTCTGTTTCGGAAGGTCCTTCAGAACTTGGAGGACCGGTTAGTGTTATTTCGGGCTGAATTTACATTGGAAAAGCTGCTGTGAAAAAATATTATCGCCCGGTGCTAAGAAGTTTCCACCTATGCTGAGGGGAGACAGACACTCACCCTGCCTTCTAAAGACTACATACTTGTTTACAATCACTGGTGGTCTACCAAAAGAATAACGTTTTAGGGAAGGTAGGGTTGTTAGAATGTCAGTTAACAAGACTTGAAAGGAGCTATTTGGCCCATCGATAGTGCTTGCCGATGTAGTAAGCTGGTGCATGATGTTTTCCCTCAGCTCTGCTTTTTCGACAGCCCTGTATATGTGTTATTATCTTTCTCTCTATGAATATCCCTCTTTCTCTATCGCCCCTGTGAGTGCCCTATGTCTGTCAGACTTCTGCCAGACTGGGCCTTCGGAGTAGTCCCAGTGGGGAAGGGACTTGTGAGAATGAGTAGCGTCCTGTGTGAGAAAGAGCCATTTCTATTTCTGGAACTATTTCCATACAGCTATCGTGAAGACCAACGCCAAGCCCAACGTGCTCTTTTAGTTTGTAATTGACTCCATAGCCGTTGTTTGGGGGGGAGGGGGGACGTGAACCAGCTGTCCAACCTTACAGGTGGACTGCAATAGGAGCACTGACCTTTCCACCAAGGATCATCTTTCCTTCCCACATCACTTTCCTGCTCCCTCTGTCCTTCTGTGTGTGTGTCTGTCTGTCTGTCTCTCTCTCTCTCTCTTCCCCCCCATACCCCCTCTTGTCTGGCCCTTCTCTTCTCCCATGTCTCTTCCCCCCCCAACCATATCTTTCTCCCTCTCTTCCCCTCCTCACTCTCTTTCTCAGTAATCTTGCACACTCTTCCCTTTCCCAACGGTGATCCAATTCCCCCTCTTAAGCCTCGATTGGACACGTCTCACCCACAGTCGGGGGCCATGTGTTCCAGATCATAACCATTCTCCGCGTGGAAAGGTCTCTGCTCGCATCACCATTGCTTCTTTGGTCAATCTCGTTAAACCTGTGCCCCCTTCCTGTTGATTCTTCCACCGCTGGGGGTAGTTTCTACCTCTCCATTCATGGTTTTGAACATTTTGAGATCTCAACAACGTTCCACGTGGGAAACTGGTTAGTAAGGTTAGATCACGTGGGATCCAGGAAGAGCTAGCCAATTGGTTTGACAGTAGGAGACAGAGGGTGGTGGTAGAGGGTTGTTGTTCAGACTGGAGGCTTGTGACCAACTGTGTGCCGCAAGGATCGGTGCTGGGTCCACTGTTATTCGTCATTATTATAAATGATTTGGATGAGAATTTTAGAGACAAGATCAGTAAGATCGTGGATGGCACCAAAGTTGGTGGATGAGTGGACAGTGAAGACAATTATCTCAGAGTACATAGGACCTTGATCAGATGGGCCAGTGGGCTGAGGATTGGCAGGTGGAGTATAATTCAGATAAATGTGAGGTGTTGCATTTTGGTAAGGCAAACCAGGGCAGGGCTTACACAGTCAATGGTAGGTATTGGGGAGTGGTGTCGAACAGAGAGACCTGGGGGTACAGGTACATAGTTCTGTGAAAGTGAAGTGACGACAAGTAAACAGGATGGTGAAGAAGAGATTTGACACACTTACTTTTATTGGTCAGAGCATTGAGCACAGGGGTTGGGATGCCATGTTACAGCTGTACATTTCGAGGGATCTGGACCAAATGCTGGCAAGTGGGACTAGTTTAGTTTGGGAAACATGGTCGCCATGAACCAGTTGGGCTGAAGTGCCAGTGTCCGTGCTGTATGAGTCTATTGAGGATCACTCTGCATTCTTCTAAACTCTAGCAATTATAGGT
Organism: Ginglymostoma cirratum; assembly: GCA_024137785.1. Lineage (NCBI taxonomy): Eukaryota > Metazoa > Chordata > Chondrichthyes > Orectolobiformes > Ginglymostomatidae > Ginglymostoma > Ginglymostoma cirratum. The sequence goes on along the minus strand of JAHRHZ010000117.1, from coordinate 1,605,243 downwards.
CCAACTTGCTCATCCTTTCTTTGGGAGATAACTCCTTACTCCAGGAATTGTCTTTGTTGACCTTCCGATGGCTTCCAATGCCCTCCTCAAGTGAGGGGCATGAATCTCTACACTGTACTCCAGCTACGGTCCCACCAACTCCCCATACAGTTCCGACAAGTCTTCCCTACTTTCACATTCCAAACCCCTCTCCATAGCCCACCACAGTCCCCCCACCCCAGCCGTTGCCACAAAGTCTACGGAGCTTGTGTACGAGGACACCCAGATCCCCCTGTACCACAGCATCTGTGTTTGGAATAGGAGAGTAGCAAGAGCCCTTTCTGGTCTGCAAATTTGCTGTGTCACATCTTGCGATGGGTACACCTTTAAAAATCAAGTGATATCTCCATGATCATATCATTGCAAGGCATCCTTAGGGTTTGATGCTCTCATTCTCCATCCTCCCTTGAATCTCTTAAAAAATGACATTTGATTGGCAGTTCTGTTGTAAACTCATAGCTTTAATGTTAGCCCAGACACTGATGTGCCAGATGACTGTAATGTTTGTGCATTATAGATGGCACTACTAAATCTCTGTTGGATTCTTCAATACCACAATACACACCCCTGGTTTCTGATGTTATGTTTGATCGTGTGAGCATTGCCACATCAGTGAAAACACACTGTCAAGGAAAACCCATGCCAAGATGAGTTGAGTTCACAGAAAGAATTCTTACTTTAGACTGAGAAAAGGGCTCGAGAGCTGTCAACAGAAATGCATGGAGTGCCAGAAGCTGGAAAAGACAAACACTTGATATTTTCACAGTGAGTAGGAGGGGCCCTTATTTACACTTGACATTAATTCGCTTGTCCCTGTGTTGAATTTTGAGGCTTATGATGCAGATTTGACATGACAGCAACTGTTGCAAGTTATTTCTGTACTTCCCATTTCACTTTCGGTTAAAAATATACCTAAGCTGTAAATCTTCCCTGTTTCAAAAAGAAAATTGCTTGCTCGCGGAGGTTTACTCAGGGTTGTACACCCAGAGAAAATGGCTATTATTTTGAAATTGAAGTTTCTCCCTCCATGAGCTCAGTGTTGGGGTTGGAGTGCAGGTAAGGTACGTTTGCCTTGATTGTACAGGGCCCTCATGCCTCCAATCCTGTGTGCGTTTTTACAAACAAGGACCAGCATTGACCAGTTCGCCACTTGACCCGCTTCACTGTCCAATTAGATCGTAGAATCCCTACAGTGCGGGAGCAGGCCATTTAGCTCATTGGGTCCACAGTGACCCTCTGACCAGCATTCCACCCTTTACTCCGTTTCTGTAAACTTGCATTTCCCATGGCCAATCCACCCTACCCTGCACACCTTTGGACTGTGGGGAGAAACCGGAGCACCCGGAGGAAACCCATGCAGACATGGGGAGAATGTGCAAACTCCACACAGATACAGTCGCCCGAAGGTGGAGTCGACCCTGGGTCCCTGGCGCCGTGAGGCAGCAGCGCTCGCCACTGAGCCACCGTGCCTCCACTGATTCCCGAGCTTAGGGACCCACTTAGCTGAAGGCACAGCCGCCAGTGATGGCATGAGGCAAGGAAGGGCAGGTGGGATGGGGAAGAGGTCAGAGTTGGCATATTCCGTGCTGGGAGCACACTACCACATTGATGGAAGCTGGAGATTGGCAACCAAGTTGAGATATGAAGATAAAACAAAAGCCTGGTGAACAAGGTCAGACTTCCAAAAGGCATTCAACACAGTGTCATATGACAGACTTGTGAACAAGGTTTCTAGCTCTTGTAAGAAAGAAGTGGGGGAATAGCAGCAAAATGATTGGTTGAGGGACAGGAAACAGGAGTGGAATGGTGTCAGAGATAAAAGGTACTGCAGATGCTGGAGAATCCGAGATAACAAGCATGGGGCTGGATGAACACAGCAGGTCAAGCAGCATCACAGG
>JAHRHZ010000117.1:1573187-1585376 GCA_024137785.1 Ginglymostoma cirratum | reverse complement strand
CCTCTACATCGGGGAAACCAAGCGGAGGCTTGGGGACCGCTTTGCAGAACACCTGCGCTCAGTTCGCAACAAACAACTGCACCTCCCAGTCGCGAACCATTTCAACTCCCCCTCCCATTCCTCAGATGACATGTCCATCCTTGGCCTTTCTACAAAGAAACCAGGACAAAACATACCACTTAAAGCCGTCACATCATCACAGTCTGTGACCGAGGCCTGTTTTATAGATCATAGAATCCCTACAGTGTGGAGTCCACACTAACCCTCAGAGCATCCCACTCAGACCCAACCCCTATAACCCACCTAATCTACACATCCCTGGCCACAAGGGGACAATTTAGCACGGCCAATCCACCCTAACCTGCACATCCCTGGGCACTATGGGGCAATTTAGCACGGCCAATCCACCCTAACCCGCACATCCCTGGCCACTATGGGACAATTTAGCACGGCCAATCCACCCTAACCCGCACATCCCTGGGCACTATTGGACAATTTAGCACGGCCAATCCACCCTAACCCGCACATCCCTGGCCACTATGGGACAATTTAGCATAGCCAACCCACCCTAACCCACACATCTTTGGACTGTGGGAGGAAACCCACGCAGATACGGGGAGAATGTGCAAACTCCACACAGACAGTCACCTGAGGGTGGGATCGAACCCAGGTCCCTGGCGCTGTGAGCCAGCAGTGCTAACCACTGAGCCACCGTGCTGTCCCCAAATAAATGGTAGGCACAAAGATTTCCAGATAAAATTGCCAGAGGAGCTTGACTTCACCGGTGCATTAATGACAATAGTTTTTGACAGGAGTTTAAACAAAGATGGGAGTTTAGTAATGTAGAGTATTTGATGTTGGCCAGCATTCACTGATGGAGGGAGTTGTAGCGAATTCTCAGAGCATGGAATGCACTCAGGGCTGAGATAGAGTTTGATTGATGAGGAGGGTCTAGACTGATTGGAGGGGAAGAGTGCTGGCGGGAGAGTGGGATTAAGGTCTCAATCTGATGATTTTATGAAACAGGAAAAGAGCCCTCAATGGGTTGAACTGCCTGCTCCTGGCATTCTAATAGGCTATTCCCGTTCTCCCAATCCTTTCCAAATTGGTGAGAGGATAAACAGGGAGCAGTCTTACTGCCTTAAGCCATGCCTGACAACGTAGACAATGATAAACCCAGAGGAGCAATGTCTCAGGAATCTGATTAGTGTGATCCAAATAATCGCAATGGAATCACTTCTCCTCCAGTCCCCATTCCTGGTGTAACTTCTCCAGATCTCCTGCTAACTTTTCTTTTCTGATACTCCCTGTCAAAGTGCTCCCTCTGAAGGCTTTATCAACTGTGTTCCTACAAAGGGGGAAGTCCTAAAAAAAGACAATGAACATAACAGACCAGGAGTTATCGGTGAAATACGGGTTCGGGCTGTTTAAACTGGCTCGATTAGACCTTGAGCTCTCTTCCTCTGGGATTCCGGGGCTGTTTGAGCAAGCTGCTCCTGGTAAAGTGGGCCGTGATCTCTGTTTTTTTTTTGTGTGTGCCAGTGTTTGTCACTCTGACCTGTGCATTCCGTTACGGACGCGAGGACCTCGATGTGCTGGGCCTGTCCTTCAGGAAGGACCTTTTCATCGCAACATTCCAGGCCTTCCCCCCACTGCCGGAGGAGAAGAGGCCACTGACCAGACTGCAGGAGAGACTTATTAAGAAACTGGGAGAAAATGCCTTTCCCTTCTTCTTCACAGTGAGTGACACGTCTGAGTGCACTCGCGTGTCTGATTGCGGGGGTCGTGCGTGTGTGGTGTAGGACTGTCAACGCGTGTGCGGGAGTGTACGTGTGCGTTTGCACGCATGTGAACACATGTCCAAAAGGCAATAAGGTATTGCAGCAGAATGCGGCCATTTGGCCCATCGACTCTGCTCCACCGTTTGATCATTGCTGACATGTTTCTCAACCCTGTTCCACCGTAACCCTTGACCCCCCCCCTTACTAATCAGGAACCTGTCTATCTCTGTCTTAAAGACACTCAATGCTTTAGCCTCCACAGGTCCCTGTGGCAATGTGTCCTACAGATTCCCCACTCTCTGCCTGAAGAAATTCCTCCTCATCTCAGTTCGTTCCTTCACTCTGAGGCTGTGCCCTCGGGCCCTAGTCTGTCCTCCTGTAGAAACATCCTCTCCACGTTCCCTCCATCCAGGCCCCTCAGTATTCTGTAAGTTTCAATCAGATCCCCCACCCCATCCTTCTAAACTGCATCGAGTACAGACCCAGAGTCCTCAACCGCTCCTCATATGACACACCCTTCATCCCCGGGATCGTTCTTGTAAACCTCCACTGCACCCCCACCAAAGCCAGCACATCCTTCCTCAGATACGGTGCCCAAAACTGCTCACAATATTCCAAATGTGGTCTGACCAAAGCCTTATACAGCCTCAGCAGTACATCCTCTGCTCTTGTGTTCTAGCCCTCTCGGAATGAATGCTAACATTGCATTTACCTTCTGAACTGCCGACTGAACCTGCACGTTAACCTTAAGAGAATCTGGAACGCGGATTCCTAAGTCCATATGTGCTTCCGACTTCCAAAGCCTTTCCCTGTTTAGAAAATAATCCAAGTCTCTGAACAGAGCCTTGTAGCCTGGGCAGTACGTCCCTGCTCTTCCAGTCGTGTCATCGAATCGCAGAATCCTGATAAAAGGAGACTGTTCACCCCATTTAAGGGAGGCGATGGTCCAGCGGTATTATCGCTGGACTGTTAATCCAGAGACCCAGGTAATGTTCTGGGGACCTGGGTTCAAATCCTGCCACGGCAGATGGTGGAATTTGAATTCAATAAATATCTGGAGTTAAGCGTCTAGTGATGACTGTGAGTCCATTGTTGATTGTTGGGGAAAACCCATCTGGTTCACTCATGTCCTTTAGGGAAGGAAACTGCCATCCTTACCTGGTCTGGTCTACATGTGACTCTGGACCCACAACAATGTTGCCAACTCATAACCGCCCTCTGGGGCAATAAATGCTGGGCCTAGCCAGTGACGCCCTCATCCCATGAATGAATAAAGTGTGTTTGGAATGAGTGTCAAGACCTAATGCCATTTCCCCTCCACCACCTTCTCTGCTTAAATAGTCATAAAACTGTGAGGCAATAGGAACAGGCCATTCGGCCCCTCAAGCCTGCCCCACCATTCATTTGGCTCAAGGCTGATCCCGGCCTCTGGTCTTCCACTTTCCCCGAATTCCCCAACTGATCAGCAATCTATCAGAAGAGGCCCTTCGGCCCATTGAGTCTGGGCCGACACGTGAGAAACTCCTGACCTTCAACCTAATCCCATTTACCAGCATTTGGCCCCTGGTCTTGAATATTACGACGTGCCCCACGCTCACCCAAGTTGTAAAGGACATGAGAACTCACCTCTACCAGCCTCCCAGGCAGCACATTCCAAACTGTCACAGTGCTCTGGATAAAAACACTTCTCCCCCCACATCCCCTCTAAAACTTTCCTGCCCCTCACCTTGAACCCATGTCCCCTCATGCCTGGCCCAAGGGAAACAATTGGTCCTTAACCACTTTCTCCATGCCCCTCCCTCATAACATCGTAAACCTCAATCAGATCCCTCTCAGACTTCCCTGCTCCGACGAGTAACAGCCCAATCCTATCCGACCTACCCCCACCACTTCAGTTCTCCATCCCAGACAGCAACCCTGGTTAATCTCCTCTGCACCCCACCCCCACCCAAAACTACCCACTGTAACTCCAGCTCATCAGAGTTCCAAACGACTCCAACATGACCTCCCTGCTTTTGTAATCGGTGTCTCGATGGATAAAGGCAAGTCTCCCATGTGCCTTTCTCACTGCCCTTCCACCTTCAGAAACCTATGGACTGACATGCCAAGCTCCCTCAATTCAACAGAAAACTTTAACCCTTCCAAAGTTGATCGCCTCAGACTCTTCTCTGTTAAGTCCCATTCGCCACTTACCTGTCCATTTGAACATCCCAGTTTATACCTTCACTTTGCCCAAGACCCTCAAACTCACTGTTAACCCACCCAACTAATCTCTGTGTCACCCACAAACATACTATTCCACCCTCCCACACGGTCGTCTATCTGATGTATTTACATCAAGGGTGAATTATAGGGGGCCCAGCACAGATCCCTGGGGGTATGCTGCTGGACACTGGCTTCCAGTCACTTGAAAGAGTCTCTACAGTGTGGGAGCAGGCCATTCAGCCCATCGGGTCCACACCAAACCTCCAAACAGTAACCCACCCAGACCCATCCCCCTATCCTATCCCTGTAGGTCTTACAGTTTCCATAGCCAATCCACCCTAACCTGCACATCCCTGGGCACTATGGGACAATTTAGCACGGCCAACCCACCCTAAACTGCACATCCCTGGGCACTATGGGACAATTTAGCATGGCCAATCCACCCTAAGCAGCACATCCCTGGGCACTATGGGACAATTTAGCATGGTTAACCCACCCTAAGCAGCACACCTTTGGACTGTGGGAGGAAACCGGAGCACCCAGCGGAAACCCACACAGACACAGGGAGAATGTGCAAACTCCACACACAGACAGCCGCACGAGGATGGAATCGAACCCGGGTCCCTGGCGCTGTGAGGTAACAGTGCTAACCACTGTGCAGACTATTCTAAACTGTGATGGATAGAAGCCCAGCCTTTCCCACCTTTCCTCATCAGACACCCCAACCATTTCTAGATATTCCAGTCAGATAACCCGTGGTTGCATGACTTCCAATGCATTTACATAGTTTCTTAAATAATGAAACCAATATGGAGATTGGTTGGCTCGCTTAGCTGGTTCGTGAACCTTAATAAAACCAATACTGTACAGCATTGTCGTTTCATTTGATGTATTCCTGGTGTAGCACAGAAAAATAGGAGTAGGCCATTTGGCCCTCTTGAGACTGTTCCCACATTCAATATGATCATGGCTGATCATCCAGCTCTGTCCCCTGTTCCCTGTTTCTCCCCCATCCCTTTGATCCTTTTAGCCCTAAGAACTGTATCTAACTCCATCTGGCAAACATTCCTGTTTCCGCAGCTCCCACAGAATTTGCCATGTTCAGTTACCCTACAACCAGGCCCAGAGGACACAGGCAAGGTAAACCAGTCGTGTTTATTTCTCTCACTGTTCGAAGAGTTCTGAGCCGGGTTTTATACCCAAACTGATATGTTTCCCTCATCTTTCCACCTTCCCCAACTCTCTACCCCCGCCCCATTCCTCACTCTTCCATTCTCCACTGCCTTCCTCTCTTACCCTCTTCCTTCCCTCCCATTCCACTCCCCCCCTTTCTCTGTCCCTTGCCCTCCCTCTCTCTCCCTTCACCCTTCTCCCTCCATCACTCTCCCTCCACCTCTCTTTCTCTGCCTGCTCTCTCTCTCTTGTCTACTCTCTCCCTCCCTCTCTTTCTCGCGATCCCCCAACATCTCCCCCTCCCCTTCCCTCCGACTCTCTGTCTCCTTCTCCCTCTCTGTCTCTCCCCCCCATCTCTCTCATTCGTCTCTGTCTCTCTTTTCCTCTCTCTCTCTCTGTCTCTCACTCCCTCTCTTTCCCTCGCTCCCTGCCCCCTCCCCTCTCCCTCTCCTCTCCATCTCTCCCTTCCCATTTCTCTCACTCCTCTGTGTCTCTTTTCCTCCCTCTCTCTCTGTCTCTCTCTCTGTCTCTCTCCCCACCCCTCCCACTCCCCCTCCCTCTCTCTCCCCATCTCTATTCCACTCTCTCCCCCGACTCCATCTCCTCCTCCCCCTCCCCCTGTCTCTCTTCCACTCTCTCCCTCCCTGCCTATCTGTCCATTTTTTTCCCTCTGTCTGTCTCTCCATTACCTCTCTTCCTTCTCTCCCACTCTCTCTCCTCCTCTCTCTCTTCTCCCTCCCTCTTCTCCCTCCCTCCGTCCTCCACCCCCCCCCCTCTTTCGCTTCCCCTCCCACCCACCCCCCCGCCCCCAGGCCTGTGGTGTGGACTTTGAAATCCGAGCCTTCTGTGCTAAGACGATGGAAGAGAAAATCCACAAGAGGTGAGTCTTGTCCTATGTGTCCATCAACATTTGCAAAACACACTGTTTTGGGATGGGATGGGGGGTTGGGTCACCTCAGAGTAAACCCTGGAGAGAGAGAAAGAGCGCGGTAATGGGAACTATTGAATGTACAGATGGGAACAGGACACTAACAGACAACCTCCACTGACAGAGATAGCTAGGCCCGAAACGTCAGCCTTCCTGCTCCTCCGATGCTGCTTGGCCTGCTGTGTTCATCCAGCTCTACACCTTGTAACCTCCACTAACACACTGTCAGTCTGTGTCTGCTGACCGCACGTAGCTCTAATGTAGCTCCTTGTATGCTAGTAATTCCTCTTGGGCAGAGAGGGGTGCTAAATGCAGTTAATTTATTACTGTCAGTCACCCCCCCCCCCCTCAAACGTTCACCTGACCACCTGGAAGGATAAGGGCAGCGGATGCGCGGAACTCCAGTTTCCCCTCCGGATCGCTCGCTTGGAAATATATCGGCCGTTCCCTCAGTGTCGCTGGGTCAAAATCCTGGAACTCCCTCCCTAACAGTACTGTGTAGGTGTCCCTACACCACATGGGACTGCAGTGGTTCAAGAAGGCTGCTCATCCCCCACCTTCCCCAGGGGCATCGTAGGGACAGGGAAATAAATACTGGGCCCAGTCAGCGACCTCCTGAGAAAAAGATAAAGAAAGTACAGAATCCTGATTTGCTTTTGATATTGTTACCTGTTACTTGCTTTGCATTTTGTTCATAAAATAATCTATTACATTTTGCATTTTGCTGTTACATTGTAAGTTACTTTATATTCATATTTGCAAAAGAATCGTCGTAGAATCCCTGCAGTGTGGAAGCAGGCCATTCAGCCCATTGGGTCCACCCAAACTCCCATGAGCATCCCCTGCATTTCCCATAGCTAACCCGCCTAGCCTGCACATCCCTGGAAAAAAGGGGCAATATAGCATGGCCAACCCACCCTAACCCGCACATCCCTGGGCACTATGGGACAATTTAGCACGGCCAATCCACCCTAACCTGGACACTGGGACAATTTAGCACGGCCAATCCACCCTAACCTGGACACTGGGACAATTTAGCATGGCCAATCCACCCTAACCTGGACACTGGGACAATTTAGCATGGCCAATCCATCCTAACCCACACATCCCTGGGCACTATGGGACAATTTAGCACGGCCAATCCACCCTAACCTGCACATTCCTTGGCGCTAAGGGACAATAGAGCACGGCCAACCCACCCTAACTTGCACATCCCTGGGCACTATGGGATAATTTAGCATGGCCAATCCACCCTAACTCGCACATCCCTGGGCACTATGGGACAATTTAGCACGGCCAATCCACCCTAACCCGCACATCCCTGGACACTATGGGACAATTTAGCACGGCCAATCCACCCTAACCTGCACATCCCTGGGCACTATGGGACAATTTAGCATGGCCAACCCACCCTAACCCGCACATCCCTGGACACTATGGGACAATTTAGCACGGCCAACCCACCCTAACCTGCACATCCCTGGGCACTATGGGACAATTTAACACGGCCAATCCACCCTAACCTGCACATTCCTCGGCGCTAAGGGACAATTTAGCACGGCCAATCCACCCTAACCCACACATCTTTGGACTGTGGGAGGAAACCCACGCAGACACAGGGAGAACATACATACTCCCCACAGACAGTCACTTGAGGGGGGGATCGAGCCCGGGTCCCTGGTGCTGTGAGTGCAGCAGTGCTAACCACTGAGCCACTGTGTCGGAGAGAAGAAATAATTTATTTTACACACTGGTTGAGGCCGATTTTTGTTTTAAATATAAAAATGCATTTTCTTTGTGAAGTTCTGCACGACCAATCAAACCTTTCAATGACATAAAACATGTCTGTTTCGGTGCATGTGGTGATTTGAAATCTTTGCCTTTCCAGCCCTCCCTGTCCTGTTCAGATTCTCTGTCAAAACCCCAGTCAGATTAATCCTCTGTCCTGAGGTGGCCCCCGTGTGGCGAGGATTGAGATTTATTTGTCTGGCAGCGACCCAAGAAATGTAAATGTTTCAGCAAATCCCTCCACTCCCTGCTAAGCAAAAGTCACCTGCTGTTGCTGTTTATCATTCATAAATCAAACATTCCCAACATTCACATAACCCTCCCTTCCCAAAATTCCCGAGTTCCAGAGACCCGCACTGGGGGCTGGATTTGGCGGAGAGCCCTATTTGCATCCCAACCTGCAGGTTTTCCAAGGCATAATCTCCAGCCCGCAATAAATGATTCGAATCCACCAGCCCAGGGGTCCCGGGCACCGGGTGGGACTCCTGCTCCAGATGTAGGGTCTCTACTGCCGCCACGCCGCGAGAGCCAGCCTCAGGGGATGCTGCTTTATTCCCACTTCTTCAGCCTCTGTCCGGTGCCCCCAGGTGGTGGCAACGGCTGGGCGTAGAACAGGGGAATGTATTTATCAGTCACACACAACACACTATTCCTTATTCACTGGGCTGAACGTGGTCAGTTCCCTTCCCAGGAAAGGGCGGCACTGTCTGTAACAAGTGTGTCAGGGAGGAGGGGGGTGTCTTTAGAGGAGCCGGGGGAGGTGGTGGGTGTGGTTAATGGCATGATAGGGCGACAGGGGTTGACCTGGAGAGGAGTCAGTCTGGGGTCAGCCACAAGATATACATATATGTGTCTGTTTGTGTGAGTGAGTGAGAGAGAGAGAGGTCTATGTGCCGAGGGGTTGTACCAAGGGTAAGGGAGTAGATGCCAAGGGGTGTGTGTGTGTGTGTGTGTGTGTGTGTGTTCCAACCACATTAGAACAGAAGTAGGCCATTTAACCCATTGAGTCCACTCCAACCTTCAATATGACTGTGTGGCTGACCTGATTAATTCTGCACTCCACTCTCCTGCCATTTCCCCTCCAATCTCCTTCCTGCCAATTCCCCTCCACTCTCCTCGACTGCCTCCCGCCCTCGACTCTCTGATTTGACTCAAAACCCTTCCATCTCGGGCACTCCATTTCCTTCTGTTTTACCGCAGGAACTCTGTCCGTCTGGTCATCCGGAAAGTACAGTACGCTCCGGAGAAACCAGGGCCACAGCCAATGGCGGAGACCACGAGGAGTTTCTTGATGTCAGACAGGTCCCTCCATCTCGAAGCCTCGTTAGATAAAGAGGTCAGTACAGAGAGAATCTTTACCAGTAGCTGGTTATTACCATCGGGACCTGAAGGTATTCTGCAGCCCCCTCTCCGCCAAGGGATTTAAATTCAACCTAGTTCAACCACACAGCCCTCACTCTGTGATAGGTTTAGTCTGACCTGACCCTCCAGGGAGATAGCCTAGACCCTAACTTTTATGTTTGTGTAAAGACAAGTGTAAGGTGCTGTGTTCCAGATGTGATTCAATTGATCCGCCACTAATCTGTAATCAAAACACGCTTCATTCTTTCAATATAGGTAAAATGCAAAATTAAGAATTGGCATAATTTTTTAGCTCGATTGAAATAGTTCACAAGATAACGTACCATTTAATCATCGACTGTTCCAATATATAGGCAACATCCCACATTTAGCCACAATACGGTTCAGCAAAGCAATTGTGATTCTCACATGCTGTCCCTCTCCAGACCAGAAGAAAGAAACAATCTGCCCCTTTTTGAGTTTGAAGATGAAGCCTCACCGTCTAACTAGATCTCCCGCTACTAGCTCAGCAGCCCCAGGGAACCTTCTCGACGAACAAAGTAAAAAAGTGAGCGAGGGAGGAAGAGGGGCGAGGGTGAGAAGTAGGGAGAGAGATGGAGGGAGCGGGAGAGACTGTGGTGGGGGGAAGTTTTGAAAGAGCAGGAGAGAGTGGAAAGGCAAGAGAGGGTGTGGGGGAGTGAGGGAGGGAGAACAGGAATGAAGGGGAGAGAGTGGGAGTGAAGGACGGAGAGGTGGAGAGAGTGTGGTGGGTAGAGGGAGTGAGGAGGGTATAGAGGGAAAAACAGAGGGGGAGGGAGAGAGTAGAGTGTAGAGGGAGTGAGGCGACAGTAGAGGGAGTGGGAGAGGGGTGTTTATAGGGAACAGGGGAGAGAGAGTGTGTGGAGGGTAGAGGGAGTGAGAGTGGAGGGAGTGAGGGAAGGAGAAGGGTGAGGATGAGAGAGGGAGTGAGGGGGTCGGGAGAGGGGGAACAAGAGGAGAGATTCACTGAAGCTTCCAGCTCTGAGGCAGCTTCTGCTGCTGGTCAGAAATCCCGATCTGTTGGAGCTAGCCCCACCCATTTGGGCTGCTTCTATTGTTCCAGTCTCACCTTTTACCTTACAACCTCTTGTCGAAAAAGACCAGGACTAAACAAATGACAGCATCGTCGGAATAGTCGCCCAGCCCTGCTGCAGGGTAGAGTGGGTGGGGGGGGGGGGGGGGAGGGGGGATGGGGGGTGAGGGTGAGGGCAAGGGCTCATGGGCCATCGGCGTGGAGTATATGCAAGGGTCATGTTCCCCTGACATCCCGTGTTCCTTGTGCTTGCAGCTCTATTACCACGCGGAACCCATCAGCGTCAATGTTCATGTGACCAACAATTCCACAAAAACCGTGAAGAAGATCAAGATTTCAGGTGAGGCGTTTTGCCTTTGGCCAACACTCAGCAATCTGGCTACATCCCTGGCTGATCTGTACCTTTTGTCCCATCTACCCTCCCCTTGTTTCCACAAATCATAGACTGTCCTTCGCGGAAACTGTTGCTCCCTTCAGGCTTTGGCTGTCTTGCTAGCCCATCCTGATCCGATTTGCATTTGGTCTCTCCTTTCAGCAACATTCCAAGGCTTTTTTCAAAAAAAAAAAATCCTCCCACTGCCCAGCATTTATTGCCCATCCCCAGTTACCCCCTTGAGAAGGTGGCAGCAAGCTGCCTGCTTGAACCTCTGCAATCCCATGTGGTGCACGGACACTCACACAGAGTCATTAGGGAAGGCGTTCCAGGACTTTGACCCAGCGACATTGATATATTTCCAAGTCAGGATGGGGAAGGCTCGGAGGGGAGCATGCAGAGGCTGGGCGCGACGCTGTTCTTCCAGGGATTTTTAAATTCCAGATCCTGGAGGTTATACAGGACAGTGGGTAGAATTTAGGTTTTTTTTTTGGTTAGATGATTGCGTTTTCTCCTTGAGACATCCCACATCCTCCTGGTTATCTCAAGTCGTCCTCCTAACCCCTCAGGGTCCCCACATCTGCCACCGTCTGTTACCAAGGGGAGAAACCCATCACCTTGTTTCACCGTGACGCCATCTGTTCCTCCTTTCATCCCAGGGTCGGGGTCGGGGTCAGACACAGAACACTGTCCAATCACTGGGCTGAGGGGACGGGGCGAGGGAGGGAGCTGGCTGATGGATCAGATTGGAATCATTCTCGGGCCCTGCTCCCCACTGCCGTTTCCATTCACTAACCCAGCACCAAGCTGGAGTGTAGAGCTATTCCGGGCTGGTTTCCGTCTTCAGTTCCAATCGCCTCTTCCTTAAACTATTACCCCGCTTCAGCCTTTCTCTGTCTCTCCCTCTCTGTCTCACTGTGCCTGTCTTTCTCTCTCTATCTCGCTCTCTGTCTTCATCGCTCTCTATCTTCATCACTCTCTATCTCACCCTCTATCTACACCGCTCTCTATCTTCTTCGCTCTCTATCTTACTCTCTATCTTCATCATTCTCTATCTCACCCTCTATCTTCCTCGCTGTCTCTCTCGCCCTCTATCTTCCTCATGCTCTATCACACTCTCTATCTTCATCGCTGTCTATCTCGCCCACTATCTTCATCGCTCTCTCTCTCGCTCTCTATCTTCATTGCGCTGTATCTCGCCCTCTATCTTCATCACTCTCTCTCTCGCCCTTTATCTTCATCGCACTCTATCTCGCCCTCTATCGTCATCGCTCTCTCTCTCGCCCTCTGTCTTCATCGCTGTCTATCTCACCCTCTATCTTCATCGCGCTGTATCACCCTCTCTATCTTCATCACTCTCTCTCTCACTCTCTATCTTCATTGCGCTCTATCACGCTCTCTGTCTTCCTCATGCTCTATCACGCTCTCTATCTTCATCGCACTGTATCACACTCTCTATCTTCATCGAGCTGTATCTTGCTGTCTATCTCCATCGCTCTCTATCTCGCCCTCTATCTCCATCGCTCTC
>JAHRHZ010000117.1:1545238-1562315 GCA_024137785.1 Ginglymostoma cirratum | reverse complement strand
TCTCACATGCTCACACAGTCACTGTCTCATTCTCCCGTGCTCTCACTGGCACACTCTGCACACTCTCACTTTCTCGTGCTCTCTCAACCCTCACGTTCCCACATGCTCTCTGCACTCTCTCTCACTTTCTCACACACTCACTCGCTGTGTCTCATTCTCTTGTGCTTTCACTCGCACTCTCACACACTCTCTGCACTCTCACTTTCTCATGCTCTCTGCACTCTCTCACACTCTCTGCACTCTCTCACACTTTTTTGCATTCCCTAGTGCTCTCAAGTGCTCTCTTGCGCTTTCTTGTTCTCTCATGCTCGCTCACACTCATTCACATGCTCTCTCACACTCTTCCTTGCTTTGTCCCATGTGCTGTGTCTTTCTTTCACTTTCTCTCACTCACATGCTCTCTCACTCACTTTCGCTCCCCTGCACACGCTCCATATGTCCCTCTGTCCCTGTCTGTCTGTCTGTCTCTCCATCTCTCTCTTTCTTTCTTTCTTTCTCTCTCTCTCTCTCTCTCTCTCTCTCTCTCTCTCTCCCTTGTGTAAAGAGCAGACGACAGACCTCCCACTTTGTAGAATTCTTGTGTTTTTCAAACCATTCAGTTTCTGCCCCTTTTGGTCATGAGCTGGGTTCAGCAACTCATTTTCTCTCTCTCTCTCTCTGTCTCTCTCTCTGTCTCTCTCTGCACCTTTCAAGCAGGGCTTCATCAGAGATCACCCTCCCCCCTATCTCACCGGCACCCTCCCCACCTAGTTTGGCGTTATAACAGGTCTGATGAGGTGGAGACGTGCTAAGGCAACCTTTCTCCAGCTGTATCCGGGATTAAGCATTCAAAAAATTGAATCAATTTCTTTTATTAGAGCATTTATTGCCCCTTGCAAAGGTGGGGGTCTGTGTGGAGTAGGGACGCAGTGCCGTTAGGGAGGGAGTTACAGGATTTTGACCCAGTGACACCGACAGAACGGCCAATACATTTCCAAGTCGGGACGGTGAGAGTGGTACCGACAAGGGGAGCTAACTTGAAAACGATAGTGTGTAGTTTAACCTGTGTTGTGTTTTTAATTCTCTGTAACCTCTCAAATGTCTGTCCAAAAAGAAAAAGATTAATGTCACACTTGTAAAGTTTTATTTCCAAACCAAAAGTGAGGTTAGAAGTAGTTCCAACTTTGGAGTAAACCTCTACTGTATAGTTTGTCGATATATAAATAATGTGTATTAAAAAGGAAAATAAATGGTGCCTGGAGCTCTTTGGGTGTTAAGCTTGACTTGGCTGTGCAGTTAGGGTGATGTGGGAGAGCAGGGTGGAGGATAGAGTGTAGCAGGACTTGTTTGAGACAGATTAGGGGGTTGGGGAGCAGAGGGGGAGAGTGACTGGTGGAAGTTTTAGCCCTCCTTTGCCAGTTTCCCATTCCCACCTTCCTCCGAGGGAAGGGATACAGTAGGGCAAGTGTTTGCAATCTTGACTTTGGGCCAGGTGGTGTGTTCTCTGTACAACCTCTCGATGGAGTTGGGATCTGGAAGGTGTACCAGGGAGACGGGGTTTAGGGTGAAGTCAGCAAACGGCTGGGATGAAGAGGGAGTGGTGTGGGTGGTAGACTGAGCAGAGGGGTCCCCTGCAACGTGACTGAGCTGTCCTGCCAGAATCAGAGTGGCCGGGCAAGAGGCAGATCTGGGGATTGTAGTGGGGGTTCGGGGGTGGGGGTAGAACGCTGCTGGTCTGAGACCTCAAGAAACAGGTGCCTGAATCCATCCAGGCTAGGGGCCATTTCTGTTGGGGGAGACTTGCCAGTTTTGTGGGGACAGAGGTGAGAAACCAGTGCCTGTTGCAACAGCTCCCAGAACGGATCTGAGTGAGCATCTGTAACTGGCAGCAGGAGGTAGTTACTTTCCAAATAGCTAAACCAATCTGTGCTGCTTCTCGAAACTAAAACGGAGAATGCTGGAGGAACATTCCATGCAGAGGGACAGAGAGAAACACAGTTTGAATCCAGTAACCCATGCTGTTTCTTGTGGCTTTGACCCAGGGATTGCTCTCTTGTCTTCCCCTTGTCACTCTTGCCAATCCCCCTATCCTCTCTTTCTCTCTTCTCCCTTTTTCTTTCTCTCTCTTTTTCTCTCTCTCTCTTTCTTTCTCTCTCTCTTTCTCTCTTTCCCTCTCTTTCTCGCTCTCTCTCTTTCTCTCGCTCTCCCCCCTCCCTCTCTCTCTCTCCCCCTCTCTCTCTCGCACCCTCTCTCTCTCCCTCTCTCACTCTTGCTCCCTCTCTCTCGCTCCCTCTGTCTCTCTCTCCCTCTCTCTCTCCCCCTGTCTCTGCCTCTGTCTCTCTTTGTCTCTCTCTTTCTCTCTCTGAAATCCAGGCTCTGTAATCCCCCCCACCCTCCCGGTGTTACAATTTGTAATCCATGCCTGTTTCTAAATAACTCTGGCGCGTACTTTGTATTTTGTTTCCAGCTCGAGCCCCTTGTTAAATGTGTCTTCTGATTTTATACAGAGCCCGGACTAGGGAGCCTGTTCTGTGGGAAAATGAACTGAGTGCATCGTCCAAAATTTATAACCATAGCAGCATATTGGCTAAGCCCACTGCCAACAGTGAGGTAATCATAAAGGGAGTGGGTTGGGGGGTTATGGAATAAGTGGCCTGATCACAGCCAGACCCAGAGCCTTTGGGAGCAATTTTAACCCGTCCGTCGTAAAACCCGAAGAATGGGCCTTAGACCACTTCCTTGTTGATGGCTGGGGGCAGAGCAAAATTCTGCCCCCACCCCTCGACAAAGAGCCACCCACAGTTTGGGGCAAATTTAGCCCCCCCCCACAATCTCCCTCGTCCCACTCACTCCAGTAAATACTCTGCCCATTTCTCCCACCCGCTGTGGGAGGGGACTAGTCCCTCCTAAACCCTGGCCCAAGGCACTTGCCTGGCAGGAACTACGAGCCGATAGGTCACGGTGCGTCTTCGAAAAAATTCTCTCCCTTTTCAATCCTGCACATCCACCTTCAGAGGTGAAGTCGCTGAATTTTCTTTTGTCCGTTTACAGGGCACGGACATCGCTGGCTGGGCCCAGCATTTATTGTCTGTCCCTAATTGCCCTCTGGAGAAGAAAGCGGTGGGCTCCCTCTTGAATTGCTGCAGTCCGAGTCGTGTAGGGACGCCCAGACGGGACCAAACTGGGTACATTGGCCGCGTAAAACCCCGAAGTCTCAAAAAACGCACACACACCCCCACACAGTGCCCTCAGGGAGGGAGTTTCATGATTCTGACCCAGCGACCGTGCAGGAACGGCCGATATATTTCCAAGTCAAGATGGGGAGGGGCTCAGAGGGCAACTTGCAATGTATCCCATGTACCTGCTGCCCCTGATCCTTCTGGATGGAAGTGGTCGTGGGTTTGGAAGGTGCTGCCTGAGGATCTTTGGTGAGTTTCTGCAGTGCGTCTTGTAGATGGTACACGCTGCTGCTACTGAGCGTCGGTGGTGGAGGGAGTGGGATGTTTGTGGATGTGGTGCCAATCAAGCGGGGGCTGCTTTGTCCTGGATGGTGTCGAGCTTCCTGAGTGTTGTCAGAGCTGCCCCCATCCAGGGCAAATGGGGAGTATTCCCTCACACTCCTGCCTTGTCAATGGTGCAACAGGCTTTGGGGGGAGTCAGGAGGTGGGTTACTCACCACAGGATTGCAAGCCTCCAAACTGCTCCTTTCAACTTGGGGAGGAGGTAGGTTCTTTTGCACCCCCCCCAACACAAATCAGCAACACCCCACCCCACAGAAGTAAAGTAATAACCCCTGCCAGGCTCCCTGACTGGCCACACTCCTATCGGGGAAAATCGAGGGGAGTTGGAACTCTGCTGGTGTCAACTCGGGGAGACTGAGCTCCCCCAACCCCAAAATTTCCCGTCCCAAATTCTTGAAAGGAGGGAAGTATTCCAAGGGCAAAACAGGCACAGAGGAGTCAAGAGAAGCTGCAGAGAAAGTTGGGGGGTTGGGGGTGGGGGGCAGGGGTGCGCACTGCAGGAGATGTCAGAGGCTCAGATCCCAGCATCTTGAGGAGTGGGTCGACAGGTGGGGAAGAAATGCAGAATTTGGAGGGAGGGTGGAGACAGAGGTGGCGTAAAAGCATGAGGGTAAGTGGAGGGGCTGTATCGTGCAGTGATTATGTGGCAGGCGAGCAGTGGGGTGTTTGTGGGGGGATTGGGGGGGCGGTGCGTGGAATTCAGCTTTCCCACGAGGTGTGTCTGTTTGCCTTCTGGTGCTAAACCCGAGTTCAGGGATGATTTGGGGGTTGGGGTGGGTGGGAGTTTGGGGGTGGGTGGCAGCATCGAAGAACTGTCCAAGGGAGGTAGGGAGGCTCAGCTAGAGAGCCAGAGGTGTGAGCCTTAACACAAAACCACATTGTAAAGTTATTTCCAGCTCCCCTCCAACCGATTTAAAGACGCTAGCCCATGGCAGACTTCACAGAGGAGCCAATATTGCAGAAATGTACTTGTGTGTATAATTTTGAGCTTAATATGGATGAAATGTATGTCTTTTATCTTTCGCCAATGTCAATATTGTGTTTTCAGGTGGATTGTGGGCATTTCAGTCAGAGCAAAGATCTGTTCCTATCAATGTTTAATATGTCCGATGAAAGATGTTCGAAATTTAATGCATTTATTATTAAACTGATGTATTTACTACGATCCAGCGGAATCATTTTTCTTTTATTATCTTCCGGGGTTGGGGGGGTGGGGTGCAGTGAGAAAGACTTGCATTTCTGTAGCGCCAAGTCGGGTGAGGTGAGCGAAGCTCAGTTTGGGGAGCAGGGAGTTCGATTCTCTTCCGTAGCCCACCCTGAGGTTCACTGAAGACATTGAGGACGCGACTAATAGTTCTTTTGAGTTTGAATTGAGAGTTTTTTTCTTGCTTTCCCGCGTGAAGGCCGTAAGGGAATAGGAGCAGGAGGAGGCCATTCGGCTCTTCCAGCCTGCTCCGCCATTCAGTAGGATCCGACACTCCTGGCATCCACTTTCTTAACGTAACCCTCGATTTCCTGACTGATCAAGAATCTATCTCAGACTTAAATATACGCAAGGGTAAAAGAGGGATATGGGCCAAATGGGAGTAGATTAATTTAGGATATCTGGTTGGCATGGGCGAGCTGGACCGAAGGGTCTGACTCTAAGAATCTGCCACAGATTTGTGTGGGGACAAGGAGTTTCAAAGACACTCAACCCTCTGAGAGAATAAATTCTTCGTCATCCCAGTCTTAAATTAAACCCTTTTATTTTTCCTGGGAGTCTGCCCTCTGCGATGGCTCAATGGTATCTGCACTGGACTGTCGATCCAGAGTAACTGAGTTCAAATCCCACCATAGAAGATGGTGGAATTTGGCTTCAATAAATATATGGAATGAAGAGTCTAATGATGACGCTAAATCCATTGTCAGTTCTCAGGGGGAAGAAACCCATCTGGCTCATCAGTAAGAGGATCCTGCAGGGAATGAAACTGCCATCCTTACCTGGTATGGCCTACATGTGACTCCAGACCCACAGCAATGTGGTTGACTCTCAACTGCCCTCTGGGGGCAATTAGGGGTGGGGTCCAACCTCATCCTATGAATTAATTTTTAAAAAGTCTCCCATGAGGGAGAAACATCTTTTCAGCCTTGACCCTGCTCAAGCATCATAATATGTTTCAATGAGATCCCCTCTTTCTGATGAGTAGAGTACCAACCTGTTTAACCACGGCTCGCAAGGCAATCCCTCCATACCTGGAATCATCCCAGTGAACCTTCTCTGAACTATCTCCAATGAAATACTTTCATAAATAAAGACCCAAAGGACTAGACTGGAGTTATAAAGAGAGGCTGGATAGGCTGGGGCTTTTTTCCCTGAACTGTAGGAGGCTGAGGGTTGACCTTTATAGAGGTTAATAAAATCATGAGGGGCATAGATAAGGTGAAGCTCAAAGGTCTTTTTCCCAGTGTAGGGGAGTCCAAAACTAGAGGGCATAGGTTTAAAGGTGAGAGGAGAAAGATTTGAAAGGGACCTGAGGGGCAACTTTTCATACTGTGTGTTGTCTCTGACTCCAGCATTGGCAGTTCTTGCTATCTCATGATTGATGTATGTTTCCGGTCGGCATGGATGAGTTGAGCCAAAGGGCCAGTCTCTGTGCTGTATGCCCCTGCATAATTCAGCAACAAATTGAGTTTAACGAAAAGGCACTTCACCAGAGCGTTATCAGATGGGACATAATAGCGGTGCATCAGAAAGGCATTCAGAGTGGTGGCCATCAAAACCTTGCTTGAGGAAGGTGGTCTTTGAGGGCCATCTCCAACGAAGAGAGAGTAGGGCGGAGAGGATCAGGGATGGACTCCTGAAGTGGGCGGTTTGTGTGGGGGGTGGGGAGGGGAGGGGTGGGGGAAGGAGATGGGGTGGTGGATAATGTCTGGGTCCAGGCAGCTGAAGACACAGTAGCCAATCGTGGGGCCAGGGAACACAGATAAGAGACAACACTCTGGAAAAAGTCATCCCAGACTCTCAACATTCACTCCTTGTATGTCTTTCTGTCTTCACAGGTCCTGCTGAGTTTCTCCAACATCACTCTGACTCGCTCACACACACTCACACACACACATTCACACATACGGACATGCGCACACACACACACTCTTTCTCTCTCTCACACGCAAACACTCTCACACTCACACAGAGGCACTCTCTCTCTCACACAGACGCACATGCACACACACGTACTCACACCCACACACCCTCACACACACAAACACATACACACACCTTCACACATATGCACACACACACACATACATTCTCTCTCTCACACACACACACGCGCGCGCACACACACTCTCTCACACACACACCCACATCCTGACACACACCCACACACTCTCTCTCTCACCCACCCACACACACACCCACACACTCTCTCTCACACCCACACACACACACCCACCCACATGCATACACTCTCTCTCTCACACATAAACACACACACAGACACACTCTCTCTCATTCGCTCACTCACTCACACACACCCCCTCACACCCTCACTCACACCCTCTCTCTCACACACACACAGGCACACGCGCGCATACATTCAGCACCTTGGAGCTTCAGGTTGTAGCTGGAAACCAGAGGGGCACTCAGCCCCTCCCAGTCTGTGTTTACTCCACCCTCTGTTGGTTTGTGACCCATTTGTTTCAGGACAGTGTGAGTGGGGGGAAAAAAACAGTGAGAGCGCATTGAATGGCCTCATCATTTTCCCAAGTGTTGGTGGGTTGGACAGTGTGTGATTTTCCTTTTGGCCAAGTTGGCGATGTCGACCCTGGTGCCTCTGGGTCAGATATGTGATAGATCAGTGCAACCTGGTCCTGAGGAAACTGCAACACATTGAGTGACCCAAGTGAGTCACTCCATGCAATATGAGCCGGTGGAAGTTCGCTCAGAACAACTCTCATTCCAAAGTAGCAGCTCCATTTGAGCTCTGTTTGACCTTTCCACCTTTCCCAGGACAGGAATAAAACTGGGGATTCTTTGCAACAAATTGCAAATTTGATGTCCCTACCACTATCACATTGTTATCTGATTGGACTTAACGCCTTATTGGTGTTTAGCTTTCAATGGGAAGGACGAGAGGTGGAGGTTTGCAGCTCTCTATCTCAAGCTTGGGTCTGTTCCTGTGTTTGACCCGTTTTGTGAATAGATAGTAAAACATGAACTTGTGGTGTATACCTGAGAGATTCTAAACACCGAGTCCCTTGCGATGAACGAATGGTTTATTAAGCGTGAGGCAATTACCATTGCTACAGGAACCAACTGGAGCCCAATTTCACTCAACCCAACCCAACTAACTCCCCCTCTCTGGAGTTCAGCTCCACTCATCCCACATAACCACAACCAATTCCCAACTGCCTTCAACCCAACCCTTTGGAGATAAACTCAACCCAACCTCGTTAACATTTACAAATGAAAGAAATGGTCAAGACCCCAACTATTCCCAGTTGTTTTCCTCGATCGACCCTTGCACAGAGAAGGGGTGGATCGAGGCCCTGACCAACTCTTCATTAATGCCCTCAGCGTCCAGTTTCCACCTTCACTCTCACCGTTCAGACGTGAAGCAGGAAGTGGGACCTGTTTGTGTGTGCAATGGCTGGCTTATAAGGAAGAGCTCCCTGGGCCACTCACAGTCACCTTCAGCAGGAGGTTCCCTCCCCAATTCCAATTCTGATTTACTCCTGTTCCAGCAAGTTATCATCACATTGTAGGGGGGCACGAAGGCCATTGTTCTTTTAGAAGTGATTCTAAGAGGTTTTCAGTTCATTGGAACCCATTCCAAGACTAGTACAACGACTCAGTTGGCTGGGAAGAAGTCCAACTCTCATTATGTCTCCATTAATTACAATTGGAAAACTCAACTGAATTTTTATCTCAACATATTTTAAGTAATGCTCCAATCAAGGAGGGTTTGTTTCCGGATAAGAATACTGCATGAATCGAGCATAATTATTCCCGAGCCTTTCCAGTCAGAGAATTGCAAAGGCTTTTTTCCTCCTGTGGGGTTCTATTGTCAGTGAACCTTCTCCAGCAAACAGGGTAGTCTGTGATGGTGGCTTCTAGTGTTATCCTCCATGATACTGGTCCAAAGGTGAAGGGACATCCTTTAGTAAGGAGCTGCTGGTTTCGCACAAAAGCAGCTTAAGGCGCAGAAGCGACGATTAAGTCTATCAGGAATCCAATCCGGAAAGGGTTTCCTGAAAGTCAGGAAAGAAATGTGAACGTACTTTCGCTGTAAAAGTTGACTTTCCATCGGCGGAGGTGAGGCATAATGTCATTCTGTAATTTTAAATAAAAATGAAGTGGGAACATTAAAAAAAATCAATTAATCGGGGAGACAAAAGGCTTGGTGTTGAACTGGGGTGGACAAAGTCAGAAGTCACAAGACACTAGGTTATAGTCTGACAGGTTTATTTGAAATCACAAGCTTTTGGAGCACTGCTCCTTGTCTTATGAGGCTGGATTGAGCACTTCCGCCTACAGTCGCTGGATTTTAGGAAAATGGGAGGAGATCAAATTGAGATATATACGATGATGAGACAGACACAGAGAGGGCATAGAAACCAACTATTTCCCAGGTACCAGGACTTGCTCAATGGACCCAAAATATTAGCTCTGATTTCTCTCCAGAGTGTGCTGGACTTTTCCAGACATTTCTGTTTTCCTTTCTGATTTTTAGCATCCACAGTTCTTTCAGGTTTTTCTTTAAGAAGTCGAGAGGATGTTTCCCCATGTGGGACAATCTCGAATGAGAGGAATAAGAGCGTGGCAGATTTTAAAACAGAGATGAGGAGGAATTACTTCTCTCAAAAGGTTGGGAGTGCAGTGGATGCTGAATAAATTTGTGGAGAGAGATAGATTTTTAATGGATAATTGCAGAATAAGGGGGGAGAAGGTTAAAGTTAGACCCAATCAGGGAGCACCTCTTTAAAGGAGAACGGGAAATCATTCCACCCAATAAAAATTGTTGTTGATGGGACAAATAGCCCCTTCCTGTTCCTATTTCTCTCATTCTGATTGGCCCACGATCCCACCGAATGGGCAGAATAGAGGGGCTGAGTGGCCTCCTGTTTTCCCCCTTTTTTGACCCCTCTCTAACATGCTCCATGAACGACGCTGAAAGCTGAGCTCTCTCTTTCACCTCTTTCAGCACAGCTTCCCTTCCATGTGGCCTGGAGATTTGACAATCCCGCTCTCCCCGTTGCGATGTCGGGGTAAATGTTGGGGGTGAGGCAGGAGTGATGGACACGTCCCGATCACCACGTTCCCTCATTCTCGACGTGACTGATGATGGAAGGGATGGGGATCGCCGACCCCGTCTCCCAGTCGGATGTTGGATCCCCGGTGATTCTTTCGATGGGGCTGTCCCACTGTCTCACCACCACCCCTCACCACCCAGTCTCCTTCATCTGCTTCCTTGGACCTGTCTTTCCCCATGTCCCCCCCTCCCCTACCCCCAGCATGAGCTGTCAAACCCATTATCCCATTCCCATCCCCTTTCAAGATGGAGAAAGCCCCTGGGTAAAGGGGGTAAACTTCCCTCTGCTAACCACCCCTCCCTCGGTGTTAACTGTAGACTCTGGGAAGGGTCTTGATTGGGTGCTCATGGGAAACATGGTTCCTCTCGTGGAAAGATCTAGAACTAGGAGGGGTCGCTGTTTCAAAATGAAGGGGCTTTCTTTGCCATGGCCCAGGAGGGGCATTTCCTGGCCTGTTCCCCATTGCCCTCTTATGGCTGGACTCCTTTGGAGGAGCCACTTTGGAGGTTGATCAGGGTGTCGATTGCCCCAACTATCAATCTAGGACAGTGGGGTCTCCTTCTGAATCTGCTCCCGGCCCAAACCAATCCTCCCCCACTATACCCCCCAAACCCCCCCACCACCACAGACGTATCCCAGGATGTTCGCCGACACCAGAGGCGCTATGTCAATGCAGGCCGTCCTCGGTTTCCCGGCGTTTCTCCCCGGCTTTACTCGCTGAGCGGGGGTGGGGGGGGGCATGTCTCAGTGGCACTGTCGCCAAACCACCCACCTCCTCCCTCACAAGGCTCTGACTTCAAACCCCAACCCAGGCTCCGGGCACCAGAACCTATGGATGGCACTGTGGCACCACCTTTTCGAGGTGTGATGTTAAACAGAGGCCCTCCCCCCACCTCACCACCTCACTGCCATACCCCCCACCCCAGCCAGCTCAGAGTGGGCACCAAAGGTCCAATGCCAACAGGAGGGCAGCACCGTTCACCCCAGTGCCCGGCGTCTCCCTAAATCGACATCAGGCTGCAAAATGACCTGATGGCTGGAGTCCCGTTTGGCCGGGGAATGGATGGTAGTCAGGGAATTCGGCGAAATGATCTTATTGAGTGACGTAGTGAGGGGCCGAATGGCCTACTGCAGCTCCTATCTCATGTCTCCGGAGGGTCAGTATCACGTCGGTGTTTGTGGGAGCTCTCTGCAAACAAATTGGTTCCCATGTTTCCTACAATACCGCAGTGGGTCCACTACACTGAGCTATCAAGTAGTGATGGGCAACACGAGGCCATTGGGTGCCTTCCACCCACTGACTGAATACATTAATGGTCCTGGAATGCAGGGATCTATTTACCAGGAAAAGCGAGTGCTCGATGACCACCGTGGTGCCCTTTGATATTACAGAATCCTTTGTAACATATACAACCAGGAGGACAGAGAGAATCACATGTGCAGTACCCTACAGGGACAAGGGCAGGTCAATTTGCTCACATTTATGAAAAGCTCTCTCTGTCTTTGCGTGTGTGCGAAAGGGCCTGAATTTAATGAGTACACCCGTCTGCCTACTCCTGTTGCTTATCGACCCTCTGCCCCTCGACGGTGCCACACTAATGCACAAACTCCATTGCCACACGGATGCCCAGTTGGTACCTGCATCCTGGTATCCCCATCCCACTACCCCCAGCTTGTTTCTAACTCTTTCCACCCTGTGTTAGGTTTGGATGAACAATGCCCCCAGTGGAGAGAGACCCATATTGTTGATCCCTACGCCATTGTCTCACATCTTGAGTTATAAAGAGAGGCTTTTAGGCTGGGACTTCCTTCACTGGAGTGTAAGATGTTGAGGGGTGCCCTTCCATAGAGGTTTATAAAATAATGAGGGTCAATGGTAGGTGTCTTTTCCCGAGGATGGGGGAGTTTCAAGACTGGGGGCACATCTTTAAGGTGAGAGATTTAAATAAAGACAGGAGGGACAAATTTTTTACACAGAGGGTGGTTCGAGTGTGGAATGAACTTACAGAGGAAGTGGTGGATGTGGGTACAGTTACAACGTCGAAAAGACATTTGGATATGTACAAATAATGTTGTACAGCACAGAATCGGTCCAACTCGTCCATGCAGCCCAGATATTCTAAATGAATCTAGTCCCATTCGCCAAGGAAAGGTTTGGAAGGATGTGGGCTGGGAACAGGCAGCTGTGACTAGTTTAGCTTGGGATTATGATCGGCATGGACTGGTTGGGGCGAAGGGTCTGTTTCCATGCTGTAGGACTCCGTGACATCTCAAGGCAGAAATAGAGTTGAATAGCTCGGAAATCATTCGATCTGATAGAGCTGAATATCTGAGCTTTGTAAATGTCACCTTTTATTCTGTTCTCTCGTGATGATGATATTAATTTGTTGGCCAGTGTTTCTAAGAACTCCAAAAATAATTGTAAAAGATTGACCACGTGCAGTGATGGGATTTGCATTTTGTCACCAAACACTTTATTTGTCCCTAATCTGTCATTATTCCTTTCAAGGAGTTATTGTAACTAATTGATACTTTACCATGGTAGAAAAAACCAGCAGGAAGGAGAGAAATTGATAATAATATTGCCCAGAAGGATAGGATTTCTGATAGAATATGGAGTTTCAACATAAATTGGCATCGTCAGCATCGTCCACATTAAAGGTTAGTGCTACTCTTACAAAAATGGAGCAATATTACTGCCCGTAATTTTTAAATTTATTTTATTACCCTGTTTTCAGATAAATATCTAAAGTTCATATCAAATTAGATTACTGGCAGTTCTTCACCACTAACAGATTTGATGTGGAGGTGCTGGCGTTGGTCGGGGGTTTGGCAGAGCCAGAAATCACCAGGTTATAGTCCACAGGGTTCATTTGAAATCGCAAGCTTTCGGAGCACAGCTACTTCATCGGGGTGAAGTGGACGGAAGCGCACAGACACAGAATCTATCTGCAGAGGGATACTGGCAATATCTGCGTATAAATTCTGCACCTGTGCGCTTCCCCCACTTTACAAAGCGGCTGCGCTCTGAAAGCTTGTGATTTCACATGAACCCAGTTGGGCTATAACCTGGTGTCCTGTGATTTCTGACTCTGTCCATCCCAGTCCAACGCCAGCACGTCCACATCAGGACCTTCAATTTGACAGATTATATGCGTTACTCTATGACATAATTTCATAGAAACATAGAAACATTGGGTGGGATTGAACCAGGGCTCCTGGTGAGACCACATCTGGAGTATTGTGCTCAGTTTGGTCTCTTGATCTGACAAAGGATGTTCTAGCTACAGAGGGAGTGCAGCGGTGGATTACCAGACAGGGTCCTGGGACAGTAGACCTGACGTATGAAATGAGACTGGATCGGTTAGGATTATATTCGCTGGAATTTAGAAGAATTGGGGTTGAGGTTGGGGAAATCTCAATAAAATCGATAAAATTCTCACAGGACTAGAGAGGATGAAGATAATCCCAATGATTGGGAGGGACCTAGCACCAGGGGGGGGGTCACGGTCTAAAGGATATGAGAGTAGGACTGAGATGAGCAGAAACAGCTTCAGCCAGTGAGAGGGAGAGCCTGTGGAATTCTCTGCCACAGAAAGCAGGTGAAGCCAAAATATTGAATGTTTTCAAGTAGGAGCTGGGTTAGGGTTAAAGGGACAATCGGGTATGGGCAGAAAGCAGGTACAGGGGACTGAGTTAGATGATCCTATTGAGTGGCAAAGCACGCTTTTGAGGGGCTGAATGGCCTTCTCCTATATTCCTTGCTTCTTTTAAGCATTTTGAAGATTTGATGATGGGAAATTAACAATACCACTTTACTGTAATCCCCATGACCTGAGGAGATAAAAGAGATTGGATTTAATGCTGTCATGGCTAATAGTTTTGGAACCTACACATTTAGCCACACAATCGGCCCAGCACTGAGTCAGTTCGAAGACTGTAACTTTATATTGCAATGTCAAAATTCACATGAACTTAACCCTTTCTTTCGGTTTGTTTATCTCTACTCCTTATTCAAATAAATATCAAGCTCTCTGCCAACAAAGCAGTGAGGGAAATGTATAATGTCTGTGTACATGTCTATATGGATCATGGTGCCATTCTGAACTAATCCCATCAGCCTGCACATGGTCTGTCTCCCTGTATTCCCAGCCTATTCATTTGTCAGTCTAAATGCTTCTTAAAAATTGCTATTGAATCTGCTCCTACTGCCTCCCCTGGCAGCACGTACCAGGGACATAGCTCCCTCCATGTGATAACCTTTCCTCGTACATCTCCCTTAAACTTACTCCTCCTCACCTTAAACGTATGCCCCCTGTCGTATTTGACATCTCCAACCTAGGAAAGAGTTAGCCACCCTACCCATGCCCCATGTAATTTTATGTACGTCTACCAGTTCGGCCCCTCAGCCTCCAACGGCATGACAAAACAATCGAAATTTTTCTGAAATAACAAGCATGGGGCTGGGTAAACACAGCAGGTCAAGCAGCATCATAGGAGCAGGAAAACTTGACGTTTCAGGCCTAGACCCTTCATCAGAAATGGGGGAGGGGAAGAGGGTTCTAAATAAATAGGGAGAGAGGGGGAGGCGGATAGAGGATGGATAGAGGAGAGGATAGGTGGAGAGGAGGCAGACAAGTCGAAGAGGCGGGGATGGAGCCAGTAAAGGTGAGTGTAGGTAGGGGGGTAAGGAGGAGATAGGTCAGTCCAGGGAGGACGGACAGGTCAAGGGGGCGGGATGATGTTAGTAGGTAGGAGATGGGGGTGTGGCTTGAGGTGAGAGGAAAAACAGGTTAGGGAGGTGGAGATGAGCTGGGCTGGTTTTGGGATGCGGTTGGGGGAGGGGAGATTTTGAAGCTTGTGAAATCCACATTGATGCCATTGGGCTGCAGGGTTCCCAGGCTGAATATGATTTGCTGTTCCTGCAGCCTTCGGGTGGCATCACTGTGGCATTGTAGGAGGCCCAGGATGGACATGTCGTCTGAGGAATGGGAGGGGGAGTTGAAATGGTTCGCGATTGGGAGGTGCAGTTGTTTAGTGCGAACTGAGGGTAGGTGTTCTGCAAAGCGGTCCCCAAGCCTCCGCTTGGTTTCCCCGATGTAGAGGAAGCCACAACGGGTACAGCGGATGCAATATACCACATTGGCAGATGTGCAGGTGAACATCTGCCTGATGTGGAAAGTCTTCTTGGGGCCTGGGATTGGGGTGAGGGAGGAGCTGTGGGGGCAGGTGTAGCACTCCTTGCGGTTGCGGGGAAAAATGCCGGGTGTGGTGGGGCTGGAGGGGAGTGTGGAGCGGACAAGGGAGTCGCGGAGGGAGTGGTCGCTCCGGAAGGCAGATAAGGGTGGGGAGGGAAAAAGGTCTTTGGTGGTGGGGTCAGATTGTAGATGGTGGAAGTGTCGGAGAATGATGTGTTGGATCCGGAGGATGGTGGGGTGGTATGTGAGGACGAGGGGGATTCTTTTTTGGTTATTGTTGCGGGGACGGGGTGTGAGGGATGAGTTACGGGAAAAGCGGGAGACACGGTCGAGGGCGTTCTCGACCACTGTGGGGGGGAAGTTGCGGTCCTTGAAGAAT
The DNA here is from genome assembly GCA_024137785.1 of Ginglymostoma cirratum. NCBI lineage: Eukaryota > Metazoa > Chordata > Chondrichthyes > Orectolobiformes > Ginglymostomatidae > Ginglymostoma > Ginglymostoma cirratum. The sequence continues at coordinate 1,546,938 of JAHRHZ010000117.1, read as the reverse complement.
GAGGACATCTGAGATGTACTGGAGTGGAATGTCTCATCCTGGGAGCAGATGCGGCGGAGGTGAAGGAATTGGGAATAGGGGATGGCATTTTTACAGGAACGTGGGTGGGAGGAGGTGTATTCCAGGTAGCTGTGGGAGTCGGAGGGCTTGAAATGGACATCTGTTTCTAGGTGGTTGCCCGAGATGGAGACAGAGAGGTCCAGGAAGGAGAGAGAAGTGTTGGAGATGGTCCAGGTGAACTTCAGGTTGGGGTGGAAGGTGTTGGTGAATTGGATGAACTGTTCGAGCTCCTCGTGGGAGCACGAGGCGGCGCCGATGCAGTCATCAATGTAACGGAGGAAGAGGTGGGGTTTAGGGCCAGTGTAGGTACGGAAGAGGGATTGTTCCACATAACCTACAAAGAGGCGGGCACAGCTTGGGCCCATGCGGGTACCCATGGCCACCCCCTTTGTCTGTAGGAAGTGGGAGGAATTGATGAAATTTTTCTGAAAAAGGGTCCCAACCCAAAACGTCAGCTTTCCTGCTGCCTCTGATGCTGCCCGGCCTGCTGTGTTCCTCCAGCTCCGCGCTGCATGTTATCCCTGACTCCAGCATTGGCAGTTCTTGCTACCTCTGAATTTGTCCAAACTCTCCTCACAGCTGATCCCCTCTAATCCAGGCAGCATCCTGGTAAACCTCTTCTGCACCCTCTCCAAAGCCTCCACATGCTTCCTACAGTGCAGGGACCAAAACTGAACACAGCACGTGGCCCGACTAATAATCAAATTACCCTGCATGTCGATATTCGCTCCCTAGTTATGCGACGACCGCTGGTTAGCTAGTTTGTGAGTAGAGTGGCACCAACAGTGAGGGGGTTCAATTCTTGCTCTCGCTGAAGGTACCATGAAGGTCTCTCCTTCTTAATCACTCCCCATTGCCCAAAGCGCAGTGACCCTCAGGTTAAACCACCACCAGTTGTCTCTCTAATGAGAGAGCAGCCCTACGATCTGACAGCACAATGGTCACTTCTCCTTTTTCCTGTGAATTTCCTACCCTCAGAATTCCTTGCCAAGAAATAAATATGCCTTTGTTATCGGAGGAGACAGCAGAAAACGGAATTCAACAAATCCAGTAACTGACGAGAGATTGGGTTGACTCTACAAAATATAATAACGTTTCTGATCCTGTTCAGGATATCCCAAGCTATGTGGTCCGTGGTTTTGTAGGGAAAGGATCAAAACAAACCAACCCAGAAAACATCTTTCTGACGAAGGGTCTAAGCTCGAAACGTCAAGTTTTCCTGCTCCTATGATGCTGCTTGGCCTGCTGTGTTCATCCAGCCCCACACCGTGTTATCCCAGAAAACATGGTCATTCCTCCAATCGGTTTTGCAGTCAGTATTAATAACAACGGTAAAAGAAAGCAGGTATAAGTCATCAATACCATTAAGAGAGACAGCAAACGTCAAACAATATGGCTCATAACAGTGAATTACGCCAAATAATTCAGAACAATCTATTGGTTGTCGCAAACTAACTGACCAACCAACTGAGCTACACTACCAGCACAAACTGGAATGGTGACTGAACTCCCTGGATACGGTGTTTTGATGACATCCCTAAAAGGGAGGAATGTAGAAAATGAGATAGTAGGAACTGCTGGCGCTGGAGTCTGAGATAACAAAGTGTGGAGCTGGATGAACATGGCAGGCTAGGCCATTT
>JAHRHZ010000117.1:1520435-1538333 GCA_024137785.1 Ginglymostoma cirratum | reverse complement strand
ATGGGCCGAATAGCCTTGTTCAACACTGTAAGGATTCTATGAAACCAGTCTGGAGATGATTACCCTTCTGCAATGTTGTCCGCTCAGAGAGTGATCCGTGGATCACCGTAATCCACTGTGGATCTACATTCTCCACATCTTCCCTTTATGACTTTGCCAACTCCGTCTCCATCCTGCTGGTGGGGACTCTTTCTCATTATTGACTCTACCCTCGTAATTCTGAACATGTCAATTAAATCTCCCCTTAATCTTCTCTGGTCTGAGAATGGTCCCAGCTTTACCATTCCCTCCTGGAGCCATTCAAGTAGATTTCCTTTACACTATCTACAAGGTTTGATATCCTTCCTGAAGTTACAGACCTCTGTCCATAAGCTGCGAGCTCTGTCCATGGTCTACACTGGACATTCAGAGCTCTGCCCACAGACTGCGAGAGCAGGAATGACATTAAAAAGCTGTCTACCATCAGGGAGTGAGTGGGACAGCACACTGCTACATACCTGACATGGCCAATGCCATCAGGCTGACCAGGAGGAGCAGACCCAGGTACTTCATGGTTGTGGTGAGCTGAGAGTCTCACAGTGAGTTCTTTTTCTCAATGTGAGCTGTTTGCCTCTAGCTGAGGTGGTTTGTTCACGGTGCACCCTGGGTTTATATACGCTTTCTGACCAACCTCCTGGACCCACCTGAACAGCATTTGGCTCCTTTCAGAGCAGCTAACACTCTGCCCTGCCCATGAATCACGTCTCTGACAGATTGGCCAAGGGGCAATCAACAGGCGATGAAATGTCAGACAAAAGATAAGGCATTGGCCACAGAGCTGAGGATCCTGGGAACCTTTTCCCAACCGGCAATTCCAGGCTGGCCAATCCTTCACAATCCAAAGAATTCAGCCCCCCAAAACCAAGCCCCTGTGGAAAGTCGGGGTCAGCAGAGGGTCTGTTCCTGTGGCTGAGGGAGACAAGATAATGGGTCTACAGTGTCACAGAGTTGGTCAGAGGTATAACAGAGCCGAGTTTACATGTGGGGGCAGTTTATCCCCAGAAGATAACGAGGAACAGAGAAAGGCACCACCCAATATGTGCAGAAGTCATTAAACATTCGGGATTTCTCTGTTTTGACGCCACTCAGTATCAGACCCTAAAATAAGTGATCATCTGATACAAGTGACAGGTTAGAACCTGTTAGAACGTATGGGGTTCAGGGTGAGCTTTCCAATTGGATACAAAATTGGCTTAAGTGTAGGAGACAGAGAGTGGTGGTGGAGCGTTGTTTTTCAGAACAGCGGCCTGTGACCAGAGATGTTCCACAGGGATCGGAACTGGGTCCTCTTTCGTTTGTCATTTATATAAATGATTTCGATGAGAATATAGGGAGTATGGTTAGTAAGTTTGCGGATGACACCAAGAATGGTGGCATAGTGGGCGGTGAAGAAGGTTATCGAAGATTACAAAGAGATTAATTGGGTCAATGGACTAAAGATTGGATAATTTGGATAAATGAAATGTCATGCATTTTGGTAAAACCAACAAAGGCAAGACTTATGGAATTAAAAGTAGGAGCCTGGGTAGTGCTGTGGAACAGAGGAACCAGGGGTTTCAGGTACCTAATTCTTTGAAGTTTGCCTCCCAGGTAGACAGGGTGCTCAGACCTTTGGGTGTAGGAGATCAGGATGTTATGTTGACATTGTACAGGACACTCATGAGGCGTCTTCTGTGTCTAGTTGTGGTCACCCTGTTATAGGAAGGATACTATGAAGCCGGAGAGGGTTCAGAAGGGATTTACCAGGATGTTGCTGGGAATGGAGGGTTTGCGTTATGAGGAGAGGCTGGATAGTCTGGGACCTTTTTTCTGGAGCGTAGGAGGCTGAGGGGTGACCTTATAGAGGTTTATAAACTCATGAGGGGCATAGATAAGCTGAATGGGAGGTGTCTTTTCCCTAGGGTGGGGGATTTCTAGACTAGGGGGCATATTTTTTAAGGTGACAGGAGAAGGATTTAAAAAAGGCATGGGGGGGCAACTTTTTGACGCAGAGAGTGTTTAATTTGTGGAATGAACCCCCAGAGGATATTGTGCGTGTGCATACAGTTACACCACTGAGGAGACATTTGGATAAGTCCATGAATAGGGAAAGGTTTGGAGGGATATGGGCCAGGAGCAGGCAGGTGGGACTAGTTCAGTTTGGGATCATGGTCCGCATGGTCTGGTTGGGCCGAAGGGTCTGCAGGGCCCTATGACTATCTCAATATTTAATGTAGTCATACTGAGGTTGCAGACTTGCTCTTTCAAGACTCATACTCTTTCAAACTGAAAGTAAAACTTCCTCCTCGCTGTCTCAATGAATCCCATGTCTCATGTGGAAATCACCCTCACGATCCCCAAATATTCTTCACCCTGTTTTCCGCACTTTCACAATTTTTCTGTCCAAATGAAGCTGTTAGTCTCCCTTTTGTTTTTACTGCTGGTCTCTTCTCATGCTCTCTGTTTGCATCTATTCAATAATTCACTTCTCTCTCCGAACTAACAATGTAGATGCTGCTTCTCACCGGCACAATCAGGCACACATGGAGACTTACTGCTTCATCTCTCTATCTCTTTTGGCATTGGTGGGAGAGCTGAGTCCAGGTTTGGTTCATTTGGAAAGGAGGTGGATAGTTTCCTGAGATTGACTGACATGATAGTGTGGAGAATGATGGTGGCTCATTGGCCCCATTGCTCAGATACACTCTCCCGGAGTTTGTATGATTGGCTTCAGGACTGAGGGATGAATGTTACAAAGTGCGTTCCTCGATGGAATTCCAGTCTTTGCTGTTTGTCCTCATTCTCCCGGGAGATTGTGAGCCTGGTGGGGGCCTGGGGCATGAGGGGATATGGAGGAGTGCGCTGACGTGCAGATATCACATCAACTCCATGTGAGACAGGTTCAACACTCCAATCTGCTTTCCCCCATCCTATCTCCTCGCGTTAGCACTCCATTCCGTTCTTTTGGAGAGATCGCTCACCCTCCCCCTTTCAATGGGACTTTGTTAATCAACTCATTGTTGGCTTCAAATCCCAGAATGCAGGCTGTCCCTGCTTAAAATCCTTAGTCCATGATGCCATGTCAGATGTTGGCGAGTCTGCAACCCCCGTCACCCACACTTGACTCAATAAATATTCACAGAGGCCATTGTGACATTTAAGATAAATCTCCAAAGGACACCATAGAAAGGGATAAGATGTTCTCTGATCATCTCCAAGATATCGACGACATGTACATAGTTCATGGCATTAACCCAGCTCCTTTATGCCGCCTTTGCCAATGTACATCTGGCAACGTGGCACTTTCGCACTGCCACCTGGCAGAGTGGGAAGAGCGGGAATGTGTGGGGAGTTGGAGAGGAACAGGTGAGTTTGGGCTTCCAGTTCCCAACACTCTCCACCACTGTGTGTTTCCCTCAACTCATGTCTGGTGCGGTGGGAGACTCGCTGATGGTGATCTATGTCCCGGATTGGTGTCTCGCAGTCCCCTCCCACTCAAAGAGATGTCAGTGCACGACTAGTGTCTCTCAGTCTTCTCTCTTTCAGGGAGATAGCTCTACATTTACTGGTGTCACTCCATCCCTTCTCTCTCTCTCTCTCTCTCTCTCTCTCTTTCTCTCTCAGGGAGATATCTGTACACTGACTGGTGTCGCTCAGTCCCCTCGATCTCAGGGAGATATCTGTACACTGACTGGTGTCTCTCGGTCCCCTCTCTCTGGGAGATATCTGTACACTGACTGGTGTCCCTCAGTCCCCTCTCTTTCAGGGAGATATCTGTACACTGACTGGTGTCCCCTCTCTCTTTCTCAGGAAGATATCTGTACATTGACTGGCGTCTCTTGGTCCGAGTTGCTGAGTTGCTCAGAACTCCTTGATTTTGTATGATTGGCTTCAGGACTGAGGGATGAATGTTACAAAGTGCGTTCCAAGATGGGATTCCAGTCTTTGCTGTTTGTCCTCATTCTCCCGGGAGATTGTGAGCCTGGTGGGGGCCTGGGGCATGAGGGGATATGGAGGAGTGCGCTGAGGTGCAGATATCACATCAACTCCGGATGAGACAGGTTCACTACTCATTTCCCCATCCTTTCTCCTCTCGTTAGCGCTCCATTCCGTCCTTTTGGAGAGATCGCTCGCCCTCCCCCTTTCAATGTGACTTTGTTAAACAACCCATCGTTGGCTTCAAATCTCAGAATGCACGCTGTCCCTGCTTGACCTCCTGCGTCAAAGAGAGACGTCAGATGTTGATGGGTCTGACCCCCATCCCACCCACACTTGTTCCAATACCTATTCACAGGGCCATTCGAGATAAGGAGTCTAAGAACACCATCAATGTGTGATAGGCTGTTCTTTGTTAATGACTTCAATATCTAGGGTAGCTAATGAGACTTACTCACTCAGAGTATCCTCGTTAGCCAACTTTCATCGGGTAGCGTGGCACATTGGCACTGCCACCTGGCGCGGTGGGACAGATGTCTAAGAAAGCCAGTTCCTCAAGATCATTCTGCCTTTCAATAAGATCGTGATTCCTCTGTTTGTAGCCTCCATTCATATTCCAACGCACCTCACTCCACCTCACCTCACTCAAGCCTGCCCCACCATTCAACTCAACCACAGCTGATCTCATCTCGGCCTCAACTCCACTTTTCTGCCCACTCTCCTGTAATCCTTCAGCCCGTTACTCATGAAAAATCTGTCTATCTCCTCCTTAAATTTATTCAGTGTGCCGGCACACCAGTGCAAAAGATAAGGCTGAAGCTCTCGCAGCAATCTTCAGCCGGAAGTGCCAAGTGTACGATCCATCTCAGCCTCCTCCAGTGGTCCCCAGCATCACAGATACCAGTCTTTACCCAATTCGATCCACTCCATGTGATATCAAGAAACGGTTGGAGACGCTGGATACTACAAAGGCTACGGGCCCTGACAATATTCCAGTAATAGAACTGAAGACTTGTGCTCCAGATCTTGCCGCTCCCCTGAGCCAAGCTGTTCCAGTACAGTTACAACACTGGGATCTACCCGACAATGTGGAAAGTTGCCCAAGTACGTCCTGTACACAAAAAGCAGGATAAATCCAACCCGGCCAATTCCTGCCCCATCAGTCTCCTCTCGATCATCAGGAAAGTGATGGAAGGTGTCAGTAACAGAGCTACCAAGCAGCACCTGCTCAGCAATAAGCTGCTCAGTGACGCCCAGTTTGGGTTCTGCCAGGGCCACTCAGCTCCTGACCTCATTACACATTACAGCCTTGGTTCAAACATGGGCAAAAGAGCTGAATTCCAGGGGAGAGTATATCAAGGCTGCATTCGACCGAGTGTGGCATCAAGGAAATGATGGTAATTTTTCACTGAAGATTTTGGTGTTTGTAAGAATCTTAATGACATCACAGGAGTAGTCTTGCCTTCTCAATCTTGCTCCTCATGTAGTGTCAATCGAACTAAATCGCCAACTGTTATCTCTCTCTCTAACAAGACAGTGGCTCTGTGGGAACTGTCCAAGACTTTTCTTGTACCTTATGAACTAAACATTTGTGTCTTTATGGTGAAAGAACACTGGCAGCCTCTTGTGAGTGTGTTCAGTCAGTGCTTCCAGGCCCACAATGAACATGTCCAGGCCTGACAAGTCAGGCTTGGCTCTGGATTCAGATTTGTCCTGTCTGAACTAAACTGAAATGCGAACATAAGGTTACACGGGGGGGTTGAAAGGTATTCAACAGTCTGTTTCGAGGGGAACGTTAAATGAGGAGAGAGGGGTAAATTCAGCCTACTTTCCAGGCAAGGCAGAAGACGGGCACATTAAGGTTTCACAGCCCCCTTCCCTTCCCCCATTTCTGTCGAAGGCTCCTGACCCGAATCGTCAGCTTTCCTGCTCCTCTGATGCTGCTTGGCCTTCTGCGTTCCTCCAGATCCACACCTTGTTATCTCAGACTCCAGCATTGGCAGTTCCTACTCTGTCTAAGGTTGTACAGGATGTTGGTGAGGCCTCTTCTGGAGCACTGTGTCCAGTTCTGGTGGCCCAGTTACAGGAAGGATATTAAGCTGGAGAGGGTTCAGAAGAGATTTACCAGGATGCTGCTGGGAATGGCGGGTTTGAGTTAGATGGAGAGGCTGGATAGACTGGGACTTACTGCACTGGTGTGTAGGTAGGTGAGAGGTTTATAGAGGTTTATAAAGTCACAAAGGGTTTGGATGAGGAGAATTGCAGGTGTCTTTTCCCCAGGAAAGTAGAATTTAAGACTTGGTGTCATACTTTACAGGTGAGAGGAGCAAGATTTAGAAAGGACATGGTAAATTTTTTAACACACTGATAGTGGTTCGTGTGTGGAATGAGCTTCCAGAGGAAATGGTGGATGTTACAATGTTTAACAGACATTTGGATAAGTCCATGAATAGGAAAGGTTTGGAGGGATAGGGGCCAGGAGCAGGCAGGTGGGGACTAGTTTAGTTTGGGATTATGGTCAGCATGGACTGGTTGGACCGAAGGGTCTGTTTCTGTGCTGTAGGATTCTCTGACTCTATTACACCAGGAGCTCAATGGGGAGCTGTATTAAAACATGAGACCCAGAGCCCTAGCCGACTGTGTGGGAAGAAGTGGCTCTGCCCTTTCAGACGAAGGAAGGGAGAAATATCTTCTCTCTGGAGGTTGTGAGAGGTCAGTCGATGACCTAATTCAGCAGGATGGCGATCGACTTTGGGCACTGAGGCATATCATGGACATGAGGGCAGTGTGGGGGGGAGGGAAGGGGGATGGAGAAAAGCCGTGATCAGGGAACAGCAGGGCTGAAGGGCCGAGTGGCCCCTTCTCTTTTCTCCAGTTTTTATCAATGACCCTGTTGTTTCATTTAAGAAAAGCTCAAAATAATTCAGACCAGTAGATGGTGCTGTTCAACACTACATCTAACCCCGTGCTGTCCCTGTTCTGGGAGTGTTTGTTGGGGGACAGTGTAGAGGGAGCTCTACTCTGTATCTAAACCCATGCTGTCCCTGTCCTGGGGAGTGTTTGATGGGGGGGGACAGTGTAGAGGGTGCTTTACTCTGTATCTAACCCCGTGCTGTTCCTGTCCTGGGGAGTGTTTATTGGGGGACAGTGTAGAGGGAGCTTTACTCTGTATCTAACCCCGTGCTGTCCCTGTCCTGGGACTGTTTACTCTAACACGGATCCCTTTTGGATGTCAGAGATAAAAGGTACTGCAGATGCTGGAGAATCCGAGATAACAAGGCGTGGGGCTGGATGAACACAGCAGGCCAAGCAGCATCATAGGAGGGTCTAGGCCCGAAACGTCAAGCTTTCCTGCTCCTATGATGCTGCTTGGCCTGCTGTGTTCATCCAGCCCCACGTCTTGTTATCCCTTTTGGATGTGGTGGCTCTGTGCTACGTTCAATGCTGAAACAGATAGTCCATTATTGTGTCAGGTCGTTGTGACACGGACGACATCCTGACGGGATTCCCCTGAGAATGTCCTTGTTATGCCATTCCCATTGGATGTTGCTGTCCGGTTTACGACAGTATTCGGGAATAAAGAGAGTGAAACATTGCTGTGTTTATGATGTAGACCTGGGAGATTCCAAAAATCGTCAACGAGTCCCTTGTGACGCAGAATTAGTTTATTAAACAATAAAAATGCAATTACATTGTCCACTCTTGACACAGAAACTAATTAGAGCCCAAATCCAACTCAGTCCCCATCTCTGGCATTCAGCTCCACCTACCCACATTAGAGACACTTAAGCAGCTCTTGGATAGGCACATGGAGGATAGTAAAATGTAGGGTATGCAGGGGAGATTGATCTTAGTAGGATAACAGATCAGCACAATATCGTGGGCCGAAGGGCCTGTACGGTGCTGTGCTGTTCTACCTTCTATGTTTTCTATGTTCTTATCCCACAGAGACACGACTGAGTTTAGTCCAATTCAGGTCCAACTCCCAGCCCACCTCAACCCAACCCTTTGGAGATAAACTCAACCCAACCTCGTTGGCATTTACAGATGAAAGAAATGGTCAAGACCCCAACTATCCCCAGTTGCTCGCCCACAACCTGAGCTACAGACCTTTGCTAAAACCTTAAAATTAAAGGTTTGTGTTAACAACCAGTGCTCACAGAAAATGAATCAGTGCACCTATCCCTTCATTGCAACTAGTTTGATAGAGTGTCCATTTAGCAATCGAACACAGAACAGTACAGGCCCTTCGGCCCACAACATTGAGCCCACCTATTATCCTACGACCCTGGATACCCTACATTTTACGGACCACTCATAACCTTTGAAAATTAAATCCACGGAACCCTCATTTTATTTCAAGTTATTCATCTCTCTTCCCCTTTCAGATAAGGTCAGGAGTCGCACGGCACCAGGTTATAGTCTCACAGATTCATTTAAAGTCACAAGCTTTCAGAGTGTTGCTCCTCTGTCCTGTCTGCTCCAGTCCAAAAGCAACAATTCCGCCTCAGATCAGTCACCAAAGCAGAGAGTGAAATACCTCTTTTGCATCTCTTCACAAACTGATTGGCTTTAATCTTTACAGATTATATGAACATTACCCTCCCGCACATGTCTATTTAAATTCTACTCACGCCCTATTTTTGGTGAAGCAGGTAATATCTAAGTTGGTGATAGTCTTTTGTCTCGTGTTTATAAAGTGCAGTTTGACATGTGCAGAATGCAGTTTCTTCTGTTGAGCTGTCAATTGACACTGTGGGCTGGTCTCTGTGAATTTCACGCTCACTTCATTTCGATCTCTTCGAATAGATTTGGCTCCGTTTTTGATCAGATCATTCGAAGTCAGATAAAGCGGGAGTGTATGGCTATCGAGTTGGCTGGAAAGTCTGGTCAATGATCACGTCTCAGGGCAGGAACAGACCTGAGCAGTTCAGAATGTTCTCAATCTAATTGAATGAGACGAGGCTATAATGCTGCATGTTGAACTGGCTGTTAGATATTTTGGCACACGTTACTCGGTCACAGGTTAGAAATTGGCTTTCTACTCTCACAAGTCAAATGAACATTCGCTAATTATGCTCTTGCATTAATGAATCCTCACTTCTTTTAATTTGAGAGGAGGTGGATTTTAAAAAGACATGAGGTGCACAGGTTTTACACAGAGGGTGGTTCGTGTGTGGAATGAACGTCCTGAGGAAGTGGTGGATGTGGGTACAGTTACAATGTTTAAAAGACATTTGGATAAGTGCATGAACAGGAAAGGTTTGGAGAGATAGGGGCCAGGAGCAGGCAGATGGGGACTAGTTTGGTTTGGGATTATATTCAGCATGCGCTGGTTGGGCTGAAGGGTCTGTTTCCATGCTGTATGACGCTGTGACTATCCAACTCTCTTTCACCAAAGTATGGAGTGAGATACTGAGTTTCTCTTTGATTACAAGTTGTAAGTTGGTCTAAATCGTCAAAAACCACATGCACTTATTTTTCACGCTCACTTCATTTCAAACCTATTGAAATAACTTTGACTCTTTTTTTTGATAATATCATTCTATAATGTGGGAGCATGTGGCTATTGTGACAGATCAATTTCTTGTGGTTAATGACTAAATCTCAGGGCAGGATAAACATCGAACACATTTTTCACTCAGTTTGAGGCAGAAAAGAATGGGTCCAAGACTAGTGTTTTAAACTAAAAAATAAATTCAATGGTGATGGCGCATAAACAGAGCCGACAGGTTAATTGGGCTCGATTGAGACACATGACAGGCTGAGAGAGATCAAGGGGTGATTTTGGACAGGATAGTGCTTTTTTGTGAGACAATCTTAATCCAGGATTCAAATCAGGGGTCACCCATTTGGGAGTGAAATGAGAAGACGTTTTTCCGTCAGAGAGTGATGAGTCTTTTCTTTGAAAGTGGCCAAAGTAAGACCTTTGATTCAGGACAGAGTTCAGGGAAGTGGCACGAGTGGAGATAACAGTGTACTTTTGACAATAAAAACTCAGTGGTCCCAAGGGTCTCTTTCGTGTTGTACAATCTGATGATTTTTTTAAGGCAGAGTTGGCCAGATTCTTGGTAAATCATGGGGTGTGAGCTGGAAGCCAGAGCAAGCCGAAATAACCACGGTTGCATTGAAAGACAGAACGGCCTCAAGGGGCCGAGTGGCCAATGTCTACTCCTATCCCATCTGTTGACCGTCTCCCAAACTCCTTTATTGCGTTGGATGGTGATGTGATCCCTGTGTGCTGATGTGCAGATATTTTGAAATGCCTACAGTGCAGAAGAGAAAAGCTAACTGGCCCCATTTGGCACGAGCCAGGTGAAAAGAGCCACCTAACTATTGTAGCCCCTGAACGTAGAGTCATCACACACACCTCCCAGCTACAGGACAACCTTAGGTAATGATCTTGCCTGTTTTGTCGGCAGATTAGCGACATATCCAAGAGCTTTTCCATGATCCCAATGGCCCACACCAGACAGATCCACCCCAGAAATGCATTGGAATAAACGTGGCAGATATGCAGTGAAGCCATTCGCTCTTATGGCCAACAATTTTCAGGTGTCCAGCCCTCTCAGTATTCATTTTTTGAGAACGAAGCATCGATAACAGGAAATACAGGACCATAAATTAGCAGCAGGAGCTGTAGGAGAAAAGACAAAGTGCATGTTAATGCCATCACCCATAAAGAATGAGTTGTAATCTATTTAATCTTCGTTGAAACAATTGATAGGTTCAGAATTCTGGGTCTTTACCTACTTTCACATGCGGGTAAAGACTTACTGGGCAATAGGGGTCTGCTCTGTCCTTGGAGAGAGACAGAAAGAGAGAGAGAGAAAGAGAGAGAGAGAGAGAGAGAGATGACTGGTGGTGAGTTATTCTGAGGGTCACCATGCCCCAGGTGAGAGTTTGAGAAGCTGTGCCGTTCTTGGTAATGCGTGGGAATCAAACCTGTGCTTTAGATATTACACTGCATCGCAAGCCAGCCGTTCGGCCAACTGAGCAGAACAACTCCCCACCCTCCCTCCCCCTCATCCCCACACACAGAGATAAACCAACATCAAGCTTTGCACATGTTTTGAATTCCCCCATCTTAGGGAGAAAACCTTTAGGGGAGACGATGGCCTGGTGGTATTATCGCTGGACTGTTAATCTGGAAACTCAAATAGTGTGCCAGGAACTTGGGTGTGAATCCCAGCACAGCAGATGGTGAAATCCGAATCCAATAATTTTTAAAAGACACTAATGATGACTGTGAATCCATTGTCGATTGTTGGGGAAAACCCATCTGGTTCATTAATGTCCTTTAGGGAAGGAAACTGCCATCCTTACCTGGTCTGGCCTACATGTGACTCCAGATGCACAGCCAATGTGGTTGACTCTTAACTGCCCTCTGGGGCAATTAGGGATGGGCAATAAATGCTGCCTGGCCAGGGACTACCCTCATCCCATGAATGAATAAAGGAATTCACATAACTTATGCTCCTCATGATTTGAAACGCCTCTATAAGATCGGCCCATTGTAAGACAGATAATGTGGGATCCGTGTGACATTTGGCTGCTATTCAAGGCATCTGTTGAAGTAACCCCTCTGTGAAAAGAAAAACACTTTCGATCAGAGCGTATATTCCTTGTTAAGCTCTCAAATCTGTTAAATTTACAATGTGAGATAACAAGGTGTCGAGTTGGATGAACACAGCAGGCCAAGCAGCATCAGAGGAGCAGGAGGCTGATGTTTCGGGCCTAGACCCTTCTTCAGAAACCTGCAGTTCCTACTCTCTCTGAAAGAATTTACAATGTGGTCTGGTCAATGGTCACATCTTAGGGTGGGACAGACTTGAGTAGCTCAGAATAAACTTTGAATTAGGCGATAAACTGATTCCTGCCCTTAGACATATTCGGCAGGGAGACAGAAGTAGGTGGTATGCATCACTATTAGAGTTGTCGCATTCGATTTTTAAAAATCTATTCATTCGCAGGATCTGGGCATCACAGGCAAAGCCAACATTTGCTGCCAATTCATAATCGCTCTGGATATGATGGCAATGAGGTGCCAGCTGAGATAGCAACGTTCACCAAATCTGCTTCAGATCCCAGGAGAAGACAGGTAATCCCCATCATGATTGACAAGGACTGAGACAATCCACAAACGCACAGTTTAAGGGAGGTCGTGCAAACTGGGAGAGGTTGAGGGAATTGAGGGTGATGAGGGAAGAGGCTGGAAAGCGGAGTCCAAGGGTATCGGTCCAGCCATTGATTGACGGAGCTAGCCTGACGGGCTGAATGGTCTACTACTGTTCCTGTGCCGATATGCGAACACAATGTTAGGTAACAAGATGTAGAACTGGACGAACACAGCGGGCCAAGCAGCATCAGAGGGGCAGGAAAGCTGATGTTTCAGGTCTAGACCCTTCTTCAGAAATGCTCAGGCGCACCATATGGGAGATTCTCAATGTAAAGGCAGACACGGAGGATCTGAAGGTGGAATGCCACCATCTGGACGCTAAAGCATACAAGCACCATCTAAGGTTTGTACTGCAAAGAGTGGAAATTGTCAGGAGTTTTCCACCTCATGGTTGACTCAAATACAATTTCTGCCGATCCACCGTTATTGAAATCAGACAGTAAAGGGTAAGCTTCGCACTGATCTAGCAACTCAAGACTGGGCATCCATGAGACGCTGAGGGCCATCAACTGCAGCAGAATTGTATTCCAGCACAATCTGTAACCTCATGGCCCGGCATATCCCCCACTCAACCAATGCCATCAAGCCAGGCGATCAACCCTGGTTCAATGGAGAGTGCAGGAGGGCATGCCAGGAGCAGTACCAGGCATACCTGAGGTATCTACCTGGTGAAGCTACCAAACAGGACTACTTGCACGCCAAACAGCGAAAGCAGCAAGTGATAGATGGAGCTAATTGATCCTGGATCAGATCTAAGCTTCTGCAGTCCTACTACGCCCAGTTGCGAATGGTGGTAGACCGTTAAGCAACTCTCTGGAGCATGAGGATCCACAAATTTGAAAGTGTTGGGAGTTAGAGGGCTGGAGAATGGGATTAGCTGGGTAAGATGGAAGTGGTCGTAGGTCTAGAAGGTGCGGTCTAAGGAGCCTTGGTGAATTTCTGCAGCGCATCTTGTAGACGGTACACACTGCTGCTACTGAGCGTCGGTGGGATGCTTGTGGATGTGGGGCCAATCGAGCGGGGGCTGCTTCGTCTCCGATGCTGCTGAGCATCTTGAGTATATGAGGTTGCAGACAAGCTTGCCGAGCCATTGTATTTGGTTGCAATAGTTTCATCACCCTGCTCGGTAACGGCGTCAGTGCGCCTCTGGCGAAGCGTCAGTGTTCTGTCCCACTTGTTATTTATATGCCTCAGTTTGCTGGGGTGGGTGGTATAATTTCCGGTTTTGTTTCTCAGTGGTTTGCACACAGGGTCTGATTCAATGTGCTTGTTGATGGAGTTCCAGTTGGAATACCAGGCCTCCAGGAATTCCCTGGCACGTCTCTGTCTGGCTTGTGCAATTATCAATGTGTTGTCCCAGTTGAATTCGTGTCCCTCGTTGTCCGTGCGTAGTGAGACAAGTGAGAATTGGTCATGTCTCTTGGTGAGTAGTTGATGTTCGTGTATCTATACAGTCTATTTTCTTCTGGTTTGGCCTATGTCTTGTTTCTCACAGTCTTTGTACGGTAGTTTGTATATAACCCCAGCTTTTCTGGTATCGGGTATGGGATCCTTTACACTCATCAGTAGCTGTCGTAGGGTGGTTGTCGGTTTGTGGGCTAATCTGATACCTCGGGATCTGAGTAGTCTTGTGGTCATCTCTGAAATGTTCTTGATGTACGGTAGGGTGAGAAGTGATTCTGGTCGTGTTGTGTCTTCCTGTTGTGGTCTGTCTCGGAGGTAACGGGGGATTGTGCTTTTCGGGTATCCATTTCTTTTGAAGACTGCGTCTATTCTGCTTTGCGTAGTGCTGGGTTGCTGCAATGTGTTCTGGCTCGTTTAAATAGTATCCTGATGCAGCTCCATTTCTGGGCGTTGGGGTTTGTTAGTGTAATTGAATATCCGGTCCATATGTGTGGTCTTTCTATATACGCTAGTCTGGAGTTCCTCATTGTTTTTGCGTTCTACCATTATGTCCAGGAAGGGTAGTCGGTTGTTGTTCTCTCCTTCTCCCGTGAATTCTATCCCAGTGAGGACGTTGTTTATGTTTCGGTAGGTTTGTTCTAGTTTTGTGTGTTGAATAATCACAAAGGTATCATCTACACATCAGACCCAAAGTTTGGGTTGTATAGTGGGCAGCGCTGTGTGCTCTAACCTTTGCATTACTGCTTCTGCAATCAGTCATGACATTGGGGATCCCATTGGTGTTCTGTCAGTTTGTTTGTGTGCGCCACTGTTGAAGGTGAAGTGGGTTGTGAGGCACAGATCTAGTAGTTTCATGGTGGTGTCCTTCTTGATGTTGTTGGTCTCTTGGGTTGTCTCCTTACATGGTTCATCCAGCAGCTTGGCAATTGTTTCTTTGGCTACGTCAATGTTTGTGGATGTAAATAGTGCTGTAACGTCGAAGGCTATCATCATCTTGTCCTCTTCTATCCTGGTGTCCTTGATGATGTTAAGGAATTCTTGGGATGAGTGTTGTTGGAGCTTCCCCCATCCAGGGCAAGTGGGGAGTCACACTCCTGACATGTGCCTTGTCGATGGTGGGACAGGCTTTGGGGAGGGAGTCAGGAGGGGAGTTACTCACTGCAGGATTCCCAGCCTCTGACCTGCTCTTGTAGCCGCTGTGTTTATGTGGTGAGTCCAGTTGAGTTTCTGGTCAATGGTAACCCCCAGGATGTTGATAGTGGGGGGATTCAGTGATGGGAACACCATTAAATGTCAAAGGACAGTGGGTGAGATTGGATCCAGTTGGAGATAGCCATAGCCTGGCATTTGTGTGGTGTGTGTTCATTGAAAACACGAGTCCTAAATGTCGAGAAGTTCAGCCAGTAATATAAATATATGGCACACAACATGGAACTGAATCATGCCATCCCGGACCCAGCTGAACAACATTTAGCTCCTTTCAGAGCAGCTAACACTCTGCCCTGCCCATGAATCAGCTTCTCAGGCAGGTTGGCCAAGGGTCAACAGGCGATGAAATGTCAGACAAAAGATAAGGCATTGGCCGCGGAGCTGAGCATGCTGGGAACCTTTTCCCAACCGGCATTCCCAGGCTGACCGATCCTTCACAATCCAGGGAACTAACCCCACTCCCCACTCCCGAAACCAAGCTCCTGTGGAAGGCAGGGAACGACATAGGGTCGGATTAACTAGAGGGGATAGGTTGAAGGTGAGAGGGGAAAGATGTGAGGGGCAACTTTTTCACACAGAGGGTGGCGCTTGTGCGGAGCGAGCTGCCAGAGAAAGTGGTGGAGGCTGGCACATTTACAGCATTTGAAAGGTATCTGGATGGGGATGTGAATAGGAAAGGTTTAGAGGGATACAGGCCCCAAATGCTGGCAAATAGAACTTCTAAGCTTTGGAAACTTGGTCGGCAAAGATGAGTTGGGCTGAAGGGTCTGTTTCTGCATGGTATGACTCTATATGACTCTGCGCACACTGTTAGCGAGCTACCCACTGCACCCCAAGTGCCACTCAGAGGGGTCGGAAGCAATATCATTAAAAAGCTGTGAGGGCAGATCGGACAGCATGTCACGTCCTGAACAGCAATGAGCATTCAATGAGAGAAACAGGGGCAATCAGACCCCTTTCTAGATGAGACACTTTGTGCATTGCCAGCTCTGAGCTCCTGTCTGTTTTCCGGATCAGCCTTGCAGAGCAACGCTTGGCTCTAGTCCCAGTAAGGAAAGCTCTCACAATCAATCAGCCATTCCGAATGCGCTGGGACAAGGGGTTGATCGACAGGGCGGGGAAAAGTCAGCCAAAAGATAAGGCAAACTAAGGATTTCTTTGATCGCTTTCCCTCAGCCAGCAGCCCCAATTTGTCCAACCTTTCAGAACATAGGGACGATGCTCCTCTGCTGGTGTTGGGGGGGCGGTGGGGGTTCCAGAGGTGGTTTACAGGAACGATCCTGGGGAAGAAGGGTTTATCGTATGAGGAGTGGCCTGTACTCAATGGAGTTTAAATTGATGGAAGGGAGGGGACATCTGATTGAAACTTACAGAATACTGAGGGGCCTGGATAGAGCAGACATGGAGAAGGTGTTTCCACCAGTTGGAGAGACTAGGGCCTGAGAGAGACAGAGCGGACTGGGAGACACCAATACCTCAGAGAGAAGAGAAGAACTGAGATGAGGAGGAATTTCTTCAGCCAGAGGGTGGGGAATCTGTGGAACTCATTGCCACAGGGAGCTGTGGAGGCGAAACCATTGAGTGTCTTTAGGACAAAGATAGACAGGTTCTTGATTGGGAAGGGGATCAAAGGATACAGGGAGAAGGCAGGAGAATGGGTTTGAGGAATGTATCAGCCATGATCAAATGGTGGAGCAGAGTTGATGGGCCGAATGGCCAAATTCTGTTCGTCTATCTTAGGTTTTATACGAAGATACAGAACAGCAGAATAATTCTCTCTCTATGGCTGTGGGGTGGAGGAGGATGGGTGTGAGGGACATTTATAGAACACGTCAGCCATTCAGCCTTTCACCAGGATTGTGACTGATTCGTTTGGGCTTTGAATTACGCACTCCAATTGGCCTCAGCAAGCCTCCATTCACCTAGTGAACAAAGAACAAAGAAGAACAAAGAAGACTTACAGCCCAGGAACAGGCCCTTCGGCCCTCCAAGCCTGTGCCGATCCAAATCCACTGTCTAAACCTATCGCCCAATTCCTAAGGATCTGTATCCCTCTGCTCCCCACCTACTCATGCATCTGTCCAGACGCACCTTAAATGAATCTACCGTACCTGCCTCTACTACCTCTGCTGGCAACGCGTTCCAGGCACCTACCACCCTCTGTGTAAAGTACTTTCCGCGTGTATCCCCCTTAAACTTTTCTCCTCTCACCTTGAACGCGTGACCCCTCGTTATTGAATCCCTCACCCTGGGAAAAAGCTTATCTCTATCAACCCTGTCTATCCCCTTCATGATTTTGAAGACCTCAATCAGGTCCCCCCTCAATCTCCTTTTTTCTAATGAAAACAATCCTAACCTACTCAACCTCTCTTCATAGCTAGCACCTTCCATACCAGGCAACATCCTCGTAAACCATCTCTGTACCCTCTCCAAAGCTTCCACATCCTTTTGGTAATGTGGTAAACAGTTAATACCTACCTCAGAAATATCACAACGTCCACTGAATTTTTCATATCTTGGGCCTCGTGGGACGTTTGGAAGATCCATGTTTAGTTGTGGGGTGCTTTAACCACAAACACATGACAGGAATTTAGAAAACTCACATCCCAAAACCAGCAGCTAGAAAGTCCATCAGGACTTCTGTATTCAGTTGGATCATTGACCAGTGTCTCTCAGTTTCCCCCCCTCTCTCTGGGAGCTATCTGTACATTAGTGTGTTTCAGTTCTGCACCCTGCCCCCCTCTCTCTCTGGGAGCTATCTGTACATTAGTGTGTTTCAGTTCCCACCCCGCCTCTCTCTTTCTGGGAGTTATCTGCACATTAGTATGTCTCAGTTCCCACCCCGCCTCTCTCTTTCTGGGAGCTATCTGTACATGAGTGTCTCTCAGTTCCCCCACCCGCCTCTCTCTCTGTGGGAGCTATTTGTACATTAGTGTGTTTCAGTTCTGCTCCGCACCCCGCACCCCCTCTCTTTCTGGGAGCTATCTGTACATTAGTGTCTCTCAGTTCCCCCTCCTCTCTCTCTCTGGGAGCTATCTGTAAATTAGTGTGTCTCAGTTCCCCCTCCTCTCTCTCTCTCTGGGAGCTATCTGTACATTAGTGTGTCTCAGATTCCACCCCTCTCTCTCCCTGGGAGCTATCTGTACATTAGC
>JAHRHZ010000117.1:1488978-1502227 GCA_024137785.1 Ginglymostoma cirratum | reverse complement strand
CCAGAGGCTGTGAGCTCTGTCCATGGGCGACACTGGACACTTAGATATCTGCCCAGAGGCTGTGAGCTCTGTCCATAATCTACACTCCACACACGGATATCAGCCCAGAGGCTGCAAGCTCTGTCCATGGTCTACACTGGACTTTCAGAGCTCTGCCCACAAACTGCGACAGCAGGAATGACGTTAAAAAGCTGTCTACCATCAGGGAGTGAGTGGGACGGCACACTGCTACATACCTGCCATGGCCAATGCTATCAGGCAGACCAGGAGGAGCAGACCCAGGTACTTCATGGTTGTGGTGAGCTGAGAGTCTCACAGTGAGCTGTTTGCTTGTAGGCGTGGTGTTTTGTGCGCAGCGGACGCTGGATTTATGTACAGTTCCTGACCAGCCTCCTGGACCCTGCTGAGCAACATTTGGCTCAACTTTAAACAGGTGACCCTTTGTTCTGACCGTCAATCAGTTTATCTGACAGATTGGCTAAGGGTCAAATAGACAGGCTACAAATTGTCAGCCAAAAGATAAGGCGTTGACCGCATGGCTGAGGATCTTGTGATCATTCTTGCAACCAACAGCTTTGACCTGATGACGCTTCAGAATACTGAAACCAGGTTCCCACATTACCACCACTGATGAATCTCTAACGGATCCAGACTTGAGGTGAGGGGAACCCTAGGTGGTGGAGTGTGTTGGGAACCAAAGGTTCAAACTCACCTATTCCTCTCTGACTCCCCACACATTCCCCTATTTCAATTTTTCTTTTATTAACAAAAGTCTATTTAAAATACAGATAGAAGGTGAGAAGGTAAAGTCCTGCACCAGTGTCTTGCGCATTAACAACTACGATGGGATGAGGGAGGAGTTGGCTGAGGTAGAGCAGGAGCAACAGCTATGTAGTGGGACATTTGAACTATGGGATAAAAACAATGTTTCTGGAAAAGCTCAGCAGGTCTGGCAGCATCTGTGAAGGGAAAAACAGAGTTAACATTTCGGGTGCTGGTGCCCCTTCCTCAGAACAGGGGAACTATGGAGGGCTTTCAAAGCGATTTTTTTTCCTCAGTGCTCAGCCAAAGTATATCCCAGTGAAAAGGAAGGATTGTAGGAAAAGGGATAATCAAGGACGGTGTCAAATTGAAAGCTAATGCATACAACGTGGCAAGGATTAGTGGGAAGCTAAGGGTTTTGGCAAATCTTGCGAGCGCAGCAGAAAGCCATGAGGAAAGCAATAAAGAAAAATGTAAGATGGATTACAAGAGCATACTAGCTCAGAATATTAAAAGAAAAATAGATAGCAAAAGTTTCTCCAAGCACACGAAACACAGAAGTGGCTAAGGTGAACGTTGATCTTTTAAGAGGGTGAAAGGGGGCGGATTTAATAATGGGATGTGAGGAAATGACTAAGGCATTGAGCAGGCATTTTGTGTGGTTTCAAAGACACAAATAACATGCCAATAACTGATGAGAAGGAGGCAGGTGAGGATCTAGCGGCTATCATTATCACTAAAGAGGTAGTGCCAGACATCTAATTGGGAATGCATCTCGGTAGTAAAAGAGATGGGGGTGGGGGCGTAGTAAGTGCGGTCATGGTCATTTACCAAAATTCGCTGGACTCTGGGGCAGTTCTAGCAGATTGGAAAACGGCAAATGTGACGCCACTATTCGAACAGGACAAAAGACCAATAACTATAAGCCCGTTAGCTCAACTCCCGTTGTGGGGAAAATGCCGACTAAATGAATCTGTCAATAAGAAAGAGACACAGCAAGTCATCTGGATAGAAATTGTCCTTTTGGGCAGATGCAGCATTGGTTCATAAAACGCACGTCTAATTTACTGAAATTCTTTGAGGAAATCATGAGCACTGTGGACAATGGGGAACTGGTGGATGTGGTGTATTTGGAGTTCCAGAAGGCATTCAACAAGGTGCTGCTTAACAGATAAAGGTGCACCGTATTCAGGGTAATGTATTAGTATGAACAGAAGAGTGGTTATTTGACAGAAAATAAAGAGTGCAGATAAATAGGTGTTTTTCTGCTTGGCGATCAGTGGTCAGCAATGTCCCTCAGGACTCAGTGTATGGACTGCAACCGTTTACAATCTACAATGCTGACTTGGACATGGGAGTGTAGCATGGCAAAGTCTGTAGATGCCATCAAGAAGAGTAGTTGAGCAAAGTGTGCAGAGGATACTGAAAGTTTTCAGAGGGATATAGACAAGTTAAGTGAGTGGGCAGGGGTCTGGCAGATGGAGTATAATGTTGGCAAATGTGAGGTCATCCATTTTGGTTGGAACAACAGCCAAATGGACAATTATTTAAATAGTGAAACATTGCAGCGCGCTGCTGTGCAGAGGGACCTGGGTGTCCTTGTACATGAATCACAAAACGTTGGTTTGCAGCTGCAGCAAGTCATTAAGGCAGCAAGTGGAATATTGTGCTTCATTGCTCGAGGGATGGAGTTGAAAAACAGGGAGGTTATGCTGTGACTGTACAGGGTGTTGGTGAGGCCACACCTGGGGTACTGTGTAGAGTTATGGTCCCCTTACTTGAGAAAGAATATACTGGCACTGGAGGGGGTGCAGAGGAGATTCACCAAAGTTGAGGAAGTTGTCTTATGAGGAGAGATTGGGACTGTACTCATTGGAATACAGAAGACTGAAGGGGAGAGTATGATAGAAATATATAAAATTATGACGGGAATAGATAAGATAGAAGCAGGGAGGTCGTTTCCACTGGCGAGTGAAACTAGAACTAGGGGGGCATAGCTTCAAAATAAGGGGGGAGCAGATTTAGGACTGAGATGAGGGGGAACTTCTTCACCCAAATGGTTGTGAATCTGTGGAATTCCCTGCCCAGTGAAGCAGTTGAGGATGTTTTTGAGGCAAAGATAGATTTTTGAGCAGGGAAGGAATTAAGGATTAGGGTGAGCGGGTGGGTAAGTGGAGCTGAGTCCACGAGAGGATCAGCCACGATCCTATAGAATGGCAGAGCAGGCTTGAGGGACCGAATGGCCCACTCCTGCTCCTATTATGTTACGTCCCCCCTCTTCCCACTCTGCCAGGTGTGGTAGTGCCTGACAGCCACATTGCCAGACATATCTTGGCAAAGATGGAAACATTTGAAAGGTCTGATTGTATGCCATAAAACCCATTAATGTTCACTGTTATCTCAGAGATTATTAGATAGAAATTTGTACCTTTTCATCGTGCACGTTGGGAGATTTATCTCGAATGTCACAGTGGGTCCCGTGAGTATTTATTGGGTCAAGTGTGGGTCGGGGGAGGGTGCAGAATCGCCAACGTCTGACGTGGCATCCTTGACGAAGGAGGTCAAGCAGGGACAGAGTGCATTCTGGGACTTAAACCCAAAGATGGGACGTTTAACAAAATCACATTGGATGGGGTTGGGGGAGGTGAATGATGTCTCCAAAAGGACAGAACGGAGCGTTAATGAGAGGGGGAAAGGATGGGGAAAAGGAACTGGAACATCCAGCCTGTCTCGCTCGGAGTTTCTGTGATATCTACACATCAGTGCACTCCTCCATATCCCCTCACGCCCCAGGCCCCCACAATCACCCGGTAGAATAAGGAGAAACGAGCAGAATTTTCCGCTCCCCTTGAGGAAGTGGCAGGATGCTTTGGGAAAATGCAGTAAAAATGAAACATTCAGATTCTCAATGTTGAGGAAAGGGCTTCCAAATTTCCCCTTCAGATTGCGATGGAAGGTTCTGAATCTCACCAGTTATGGGTGACAATCTCAGAATCCCTACAATGCCAAAAGGGTGACCTTTAGCCCATGCCAACCCTCCATAGGGCATCTGACCTCACCCCTGTCCTTGACATGGTCAACCCACCTAAGCTGCACATTGGAAGGAAACCCACGCAGTCACAGGGAGAACATGCAAACTCCACACAGTCACCCAAGGGTGGGATTGAACCCAGAACCCTGGCATCATGAGGTAGGAGTGCTGACCAATAAGCCACCGTGCCACCCTCATACCCTGGCATCTCATTATTAGCTGAAAAAAAACCCATAAGAACTGCGGGTGCTATCTATCAGTTCAGAGCAAGGGTTCCAGAAACGTTGGCTCTGTTTTCTGTCTCCATTGATGCTGCCAGACTTCACTGTGTTTCTCCAGCGAGTCCCTGTTTTCATTTCATTCCCAGCTAGCCCTTGCCCCGATTCTGCCCAGCTCCCATTTCCGAACCCCCTGCCCCACCAGATCGGACACTGCCGATCCCGACCTGAAAGTCAACTACAGGCCTTCGATGTGGCTTCCCCTTCACCGGGATTTGCCCTGCATGACCCACGGGCGCTGTGCCCCCTCGCCCCTTGGATGCACACATTTGAAAGGCTGAGGAAAACCAGCCTCCCTCATGCCAATCCTCGCTCTTCAGGGCTTCACTGTGGAGCTCAGGGAGTTGCTTTGGTCTCAGAAAACTTACCTTGCTCTTTCTGACTCTTCGATTGGTGGACTCAGCTCTCTGTTACTTTGCAGTCACTCAGAGAGTGCCAGGCTCTGCTCTTGGCATTCATTGCTGGCACAGAAGTGGAGGCAGCCAATTTGTCATTGGTTTCGCGGCACCGAGGATTCGGCGGGGTTAGCATGTTGTTACGGGCGGTGTGGCTTGCACCGGTCAGTCCTCAGGGATTGGGCATGGGTAGTCAGGGCGGCTTACCAGCCTGTGCACTCCTGAATAGAGTAGGAAGCGCACCTCTCTAATGGACCAGCTCTCAAAGGGAACGATTATGTTGGAAAGTTGGGGGGTGGGCGATTGACGATCAAGAGTTGGGATTTGGAATCCCGACAGTGCGGAAAAAGGCCGTTTGGCCCATTGAGTGTGCACCAACCCGCCGAAAAGTGTGTCACCCAGACCCAGCCGCCCCACCCCCATCCCTGTCATCCCACATCTTCGACGGCTAACCTACCCACTCTGCGTATCCCTTGGACACGATGGCAGGGCCTGTCCTCATAACCCGCACGCCCCTGGATTTGTAGGGAAAAACCCCACACAGGCGTGGGGAGAATGTGCAAACTCTACACAGAGATTGCATTCGAAGGAGATGGGAGGCTACTTGAAAGGGGTGACAAATGACAGTTGGCATGACTTCTGCGGGAAGAGTTGCCCAACCAGGCTACGGCCATCCACAGGGTGACAGTGAGGCAGTCCATAGGCCTGAGGGAGAACACCCAGAAATAAATCAGGAACGGAAGCTTAAGACTGGGCAATTAACATGGCCGTGGCTGATCTTATCCCGGTCTCCACTCCAATTTCCTGCCTGCCCTTCATCCCACTTTTCATCAGAAACATCTCTTAGAATCCCTACAGCCTGGGAGCAGACCATTTGGCCCATCGGGTCC
Organism: Ginglymostoma cirratum; assembly: GCA_024137785.1. Lineage (NCBI taxonomy): Eukaryota > Metazoa > Chordata > Chondrichthyes > Orectolobiformes > Ginglymostomatidae > Ginglymostoma > Ginglymostoma cirratum. The sequence continues at coordinate 1,496,871 of JAHRHZ010000117.1, read as the reverse complement.
ACACTAACCCTCCAAAGAACACCCGGCCTACATACCCCACCCTTGAATTTCCCATGGCTAACTCACCCAACCTGCACATCCCTGGACACTATGGGACAGTTAGCACGGCCAATCCACCCTAACCTGCACATCCCTGGGACACTATGGGACAATTTAGCACGGCCAATCCACCCTAACCCGCACATCCCTGGGACACTATGGGACAATTTAGCACGGCCAATCTACCCTAACCTGCACATCCCTGGGCACTATGGGACAGTTAGCACAGCCAATCCAAACTGGAGGAAACCCACGCAGACACAGGGCATACGTACAAACTCCACACATATAACCGCCCAAGGGTGGAATCGAACCTAAGTTCCTGGTGCAGTGAGGCAGCAGCGCTATCCACTGAGCCTCTGTACTGCCCTGTTTGTTTCTTTAGAGTCATGGAGATGTACGGCACAGAAACAGACCCTTCACTCCAATTCGTCCATGCTGACCAGATATCCTAAATTAATCTCATCCCATTTGCTGACATTTGGCCCATATCCCTCTAAACCCTTCCTGTTCATGCACCCATCCAGATGCCTTTTAAATGTAATTGTACCAGCCTCCACTGCTTCCTCTGGCAGCTCATTCCATACACACACCACCCTCTGTGTGAAAAAGTTACCCCTCAGGTCCCTCTTAAATCTTTCCCCTCTCACCTTAAACCTATGCCCCTCTTGTTTTGGACTCCCCCACCCTGGGGAAAAGACCTTGTCTATTCACCCTATCCACGCCCCTCATGGTTTTATAAATCTCTATAAGGTCACCCCTCAGCCTCCGATGCTCCAGGGAAAATAGCCCCAGTCTATTCAGCCTCTCCCTGTGGCTCAAACCTTCCAACGCTGACAACATCCTTGTAAATCTTTTCTGAACCCTTTCGAGTTTCACAACATCCTTCCTATAGCAGGGAGACCAGAACTGAACGCAGTGTTCCAATAGTGGCCTGACCAATGTCCTGTACAGCCACAACATGACCCTCCCAACTCCCTATACTCCATGCACTGACAAATAAAGGCGAGTGTACCAAACGCCTTCTTCTCCGCCCTGTCTACCTGTGACTCCACTTTCAAGGAACTATGTACCTGCCCCCCCCAAGGTCTCTCTGTTCAGCAACACCCCCCCAGGACCTTACCATTAAGTGTATAAGTCCTGCCCTGATTTGCCTTTCCAAAATGCAGCACCTCACATTTATCTAAATTAAACTCCGTCTGCTACCCCTCGGCCCATCTGATCAAGACTCTGTTGTACTCTGAGGTAACGGTCTTCGCTGTCCCCTACACCTCCAACTTTGGTGTCATCTGCAAACTTACTAACCATGTGTTCGCATCCAAATCATTTATGTAAATGACAAAAAGCAGTGGGACCCAGCACCGATCCTTGTGTCACACCTATGGTTCAGGAGTCCAGTCTGAAAAGCCACCCTCCCCCACCACTCTCTGTCTTCTACCTTTGAGCCAATTTTGTGTCCCATTGGCTAGCTCTCCCTGGATCCCGTGTGATCTAACCTTGCTAACCCCTTTCCTCAATCTGTTGATTGCTTCTGCTTCTGTTTCTTCTCTGGGGCAGTGATCTCCACAGATTCACAGCCCTCTGAGAGAAATCGTTTCTCCTCGCCTCAGTTTTGAACCTCCCTCCCCTCTCGCTCTATGACGGCTTGTTCCGCACAAGGGGAAGCATCTGTACAACATCCACCTTATAAATTCCCTGTTGCCTTTTGTTATACCTCAATCAGATCCCATCCCCCTCCTCCTTCTGAGCTCCAGCAAGTCAAAACGCGAGCTATTCCACCACTCCTCGTCCGACAGCCCTCTCGTCCCTGGAACCAACCTGTTGAAGTCTCCCTGAGCCGCCTCCAATACCACCACATCCTTCCTCAAATAGGGAGACCCAAACTGGACACAGTGCTCCAGCTGTGGTCTCACCGATGCCTTAATGTGATCAGAACATGTTTACTTTTAAAATCCAGCCCCTTTTGTAATAAATGCCAGGATTCCATGTTGGCGGACAAGGCTGGATCAGCGCTTCTCACTCATGGGTCTTATTGGCTTTCAGTTTGGGAGACGTCCTTAAGCTGAGGTTTCAATGTTCCAGTAAGTCCCTTGTAGATGAGAAAAGGTCCTTTATTCATTAATGGGATGGGGACGTCACTAGTTCGGCAGCATTTATGGCTCATCCCTAATTGCCCAGAGTCAACCACATTGGCTGTAGGTCTATAGGCCAGACCAGGTAAGGAAGGCAGTTTCCTTCCCTAAAGGGCATTAGTGAACTAGATGGGGTTTTCCAACAATTGACACTGGATTCACGTCATCATGAGATTCCTAATTCCAGATATTTTTAATGAATTCAAATTCCACCATCTGCCGTGGCGGGATTCAAAGCCAGAGTGTTATCCGCGTCTCTGGATGAGCAGTCCAGCGATAATACCACTAGGCCGTCGCCTCCCGCTGTCCTACTGAGACACTTGGAACCCAAGTAGGTTCAGATTCACTGTCTTGAAGGGATGGTCTGGGGAGGAGTGGGTGGGCTCCTGGGAAGAGCCTGGAGGTCCCATTTGCGTCTCTTCCACCCCATGGGTGCCCACCTCCTTTCCCAAAGATTGAGGCCAAGGCGTCTCATTATCTCTCCACTCCGCCTTCCCCCCCACCTCACCTCACCATCACTCTGAACTGCCTCCAAACCTCAGTCCCTTGAGCCAGTTTACCGCCTGCCTGTGCCAAACCTGCCACCCCCGCATGGCCGTTGGCCATCAAAGCTGTAGGATCGCACCCCCCCCCCACCCCACCAAATGCCCCCACCTTCCTCCCTCCCACACAGGCTCCTGCTCCCTGGCTGTCCTCTGATTGGAAGAACCTACCCATGGAGGATGTCAGCTGAGTAATCAGTCAATGGTGTTCCCAGATCTAATCCCGGGTAGGGGCTGGGGGAGGGGGCAGTCTCTGAGCTGGGGGTGGGGAGGGGGGTGTGGAGGAGGTGCGCCTCCTCTGGGAGCAGAATCCTCACCCCTCAGAGGTGAGGGTGGTACGTACAGTTGACCATGGGTGAGTGTATCCCTGTGAGTTCTGCTGGTGCCTCTCCAAGAAAAGAGAGGGCACTCCCTTCGTGTGTTTTAGCCCCTTTACACAGAGCGGTGAAGCCCAGTCAGGTTGAATTGCCCCTGGCATTAGTGCCAGAGTAGGACAATGCAACTCGGCTGTGGTCATTCCATTGGTTGCCCAACGAAAGTCTCTGCATCTCCCTCTTGCTCGGCAAGAAGGTGGGATGCTCTGAGGGTCAGTGTGGACTTGTTGGGCCGAAGGGCCATTAGAGTCAATAGAGTCCTCCTATCCTAGCCAAAAATGGGCATCGTTACTTTCCGAAGTGAGTGAGAAGCCGAAAACCCACCATCCTACCATTGCTCTTCGCTCACTCGTACATTTCCTCCCACGACGGCTCCAGAGTTGGCATGGTGGGAGTTTTGGGGGTGGGGGAGGTGGTAGGGGCAAAGGAGGACAGGTGGCAAGGGTGTGCCCGGGGAGGGGTGTGCAGGAAGTGAGGACGGGGGGGCAGGAAGGGCCAGCGGTCCAGTTCATTGAGGAGAAAGAAGGTTATTGAGATGGAGGAAAGCAGCTTAAGGTAGAGTGGCAGAGCTCAAGTGAGCCAGGGGGTGGGCTGGGGGGCGGGGGGAGGTGGTGAGGGTGCGGGGTGCGGGGTGCTGAGGGGGACAGGTCAGGGGTTTCCTGCAAAGGTGAGAAGCTGGTGTCACTTATCCTTGTGGAACGCAGTAGATCACAAACCATCCTTCAGAATAAAGGGACTTAGGAGTCCTAGCTCAGGATTCTCTTAAGGTTAACATGTAGGCTCAGTTGGCAGTTAGGAAGGCACATTTCGAGAGGGCTACAAAAACAGGAGCTGAGATGTACTGTTGAGGCCATATAAGGCTCTGGTCAGACCACATTTCGAATATTGTGAGCAGTTTTGGGAAGGAAAGATGTCCTGGCCTTGGAGCGGGGGGGCCAGAGGAAGTTTACAAGAGCAATCCCAGGGATGAAGGGTGTGTCATATGAGGAAGGGTCGAGGACTCTGTGTCTGTACTCGATAGAGTTTAGAAGGATGAGGGGGGGATCTGATTGAAACTTACAGAATACTGAGAGGCCTGGACAGAGTGGAGATGGCGAAGATGTTTCCATTAACAAGGAGAGAGTAGGACCCGAGGGCACAGCCTCAGAGTGAAGGGACGAACTGAGATGAGGAGGAATTTCTTCACGCAGAGGGTGGTGAATCTGTGGAACACATTGCCCCAGGGAGCTGTGGAGGCTAAAGCATTGAGTGGCTTTAGGACAGAGATAGACAGGTTCTTGATTCGTAAGGGGAGTCAAGGGTTAAGGGGAAGAACGGGGCTGGGAAATATATCAGCCAAATCGATGGCGTGAATGGCCAAATTCCGTTCCTATCTCTTATACTATGTTGCATTTAACCCCGGAGACCACTCTGATCTGGAGTCCTATCCCTATTGGCATGCCCTCCTTTGGACACTAGGGAACTGTCTATCCTTTGACCACCCCATTCGCCAGCATTCCTGAGTCCCCTTTCTTCTAGTCCTTTCCTGAGCCTTTTGCTCAGGGTATGAGCACCATTGTAAGACCACTCTGCAAAGCGAGTTTAAACTCAAACGTGATTGCAGTCCCAGTATCCTGGAGCGTTTCCACGTCTCGCGCCTCACGCTTCCTCAAGCCGGGCACCATAGAGGCTGGTTGTATGAAGGAATGAGCCAAAGAGTGGAAGATCGAGTGAAAACGCATCAGCCTGGGCCTTGCTGAGAGAAACACTTCGCTGATGGGAACAGTTCAGCCCTCAGTTTCATTTCGTCCCCCAGCCCATTGCTCAGCATCGCTCTGTCATTGGAGGGGCTGGGGACCACAGGACCAAATGTATAACAGCAATAGTTGGGCCTGTAGGATCACAGTAGGCTCTGCTGTAGAGCAAGGGTCAGGCAATATCCAAGTGAACAATAGTGGTGGGAGACTTACTAGTTAGGGGCACAGACAGGCACTTCTGTGGCTGGGCTGCCTGTTTGGTGCCAAGGTCAATACCCATAGAGACTTGGCCATGTGGATTCAGAATGGGTTTGCCCATTGACGACAGAGGGTAACGGTGGAAGGGTGTGTTTTTCTGGCTGGAGACCCGTGACTAGTTGTGTTCTGCAGACATCCTCTGCCGTTTGTGAAATGTATAAATGGTTTGGATGAAAACGTAGCTGGGTGGGTTAGTACGTTCGCAGAAGACACAAGGATCAGTGGACAGTGTAGAAAGTTGTCAAGGATACAGTGGGACATAGATCAGTTGCAGATACGGGTGGAGAAATGGAAGATGGAGTTTAAGAGGCAAAAGTGTGAAGGTGATGCACTTCGGGAGATCACATGTTAAGGAAAGGTATTGCAGTTAATGGCAGGACCCTGAACAAAATTGAGGTACAGAGGGATCTTAGGGTTCAAGTCCATAGCTCCCTGAAAGTGACCACACAAATAGATAGGGTGGTAAAGAAGGGGCTTAGCATGTTTGCCTTTATTGGTCGGGGAATTGAGTACAAGAGTCAGATGGCATGTTGCAGATTCATAAGACTTTGGTTATGCCACACTTGGAATATTGTGTTCAATTATGGTCGCCACATTACAGGAAGGATGTGGAGGCTTTGGAGAGGACGCAGGAGAAGTTTACCAAGATGCTGCCCGGATTAGACAGTATGAACTATAAGGAGAGGCTAGAAAATCTCAGGTTGCTTCTCTGGAACGGCAGAGGCTGAGGGGAGACTTGATAGACGTCTATAAAATTATGAGATGCATAGATAGGGTTGATGGTCAGAATCTTTTCCCCTCAGAGTTGAAATGTTTTATATTAGGGAGCATGCATTTAAGGTTAGAGGGGGACAGTTGAAAGGAGATGCGAGGGGTAGGTTTAAGGTTAGAGGGGGACAGTTGAAAGGAGATGCGAGGGGTGGGTTTAAGCTTAGAGGGGGACAGTTGAAAGGAGATGCGAGGGGTGGGTTTAAGCTTAGAGGGGACAGTTGAAAGGAGATGTGAGGGGTAAGTTTAAGGTTAAAGGGGGCAAGTTGAAAGGAGATGTGAGGGGTAAGTTTTTTACACAGAGAGTGGAACATGCTGCCGGGGTGATGGTGGAGGCAGATGCGATGGGGGCATTTAAGGAGCTATTAGCTAAAAGCACACGAATACGCAAGGAACGGAGGGATAGGGATTAGGGGCAGGCAGAAGGGATTAGTTTAATTTGGCTTTATGCTCTGCACAACGCGGTGGGCCGAAGGGCCTGTTCCTGTGCTGTACTGTTTTGCTACAGCAGCAGCACACCTTTTCATAAACCTGGAGGTTTTTCACCTTCTGACCAGCAGTGAACTCTCCAGGTTTCATTCATGCACTAACTTTCGATGTGAGTGGTCTACGGTAGCCTGTTGGCTTACCAGTGAGGGAACGGGAAATTCTCTAGCCTGACTCAAACTGTGGCTCACCCTAAATACTTCTGCAAAGACCTTCCTAATCTACAGTAGCGCATAATGCTCAGTGATTTTACAGTGCTTCACTTCTACGCTGAAATGCTTCGAGTCAGTCGAAATGTGAGCTGCAGACCATTATCTAAAACCCCTTGGCAAGCCTCTGAGTTTCAAACTTGCTGCTGGAAGCCTCAACGTTTCCAGCTTTCATGGGACTGGGCATAATCTCAATATCTAGAGACTTGCAATCTCTGTCAATCAGAACAAAGTGATCTCTCTGCCTAATGTACGTGAAAAGTCAACGTGTCTTTTGTTTAAAAACCAAAAGAACTGCAGATGCTGTAAATCTGGAACGAAGACAGAAGTTGCTGGAAAAGCTCAGCAGGTCTGGCAGCATCTGTGAAGGAGAAAACAGAGTTAACGTTTCGGGTCCTGGTGACCCGTCGTGTGATCACGTTCTCTCCAGGCCAGCCAACTTTTAATTTACTGCCTCCAGCTTCAGAAGTAGCGCTGCCAGAGGGAGAATTTTAAAAAAAAGAACTGAATTTACAAACGAACACGTTTAGCAGCGAACGTGCTAGTCCCGCTGAGATTCCATTTAGAGGTTAGGCTTCACTCGTAGCTTTTGCTGGTGTTCACTTCTAGGTGGCCCAGCCTGGTAATAGCCCGGCTGTGTCGTCTGTTTAATTTTCAGTCCCACCTCTGATGTACCTAGGTCAGAGCACACCCAGTGTGTAGCAGCTGAGGACAATTCCAGGAGAAGTCAGGACCAATGACCAAAACTGAGACATTACAGGCATTAGGCATAGGCTGCTCAGAGTCAGAGAGACTTGCCGCTGGACAGAGCAAGGATGTTCTGGAGAAAGATGCAGTGATTTCTTTTCTGTCAGGACTCTGCAGCCTGTTCCCTGGGACGCAGACCGAAACAAACATCAACAGACCTGCAGGGCCACAACTAGGTGAAAGACGCTCTTTGGTTTGCCCAAAACTTGTTGGTTTTCCAGAGCAAGGAGCTGACCCTGACAGAGTGCTGCAGACTGGCACATTCCAAAGTCCAGGAAGATGTGCTGAGGGAAACACGAAAGCTCAAGGCAGCTGCTGCCAATGGGGAAAGATCACCGTCTGAGGTCTTTCAGAACAACTACAATGGGGATCCATTCAGTTATCAGATCCTCCTGGGGCCTCAATGTATTTATATATTGTCCTGGATAAGTAAGAAATGCCTCAGGGTTTTTATTTGGCAAACTGCAGGGAATGTCAAATGTTCAGCGTTTGTTAGTTATTCATGTTAAAGACTCTTCAGAACTGCTTCTGTATTGTGTGTGAGTGTGTGTGTGAGTGTGTGTGTGTGTGAATGTGTGTGTGTGTGTGAGTGTGTGTGTGTG
>JAHRHZ010000117.1:1474762-1488578 GCA_024137785.1 Ginglymostoma cirratum | reverse complement strand
GTGTGTGTGTGTGTGAGTGTGTGTGAGTGTGTGTGTGTGAGTGTGTGTGAGTGTGTGTGAGTGTGAGTGTGTGTGAGTGTGAGTGAGTGTGAGTGTGTGAGTGTGTGTGTGAGTGTGTGTGTGTGCTGAGTGTGAGTGTGTGAGTGTGTGTGAGTGTGAGTGTGTGCTGTGTAGGTAAGGTTTTTATGAACATAGTGCATTTTGCACTATGAAACACATATTTGTAGTTGCAGCCAACGACAAACGTCTGAGGCCTTTCTGACCCTGATGAAGGGTTTAGGCCCGAAACGTCAAGTTTTCCTGCTCCTCTGATGCTGCTTGGCCTGCTGTGTTCATCCAGCCCCACACCTTGTTATCTCGGATTCTCCAGCATCTGCAGTACCTACTGTCTCTGAGGTCTTTCTGACAAAGTTTAACAAGGGTCTGTTCAGTTATCAGACCCTCTCGTTGCCTCAATGTATGTAAATACTGTTGTGCCTCAGGGAGAACTCCCTTTGGTGTGTGTAATTGCAGGCAGGATGAGATTGCTGTTCTCTGAAGAAGGGTCCCGACCCGAAATAGAGATAACAAGGCGTGGGGCTGGATGAACGCAGCAGGCCAAGCAGCATCACAGGAGCAGGAAAGCTTGACGTTTTGGGTGTAGACCCTTCATCAGAAATTGTCAGCCTTCCTGCTCCTCTGATGCTGCCTGGCCTTCCGTGTTCATCCAGCTCCACGCTGCGTGTTATCTCTGACCCCAGCATCGGCAGTTCTGACTATCTCTAAACAAATTTCTAGTGTTTACATTTGTCGGTAGGCGATGACTGCCCGGAGCTGCTTCAGTGAATGTCGGTCAAGATTTGTTTTATAAATAACGGGTAGAATGTGGATAAAGATTTTATTTAATGAATGAAATGTATTTTTTCAATTAAAAGAAGGTCCTCACTGGGTTTTTTTTTAATTCATTCACAGGATGAGGGCGTCCCTGGCTAGGCAGCATTTATTGCCCATCCCTAGTTGCCCAGAGTGTAGTTAAGAGTCAGGCACATTGCTGTGGGTCAGGAGTCACGTGTAGGCCAGGCCAGGTAAGGATGGCAGTTTACTCTGTTAGGAATAGAGAGGGGGCGTGTGAGACCTGAACCTGCTAACTCCTGGTGGATTCGAGATAAAACAGTGCGAAGCTGGAGGATCAGAGGTGCAGGAAAGTTGACGTTTCGGGTCGGGACCCTTCCTCAGAAGAATTAGGTCGTGTAATCAGCTCCTGGACGATTGCCTGTAGCTGATGGGGGTCGATTTAATTGGGTTAAGGTTCGCAATGGCAGAAGAACCTGGACCCTCCTGCAATATGCAGGAAATCAGGCAGACTCCCAGCCCTCCGTATGCGGGAAGCGCGCTAGGCCTGATTTTCCAGCGGAGCGCTCCGCAGGCACTCCCTACCGAGCATCGACATGTTTGGGAAGCGGGTCACAGCTCCAAGGGGAGAGCTACGCAGTCAGGAGGAGAAGAGTTGGATGGGCACCCGGGAAAGACGGGTGGGCAGCATGTGTAGGAATCCACCGTGGCCATTCCCCCCCTCAAGCAGATACTATTCGGGGTGGTGGCCTCTCGGGGAAAAGCCACCACAGCCATGGGGCTGCAGCTGTGCAGCGGGGAAGGGCTGAAGTGTAAGAAGGAGCAACGGTGGATTTTATGGTCAGGGGCAAAGGGTAGGCATTTCTGGTCCACGAGTGAGACTCCAGGGACAGTCTCGGTGCCCCTGTGCTGTTGTAAGATCATTTCGAGTTGCCTTGACACTCCCAACGATGCAGACGCACTCTCAAGAGCGTGAGAAACAGGGACAGCAGTAGGGCCACTCAGCCCCTCGTGTCTCCTCCTCCATTAGGTAGGGTGGCGGCTCATCCGGCACATTCCTCACATCCGCTTTCCTGCCCGTTCCCGTGACCCTGTTTCCCTGACTGACCAGGAATCTATCCATCTCAGCCTTCAATATACACCAGGGAATTTCAAAACCAGAGGGCGTTATTAAGAGATTTAGGAGAGAGGCTTAAAAAAAGACAATAAAGGGGCAATTTTTTTACACTGAGGGTAGCTCTTGTGCGGAACGGACTTCCAGAGGAAGTGATGATTGATTGTAAAGTTACAATGTTTAAAAGACATTTGGATAAGTACATGGTCAGGAAAGATTTGGAGCGGTATGGGCCAGGAGAAGGCAGGTGGGACGAGTTTAGTTTGGGGTAACAGTTGGCATGGACTGGATGGGCCGAAGGGTCTGTTTCTATGCTGTTTGACTCTAGCCTCTCAGCTCTCTGTGACAAGGAGTTCCAAAGGCTCACAACCCTCTGAGAGAAGAAATTCCTCCTCACCTCAGTCTTAAATTGGCGCCCCTTCATTCCGAGACTCTGCCTTCTGGTCCCAGACCCTCCCATGAGGTGGGGGAGACATCCTCTCAGCATTGACCCAGTCAAGCCCCTTAAGAGTCTCCTTCAGTCAAGTCCTTCCCCGTCAGAAAGTACACGTTCCTTCCTCCTACCCCGGAGGTAAGGGGCATCTCCACATTCAAACTTAACACGTGGCACATCTAACATTGGGATACTCCCAAAAAAAAATCCGAAAGATCTGCGGATGCTGTAAATCAGATACAAAACAGAAGCCGCTGGAAAAACTCAGCAGGTCTGGCAGCTCCTGTGGAGAGAAATCAGAATTAACATTTCGGGTCCGGTGTCCCTTCCTCAGAACTGATGGCGGCTGGGAAAACGTCAGTTTATACGCAGAGGATAGGGGAGGGAGAGGGGGTAAGGAGTAAATGACAGGTGGGATTAGAGCCCAAAGAGAGGGAAGAACAGTTGGGCAGACTGCGATCAGGAATACCTCCTTATCTCTGTCTTTAAGCGTGCGGCCCCCTTTTGGAACAGTGCCCTCAGGTACTAACCTCCCCTAGAAGGGGAGCAACCTCCCTATAAGCTACTGGCTGCGCGTCCTCAGTACGGTGGTGGAGGGCGGGGGCTCCCCAGTTTAGGAGCGTCTGACTTAGGAGGGTGAGGTCTGGGGGGTGGGGGTGGCGTTTGTAACTTTAAAGAGCTGACACACGAACGTGTACTCCAATTAGTGCATAAATGGGCCTTGCGAACGGTCTCTAGGATGTAACGTGTTCGCAGCTCGGGGGCTGCCTGCACCCTGTTCGTACGTTCTCCCCACACCATCACTTCCGTAAATCAACAATTTAATTGCAGAGCCAGAGCTGGTTATCACCTGAGTTTTGCAATCCCAGAGTGACCTGCAGAACTTACTGCTTCATTTGATCCAGCCTGACTCACTCTGTGTTTTTGAGAATAGGGACAGTGGCTGTCATACCTGCCCTGCTGATTTTAAGACTGTGACCTCCGTTAGCTGCGTCAAGCAAAGATCCAAGGATAAGTGAAGCTGAAATCAGTGAGGAGGAACTCAGCAGAATCTGGCAGAGACTAGACAGAGAGACAGAGTCACCGTTTGGAGCCCGGTGTGTCATCTTCAGAACTGGTAGGAGCTAGCAAAAGGTAGGGGTGGGGGAAAGGAGTGGATGGGTCGGTGGAGATCAAGGGAGAGGGAGAGAAAGGCAGACAAAGGGATGCTTAATGGTGAACTGGGGAGAAAGAGAAGATGAGCTAGTCCTTTTTTCTCCCTTTATTCATTCACAGGATTGGGGGTGGTGGGTGGGGTGGGGGCATCACTGGCCAGGCAGCATTTATTGCCCATCCTTGAATCAACCACATTGGCTGTGAGCCTGGAGTCACGTGTAGGCCAGGCCAGGTAAGGATGGCAGTTTCCCCTTCCCTAAAGGGCATTAGTGAACCAGATGGATTTTACCCCCAACAATCGATTCACGGTCATCATTAGATTCTTAATTCCAGATATTTGTTGAATTCAAATTCCAGCATCTGCCGTGGGCGGATTCGAACGTGGGTCCCTGGATTAACAGCCCAGTGGTAACACCACTAAGCTATTGCCTCCCTACGGCCCCGACAATCAATAAATTTCTCTATCTGTCTGGGCACCAGCTCCTCCCATCTGCTCACACCCTGGAATACCGTGTGTAATTTTGGGTCTCCTTTTCTGAGGAAGGATGCTCTTGCTCTCGAGGGAGTGCAGCGAAGGTTTACCAGGCTGATTCCAGGGATGACGGGAGTGACGGATGAGGAGAGATTGAGTAGGTTGGGATTGTTTTCGCTGGAATTCAGATGAATGAGGAGGCAGGGGGGAATCTCGTAGAGACTTATAAAATTCTAACAGGACTGGACGGGGTAGATGCAGGGAGGATGTTCCTGATGGTAGGTGTATCCAGAACCAGGATGAGGATTCAGGGTAGACCATTTAGGATGGAGATGAGGAGACATTTCTTCATCCAGAGAGTGGTGAGCCTGTGGAATTCATTACCACAGGAAGTAGTTAATGCCAAAACATTGAACATATTCAAGAAGAGACCATTTATAGCACTTGGGACGAATGGGATCAAAGGTTATGGGGAGAAAGCAAGATTAGACTGTTGAGTTGGACGATCAGCCATGACGATGAAGAATGGCAGAACAAGCTTGAAGGGCTGAATGGCCTCCCCTTTCTCCTATCTTCTATGTTTCTATGTTTCTATATACCTCACCCCCTGTCTACCGTGCACACACCACCTTGTTGTAGCGAGTGTGAGTTCCGAAGAAGGGTCACCGGATCAGAAACATGAGCCCTCGTTTTCTCTCTATTTCTCTCTCTCTCTCTCTCCACACATTCCCTTTGAACTTCCCCGGCTAGTTCTGTCTGCGTTTCAGATAGCCACAGTCTGTGGTTCTTTGCTTTATTTCAGTAAAAGGACTGGGTAGTTGGTAAATGCGGTATTTCTTACTCACGATTCACTGCACGTTTACCAGAAAAACGCGCGGAAGTTTTTTGCACCCCCTTCTCGACTTCAGGCTATCGGTGTGTCGAGCAGAGATAACATCGAAACGGTTGAGAAAGAGGGTCAGGCTGACCAAGATTCCTGATATTCAGCTTGCACCGAGGCTCTGCGGTCCTTCTACAGGACCTACCGCAAGGTGTTCAAAGTCACCTTTTCGCTCTTCGCTGCAGCCCTGCAGAAATCATGAAAGGGAAGATCTGACCTGGAGATAAACAAAAACAAAAACTTTTCAGCCAGAGACACAAAACCAGAGCATACCACGAACCGCTCAACGATGCAGAGCAGCCAGACGTTGAGAATCCCTCTCGGGTGGGCCCCTCCGCGGGAGGACTGTCGGTCGTCAGATTAAAGCTGAAGCGGCATTTCTGTCCTTTGCCTGGGGGCTTTAAAAAGGGGCCAAGGCTGCGGTGATAGGTGACCCTAAAACTTGGCTCCAGAGGGTGATGGGGGTGACCTGATTGGGGTGTTAAAAAGCGACGGAAGATTGCAATGAGGTCAAGAGAAGGAATGATGTTTTTGTGGTCTGTCGGTGGAATCTCTATCTGAAAGGCAGTAGTTATAAGTGTGAGTCAGCGTTTCCTCCCCGTTACCTGGTGGACCAAGAGTGGGGTGCATTTGCCTGGATGAGCCTCGATATTTTAAGATTTTGCACGTCGGACAAAGACATAAAGAGCAAGGCGTTTGCGGAGCCAGGGGGAGGAAGCAGCCAGCATATAGCGGGGCTCCAAAGGGCCTGCCAAGGTTTAGATTTGCTGGATCTCCGCTCCCTCCAGGTGTGGAGCAACAGTGGGCAATTGGCGTTGACTCGCGGCTCCTTTGGAGCACATTTCGAGGGGCTGTATGGCCTCCTGAGCTGCTCAAAGGGCTGAATGGCATCCTCTTGGTCTGGCCGAGGGGCTGAATGGCCTCCTCCTGGCCTGCTCGAGGGGCAGAACGGCCTCCTCTAGTCCCGCAGCCCTTCCCAAGAGCAGGAAAGTCTCGAACGTTTGGGGGCAGCTGGCTGGCCAAGGCTCTCCATCCACCAGGGAGCAATGAGGGGACCATGCACCCTTCGGCCAATCCACCCTAACACGCACATCCCTGGGCACTATGGGACAATTTAGCACGGCCAATCCACCCTAACCTGCACATCTTTGGACTGTGGGTGGAAACCGGAGCACCCGGAGGAAACCCACACAGACACGGGGAGAACGTGCAAACTCCACACAGACAGCTGCCTGAGGGTGGAATCGAAAATGGGTCCCTCTTTTGATTTTCTCTCTTCCTTTCTTGTCCCTCTGTTTCTTCTATCTCTCTCTCTCTCTACTTTCTCCCTATTACTCCGTGGGAGCGGGATGGGTTTTCCCGATAATCCCTCATACCAGGCTTTGAGCGTTCCATTGTAATTTAAACCCCACTGGAAGCTGGAAGTAGGGGGGGTTCATCTGCACTTGGGCTTTCTGATCGACATCGCTTAAACTACGTTTTCATCCCTACGGGGCTGAGGGTGGGGGGAAATTGGAGCTTCGAAAGGCATTTGAGAAACCGAGACGAATCTTAGACCATTAGACATAGGAGCAGCCTGTCTGCTGTCACATTTCACCACTCCCCTCTCCTTGTAATCCTTGACTCTCCCCCACAAAATCCTTACCAATCAAGAACCTGTCTATCCCCGTCTTAAAAACACTCAACGATTTAGCCCCCACGGCTCCTTGCGTTCCACAGATTCACCCAACTCTGGCTGAAAAAACTTCCCCTCCATCTCAGTCCGTCCCCTCACTCTGAGGCTGTGCTCCTGGGTTCTGGTCTCTCCCCCGTGCACACAGCCTGGAACCCCACGGCTTTCCCAAGGGCAACTGAAGATAAATCTCCCGCTTTGAGGGATTGACAGAAATGCCAAGGTTGGGGGGGGGGGTGGTTTGGGTTTGATTTTTAAGCAAACAAAAGGCTTGCGATTACGCGGCTATTTCCCAGCCAAGGCACACGGAGTCTGTTGCGTGGTTGACGTCAGAGATGTATCTCCTGCAAGGACCCCCACCCCCTCACCCCCTTGTCTGAAAAAGGACGCAATCCGTCGCTGCTGATGCTCAAAGATCACAAGGGCTTACCTCCGTTTCTGCAGCGCCGCCCCGCCACCCCCCTAACCCCGGAGACCTGGGCTGGTTTCCACCTTGCGACCTGAGGCAGGGCGTGTCCCAACATTCCCGGACTCCGGGCCTAGCGCAGGATCGTGGGCCTCCTGTAGGCGGAGGCGTGTCCCGGACAGTTAACAGGCCGGGAATGGCCTTCTGGCCTCTGCTGTCCCTTACAATTCCGAGCAAAGTCTTGGCTCAAGCGTCGACACCTCCTTACCCCCACCTTCCTTCCCCCCACTTTCCCCCCAAACCCCCACTCCCCCCACTCCATTTCTGGGTAGTCCCCTGGTGGAATGGTTAACACTCCCAGGTCAGCGCTCGGGCTGTCCTCTGAGATAGACGATCACACAGCACCAGGTTATGGGCCAACAGGTTTATTTGAAAGCACAAGCTTTCGTAGAGCAGCTCCTTGTTCAGGAGTTAGTGAGAGGAACAGCATCTGACACAGAATTCCCACCTCTCAGTTGGATAGGAAAGTAGCCAAGGCCCATATAAAGGGGCAGAACTCTCTCCCGTGGCCAGTGGCCAATACATCCCTCTCGACCATCATTACCCCCAGCACCACTGCCTCACCTCCTGTAGCATCACTGTCCTCTCCTGTTATGTGGATCTTGCTGTGCGGCCTTGACTCCAGCAACGCAACACTCCAAAAAGTATTTGATTGGGTGCAAGTGGGTGGCCCAGGGTAGGGAAAGGCGCTAAATTAATGCGACTTTAGTGTTGGCTCCTGGATTATGGGCTGCTGCACGTCTCGGAGTAACTAACGATGGCACTGCTGAGCGACGGGAACATGCGCTTCGGCTGTTTCAGGTCCACGGGGCTGACCAAAGGCAGCAACAGAGAGAGTGGGCAAGCTGTCACCTCACTCTCACTCACACTCACTCACTCACACTCACTCACACTCACACTCACTCACTCACACACACACTCACTCTCACTCACTCACACTCACACTCACACTCACTCACACTCACACTCACTCACACTCACTACAACTCACTCACTCACTCTCACTCACACTCACTCACACTCACACTCACACTCACTCACTCACACTCACTCACACTCATACTCACTCACATTCACTCACTCTCACTCACACTCACTAACACTCACTCACTCTCACACACTCACTCTCACTCACTCACTCACATTCACTCACTCACACTCTCACTCACACTCACTCACTCACACTCTCACTCTCACTCACTCACTCACTCACACTCTCTCACTCACACTCTCTCACTCACACTCACTCACACTCACTCACTCACTCAATCACACTCTCACTCACACTCTCACTCTCACTCACTCACACACACACTCACTCACACACACTCACACACACTCACACTCACTCACCTACTCTCCCGCACACTCACTCACTCTCACTCACCTACTCTCACTCACTCACACACTCACTTTCACTCACTCTCACTCACACTCACTCACTCACTCGCACTCACTCACTCACACACTCACTCGCTCTCACTCACACTCTCTCACTCACTCTCACTCACTCACTCACTCACACTCACACACTCACTCACACTCTCACTCTAACTCACACTCACTCACACTCACACTCACTCACTCTCACTCACTCACACTCACTCTCACTCACTCACACTCACTTTCACTCACTCTCACTCACTCTCACTCACTCACACTCAATCTCACTCACTCACACTCACACTCACTCACTCACACTCACACTCACACTCACTCTCACTCATACTCACTCACACACTCTCACTCACACACTCACACTCACTCTCAGTCATACTCACTCACACACACTCTCACTCACTCACACTCACTCTCACTCATACTCACTCACACTCACTCACTCACACTCACTCACTCTCACTCACACACACTCACTCACACTCACTCACACTCACTCACACTCACTCTCACTTGCTCTCACTCATACTCACTCACACTCACTCACACACTCACTCACTCTCACTCACACTCACTAACACTCACTCACTCTCACTCACACTCACTCTCACTCACTCACTCATTCACTCACTCACACTCTCACTCACTCACACTCACTCACTCACACTCTCACTCTCACTCACACTCACTCACACTCACTCACTCACTCAATCACACTCTCACTCACACTCTCACTCTCACTCACTCACACTCACTCTCACTCACCTACTCTCACTCACTCACACACACTCACTCACTCACACACACTCACACTCACTCACACACACTCACACTCACTCACCTACTCTCCCGCACACTCACTCACTCTCACTCACCTACTCTCACTCACTCACACACTCACTTTCACTCACTCTCACTCACACTCACACACTCACTCGCTCTCACTCACACTCACTCGCTCTCACTCACCTATTCTCACTCACTCTCACTCACCTACTCTCACACTCTCACTCACCTACTCTCACTCACTCTCACTCGCTCACTCACCTATTCTCACTCACTCTCACTCACCTACTCTCACTCACTCTCACTCACCTACTCTCACTCACTCTCACTCGCTCACTCACTCATTCTCACTCACTCTCCCTCACTCCCTCACTCACTCACTCACTGGGAGATAGCAAGAACTGCAGATACTGGAGGCAGAGACGGTGAACGGTATACCGCCTCGGGAGCCTACAGCCCGATGACCTAAACATAGAATTCACCAGTTTTAAAATCTCCCCACCCCCAGCCTCATTCCTGTCCAACCTACCCCCTCATCCCCGCTTCCTTGACCTGACACAACCTGTCCATCTTCTCTCCCACCCATCCACCTACACTTCCCACTGACCTATTTCCACAACCTCCTACCTGCATCTATGTATCACCGTCACACCTACCTTCCCCCGGCACCCCTTCGAATTAATTCTGAGCTCCGTTCCCCCTCCCCAGCCCTGGCGAAGGGTGTAAACCTCAAACCATTAAGTTTCCTGCTTGTCTGATGTTGCCTGACCCGCTGTGCTCCTCCATCTCTACACTGTGTTACCTTACCCGCTGACCAACTATCTCACTCCCTAACCTCACTCACCCACACTCTCACTGAACCAACTACCTCTCTCACTCCTCTCACTTAACCACACTCTCACCCTGCAACGAATTACTTCGCTCACTAATGTACTCAGTAACAATCTCACTCAGGGGCAAGGTCTCTAGTTAACTAAGGTAACCATTCACCAACTCGCTCCGGTTTCCTCTGCTCTGTTCAGGGACGAGGGGGATTTAGGGAATATGGACACTTGTGAATCCAGGCTTGTTCGCTCACGAGCAGAGAAGGTAAAGGAGAGATTTCAAACCCGGAGCCGCATCAAAATCCCAAAGGATTTGCGTAGAACCAATGAACGATACAGTACGGAACGAGGCTATTCGGCCCATCGTGCCTGTGCTGGCTCTCTGAAGATCCAGCTCACCTCGTACGCGTTCTCCCCCCTAACTTTTCTTCCTGTTCAAATATCGTCGAATTAATGGAGGGGCAACAGGGAGAGAGAGAATCAGATTGAGACAGGCTGAGAGACGTAAAGGTATTGTCGAATCATACAGCGCGGAATCAGACCCTTCGGCCCAACTCGTCCATGCTGACCAAGGTTCCCAAACCGAGCCAGTCTCATTTGTTCACGGTCAGAGAAAGAGAATGTAAGGGACTTGGATACAGATGAAGAGAGAGAGAGACTGACAGTAGAAATTGTTGTGGGCAGAAAGTGAGCAATTTATTTCAGTACATATATATTTTCCAACACGTGATGTGGTCATACCAGTAACGTTTCACCCATCTGTGTCTTCCCTCTGCCTGTAAAAATAACCCTGAGCTTCCAGCTGCCTGCCACATTGACACCCCACCCCGTTCCCCAGCTAACCTCCCTGTTTCAGGCTTGTTGCAGTGTCCCAACGAAGCTTATCACAAGCTGGAGAAACAAGACCTCATTTTCTGCCTGGGGACCCTGCAGCATTCAGGACTCAATATCATTTCAGGGCCTGAGCACCTTCACCCCTTGTCCTTACCCCCCAAAACAACACCAGGCCTTGTCATCACACAGCCTGCTCCCACAAACCATCCCATGAATTGTCCCCATTAACAGCTATTGATTCTCCCAGAGAAAGTAGGAACTGCAGATGCTGGAGAATCTGAGATAACAAGGTGTAGAGCTGGATGAACACAGCAGGCCAAGCAGCATCGGAGGAGCATTTTCTGAGGACGGGTCCAGACCCAAAATATCAGCCTTCCTGCTCCTCCGATGCTGCTGGGCCTGCTGTGTTCATCCAGCTCTACACCTTGTTATCTATGGATTCTCCCAGGCTGACAATGACCCAGTTCCCTTTGTCTTCCCAACTGCTGTTTTCTCTCTCTTTCTTCCCCTCCCTCTCCCTGAGTTCCATCTCCACCTATCGTTTACTCCTCCCCCCACCCTGTCTTGAGCAAATGTACCACCCTTTCCCAGGCTACAACACTTTATCTCTAGAACTGGACCCGAAATGTTAACTCTGCTTTCCCTCTACACAGATAAAACCAGGTCTGTTGGCTTTCTCTAATTATTTCTGGTTTTGTCGTAATAGCCCCTTAAACTTCATGTCTGTTTCAGAGAGCATTTGATATGGTGGCCAGAGACGGTCTGGTGTGGAGGAATTTGGAGTCACTTGTAGGCCAGACCAGGTAAAATACAGCAGATTTCCTCCCCAAAAGGGGCTTTAGTGACCCCAGCTGGGGGTCTTTCATATAATCCTAGAATTCCTACAGTGTGGAAACAGGCTCTTCGGCCCAACAAGCCCACACCGACCCTCAGAGCATCCCACCCAGACCCATCCCCCTATAACCAACCTAAGCTACAAAGCCCTGGGCACTATGGGACAATTTAGCACGGCTAATCCACCCTAACCTGCACATCCCTGGGCACTATGGGACAATTTAGCATGGCCAATCCACCCTAACCCACACATCTTTGGACTGTGGGAGGAAACCGGAGCACCCGGAGGAATCCCACGCAGACACAGGGAGAATGTGCAATCTCCACACAGACAGTCGCCCGAGGGTGGAATCGAACCCGGGTCCCCAGCGCCGTGAGGCAGCAGTGCTAACCACTGAGCCACTGTGCCACCCCTTCATTTTGTAACGATCGGCGGTAGCATCTCCGTGACGTCTACTTTACTCCAGGTTCGTTCATTGAAGCCAAATTCCAGACGCCAGCGTTGTATTTGGCTCAAGGGTAAAGACCGGAGGGGGCGTTCCCCTCCTTCAGGGGAGAGAGAGAGATGGCTGGTAGGGGGTTTATCCTGAGGGTTATTTCTCCCTCAGACGAGGGGAGGGGTTAAGAAGGAGAGTCTTTCGTGGTGCCATCAGCCGGTTTTCAATTGAATCCATACTGTTGGCACCCTCTCACTAACCAACTGAGCTACCTGACTCCATCGCCGACCAGGTAGATGGACGGACAAATGGAAGCCCCCAAAGGCAAGTCAGGAACACAGATTTGAAACCATTAGCAAAGGTTTCAATGTGATTCTGCATTCACAGAGGGGGAGATGAGGAGAAAGTTTTGCTCCTTTCTTGGTCAGTTTACACACGAAGGGCCGTTGCGAGCTGGAACCTGAACCGTTTCCGAAAGCCGAATCGAACCACGCACTTTCCAAGGCGAAAGAGTCGCGAGGCGGCCCGAGTCGTTGGCGAAGGGTTGGCGCGGTTGCGATGGAGGGAATGGCCTCGCTTCTCTGCCGCACCATTATTACTCGAGGGCTGCGATCCCTTCCCCACCCCCGGCTAATGAGTCAGATTGAGATAGCACCAGACGCAGCAGCTTGCGGAATGGTTTGTGCAAGCCAAAGGAAACTCAGAGCAGAGATCTCCTGTCTCTATAAGTTGTGCAGGCGCACGCGTGAGAAAGCTGCACTTCCTGGTGATTATGTGCTGCACACACCGCACTGAGATTCCAAGGGGACTGGCTCAACACCCATAGGTTCTGGATAAACTCCTCAGCTTGTTCCACTAGTGCCTCGAGTAGGAAATGGACACTCCCCAGCATCTGGAGCTATTGATGAACCTCCTCTGGTTTCTCACCACAGGTAATCATTTCTCTCCATTTCTCCTGCTTCCTCTCACTGTCCAGTGCATTTTTACAGCACAGCTCCTTTAGCCCAACACTTCATCTCTTTCAAAAAGGCTATCTGATTAATCCCGCTCTCCCCTCTTTCATATTTCCCTCCTTCAATCATCCAACTCCCCTCTTCGAAAGCTCCTGCTCAAGCTGCTCCTAATGCCCTTTCAAACAACAACTCACTGTGAATAGGGAACTTGTGTGTGTGTGAGAGAGAGTGAAGGAGTCGGGAATGTGTGTGTGAGAGCGAGTGAGTGTGTTTACATGTGTCAGAGAGAGAGAGAGGGAGTGTGAGGGCATGTGAATGTGTGTGTCTGTGAGAGAGCATGAGTGTGAGAAAGAAAATAGATGTGAGAGTGTGAATGTGTGACTGTCTGTGTGTGTGTGTGAGTGTGAGAGTGTGTGTCTGTGTGTGTGTGTGAGTGAGTGTGAGTGTGTGTGTGTGTGTGGTGTACTTGATGGATGGTGTGTGTGTGTGCGCAAAATTGTGTGTGTGCGCAAGAGAGGGTGTGTGTATGAGTGTGTGTGCACGAGTGTGAGTACGTGTGAGAGTGTGTGTGTGTGCGTGTGTGTGAGTGTTGTGTTTATGTGCGAGTGTGAGTGTGTGAGAGAGGGTGTGTGTGTGTGTGAGAGAGAGTGTGTGTGTATGCATGAAAGTATGTGAGTATGAGACTGTGTGTGTGTGTGAGAGTGTGTGTGTGTGAGTGTGTGTGTGT
>JAHRHZ010000117.1:1427308-1440464 GCA_024137785.1 Ginglymostoma cirratum | reverse complement strand
CTAACCCTAACCCTACCCCAACACCTAACCCTAACCCTAACCCTAACTCTAACCCTACCCCAACACCTAACCCTAACCCAAACTCTAACCCTAACCCTACCCCAACACCTAACCCTAACCCTAACCCTAACCCCGACATCTAACTCTGACCCTAACCCTAACCCTAACTCTAACCCTACCCCTACCCCTACACCTACACCTAACCCTAACTCTAACCCTAACCCTAACCCTAACCCTAACCCTAACCCTACCCCAACCTTAACCCTGACCCTGACCCTGACCCTGAACCTGAACCTGACCCTATCCCTGACCCTAACCCTAACCCTATCCCTACCCCTAACCCTAACCCTGACCCTGACCCTGAACCTGACCCTAATGCTGACCCTGACCATAACCATAACCCTGTCCCTGACCTCCTATCCTTAACCTCAGTATAATGCTCACCTTTAAGTCAATCTCTCACAGAAAGCTTCTCCATTAAATACCCTCACCCTCACTGACCCTCACCCTTACCCTTACCCTCACTGGCCCCCACTCCTACGCTCACCCTCTGTCGCTCACCCTCGCTGTCCCTCATCCTTCACTGTCCCTCACCCCCACTGTCCAGCACCCTCACTGTCCCTCACCCTCACTAACCCTTACCCTCACCCTCACTGACGCTCACCTTCACAACCCTCATCCTAACCCTGACCCTCACTGACCCTCACCCTCACCCTGACCCTCGCCCTCAGGGACCAGAAACCAGTCCCTGAAGGGCAGAGCTGAGGAATTGTCTCCTCACCGTCAGGGAGTGAGTGACCTTACACCCCCCACCCCCTGACCCACCCCGGCAGGGTGAGAGAGTGTGCGAGGTATCGTCAGCTCAGTCTGAAGATTTTCTCAAGGGGCAGAGTGTGATGGAGGAGCTATCTGCTCTCTCCCAGCTCCCTGATCGCTCTCTATCACAGGCAGAGGCTGCATCTGCCCTGAAAGGTACAGATGGTTAGAAACTGGATTAAGTTTTTCTGGAGAAGGGTCCAGACCCGAAACGTCAGCTTCCCCTGCTCCTCTGCCTGACCCTGCTGTGTCTCTCCAGCTCCACAACTGTGTGTTATTTCAGACTCCAGCATCTGCAGTTCTTACTGTCTTTAAATTACACCTTGTGTAGGGAGGTCTGTCTCTGTCGGAGTTGGAGGTGAGGACACGTTGGAACAGGGGCCCGTTTCCTAGGGCTGGGGTCAACTGGCTCCCCAGGTCACTGTGATCCACGAAAATCGACCAAACCCTTTCAAATCCATCACCGAAATCTCTCTCTGTTAACCCTTCGAGCTCCTCCGTGCCATCAGGAGAAGTTGGGAGTGATGGGTGGTTCTGTCATTCCTTGCCCTCTTATCCCTCCCAGGAAGCAGTCGATTCGAAAGGCATGTTGCGGGGGTCGGGGGGGGGGCTTCCTTTAGGAGAAAGGGAAGGCTTTGCATTTCGATAGACCCTGTCGCTGGGCCACAAAGTGACGCGCGCAGCGGCCCAAAGAAAAGCAGGAATTGCCGGAGGGCAGCAGAGAGAACGTTTCGCGTCTTTCTTCAGACCCGCTGAGATCTCCGTTTCTTTTCCCGAACCACCCCCCCCACCCCAAACCCCAAGGCCCCCTCCCCACCCCCAGCACCTGCAGTTCCTTGGGTTTACTCACACACACACGGAGTGCAGCGGTCTACGAGTGATGATTTAAACACCCCTGCGCTGCAGGTGAGGAGAGAGAGAGAATGGGCGATGGAGATGATCGGGTAACGTCCAGGAGTCTGCTCCTGTTTCAATGTAGGTTCCACTCAGCAATGTCATTTCTTCCTCAGAGTTCGGGGTCCCTGACGGTTTGAGGTATGCGGAGCCAGCAGGGAATGGCCTGGGGAACTTCACGACCTTACAGGCCACAGCTGAAGGCGCAAAGACCAACATCATCGTCGCTGTTTTCTTCATTGGTTTGGTGACCATCCTGATGGGCATCTCCCTGTACTGCACTCTGAATAGAAAAGGTGAGACTTTCTGGGGGAATTCCCCCGGGCCTGACCCCACCCCCAGAGAGATAGAGAGAAGGAGAAAAAGGGAGGGACGGAGGAAGAGAGAGGGGGAGAGAAAGAGGGAGAGAGCGAGGGAGACGGAGAGAGAGGGGGAGAGAAAGAGGAAGAGAGAGCAAGAGTGAGGGAGTGAGATGGGGAGAGAGAGTGAGAGAGAGGGGGCGGGGGTAGAGAAAGCAAGAGAGAGGGAGAGAGAGGGGGGAACAGAGATCAAGAGAGACAAAGAGAGAGAGGGAGAGAGAAGGAGAAAAAGGGAGAGAGAGAGGGAAAGAAAGGAGGAGAGAGAGAGTGAGAGATAGGGAGAGAGAGGGGGAGAGAGAGCGAGTGAAAGGGAGAGAGAGAGACGGAGAGAGAGAGAGAGGTAGAGAGAAGGAGAAAAAGGGAGAGAGGGAGAGAGAAGTGGATCTCTGCAGTTATGGAGAACTAAGTAGATGAACCCCAGGAGCCTCGTGTTCGTGTGGGAAATGATGAAAAATTGGCCTTTATTGGAGGGGAGTGTAATATAGGCCGCCATGTTGGATGGTCCGTCATATTGAATGGATTAGCTGGCATGGAGGCCTGAATGGCCTCCTCCTGTTCTCTATTTCCGTAAAAAATGAACAGCCTTCAGCAGCATTAGGTTCGTTATCCTATGTACGATTTTGGGCCTGCCATCGACATTATTCCGATCGAGGAAGTTCAGAGAATGTTCGTCCCAACTCTGCTTCTTTTTTCCTGTACCCTTCAGATCGTAGAAGATTGAGAGGTGGTTGAAATACCTACACCTTCTCCCCTTGTGAGTCCTTGACACTGACCCATCTGCCTCAGAGTGAGCAGAACCCCTGACCCTCCTGTTTCTACCTGTCAGCCAGAGCTCCCTGATTGGACCGGTTTAAGAGCCCTCAATCTGGGATCTCATATTGTATGAGATCCACCAGGCTCCAATCACTACAGTGACCCTCTTAAGAGGCTGAAGATCCTGAGATGACAGGCTGGATGCTGAGAGGATTATGGGAGGGTCTAGAATGAGGGGCGTACAGATCAAAATCAAGGGGGTGTCCCCTGTTTGAAGCCCTTTGGATATGAATGAGGGTAAGGGTTAGAATCCCCTACAATGTGGAAGTAGACCCATCCAGCTCGCACTGACCCTTCGAAGCACATCCGAGCCAGACCCACATTCCTACCCAATAACCCTACCTTTCTCATGGCCAATCCACCTTAACCCGCACATCCCTGGGACACTATGGGACAATTGAGCACAGCCAGTCCACCCTAACCCGCACATCCCTGGGCACTATGGGACAATTTAGCACGGCCAGTCCACCCTAACCCGCACATCCCTGGGCACTATGGGACAATTTAGCACGGCCAGTCCACCCTAACCCGCACATCCCTGGGCACTATGGGTAATTTAGCACGGCCAATCCACCCTAACCCGCACATCCCTGGGCACTATGGGACAATTTAGCGTGGCCAATCCACCCTAACCTGCACATCTTTGGACTGTGGGAGGAAACCAGAGCACCCGGAGGAAACCCATACAGACACGGGGAGAATGTGCAATCTCCACACAGACAGCCCGCCTGAGGGTGGGATCGAACCCGGGTCCCTGGCACCGTGAGGCAGAGCACTAACCACTGAGCCACCATACTACTGTGGTTAGGGTCAGAATTTAAGGTCAGGTTTTCAGGTTAAGGTCAGGATCAGAGTTTAGGTTTAGGGTTAGCGTTTAGATTAAGTTTAGTATTTGGGTAGGATTAGTTTTACGGTTAGGGTCGGGGTCAGGATTTGGGTTGGGATCAGGGTTGGGCTTAGGGTTAAGGTTTGGGTTGGTGTCGGGGTTAGGGTTAGGGTCGGGTCAGGGTTAGGATTAGGGTCAGGTTAGAGTCAGGGTCAGTATTAGCGTCAGGTTAGGTTCAGGGTTATGATTAGTGTTAGGGTCGGGGTTAAGGTTAGGGTCAGAGCCAGGGTTAAAGTTTGGGTTAGGGTTAGGGTCAGGGTCAGTGTCAGGATCAGGGGCCCTCTCTGTGTCATTAGAAATCTCCCAACTATCCATCAACTGTTTTGAACAATAATCCCTTGCCAAAGGACATGTTTCCCCTCTACCCACTGTATTGATGAACCTTCCCCAGGATGGTATCTTGTGTTAAACGCCAACTAGGGTAGAGTTACCGGTCACAGCTCCATTCTGGTTCCCATGACGCCCTGTAACAGTGAGCAAAGTTGTCTCTGTGGCCCATGGGAACCCTGGGGGTGATTTTACTGGATAAAGGGTCTGGTCGGGTCCTATGCCAGGGCTCAGTGGGTCATGCTCTGTTGCAGGTTGTGGACAATACAGATGGAAGAAACAGATGGATGAGGAATCGCTGAGTTAGAAACCACAGCAGGGTGTGCACCCCAAGATGTGACGGGGGCTGGTTACTGTCAGACGCTCCAGTGAGACGCCACAACGCTGTCGCCGAACCCCAATCCTCATCACTCTTGGACAGATATCTCTCAGCTCACGTCATTCCAACAGTGAGGTTCATGGATCTCCAACTCTGGGAATTTGTCAGAATCTCGTTCGTGTCGTAACGCAGAAAAAAGCCGACCCACTGGCATTTCCATTCGTTCGCACTCTCTGCTTGCTATCAAAACTCTTCGCTCCTCCTCGCATTCGCATAGCACTCCTTTCACCTCACCCTCTGGCTCCCTCGTCTCACTGCTGAAATACTTGGGCCTGAGGGCGATCTCATTGAATGGCAGATGGGACTTGATGGGCTGAATGGCCTGCTTTTATGGTCTTTCCCACTCCCTCCACCACCAACGCTCAGTCGTAACAGTGTGTACCAACCACAAGACGCACTACAATGACTCACCAAAGATCCTCAGACAGCACCTTCCCAAACCCACAACCACTTCCATCTTGAAGGGCAGCAGATACACGGGAACACCACCCCCTGCAAGTTCCCCTCCGAAACACTCCCCATCCCGACTTTCCTTCAGTGTCACTGGGTCAGAATCCTGGAACTCCTTCTCTCAGGGCACTGTGTGGGTGTCCCTACGCCACACGGGAATGCAGCAGTTCAAGGAGGCAGCTGACCCCCACCTTCACAAGGGGCAATTAGGGACGGGGAAATAAAGGCTGAGCCCAGCTAGAGCTGACCTCTCCGGATCAATGTCTGACAAATAGCATGGAGACAACTTGTAACCATTAATATCGCCAAACACAATCACTTCCCTATTCCACAATCCCCCAGCCAGTTGCCCCAACGTCTTTCTGTCAACTCTACCCCCTACCTGCTGGGTAAGGAGGGGTGTATTCTGTGTATCCTTTGGTTATTCTCACAGCTCCTGAATCAGACACGACAAGGTTAGCGTAAAAAGAATTATTTTTGGATACGTTTTTCTAGACCTGAATGAATTTAAATTGCAAAATTGAACTGGGTTCTCTAGCATTTCACAAAGAGTGAGTTTATCCATCACTAAATGCAGGAAGAAATGTTAATGATGCAGAGATGCCTGCAGAGTTGAAATGGGAAACGAGTCTGAAAAGACATAAGTCTGAACCGTTCGTGTTCGATCCCGCAGGGATAGAGTTCACGCTGGCAATTCAGCAGCCTACATTGAGAGGTTTGGATTTGCTGTTCAGTGGAAATTCTATTCATTCCGATCCTTTTCAACAGTGAACAAATTCCAGCCTTCAGAGTGAGAGAGAGAGCGAGAGCGTGTGTCTCCTCTCCTTTGTTTTACCTGCAGTGCAAGGGTGTTTAGAACTGCCTGCTCCCAAAGTACCCTGTCTCATATAATAGGACATCTGACCAATAACTCACACAGACTAATGCTGCCGGCAAGTTTGAACTCCTTTCTGTTATATATTCCCAAAGGGTCAGAACGATAGGTGTGCACAAATTGACTTTCTGACAAAGACCCACATAGTTTCTCTCTAAAGTTTCTCTGACATGTTACGGGTGCAAAGTTTCATTGTGTTCATCAGTAGTTACTGAATTTATATCTATAGATTGTTTCCCTTCTGTTTAAAGTCTTTTATTTGAAGAAAAAGATAACTGTTGAAATTAAAAGCTTTTTTTCTAAATGATCTATAAATACTTTGGGGTTCTGATTTGTCGTTGTAACTCTAAATGTTACGATCTCTACAGATTGCTGGTTTTCAGTGAATAAATACCAACTGATTTCTCACACATTGTATTTCTCTCCATTTCTCTGTCTCTTCATTCCCTCCCCTCTCTCACACTGTATCTGCCTTTCACTTTCCTTTAGAACCTGCCTCTGTCACACACTCTGCTTCTTTTTTCTGACTCTGATTTCCTCTTCTGTATCCCTCTAATTCACCGTCAATTCTCTCTCTCTCTGTCTCTCTCTATGTTTTTGCATCTGCCTGACTCTCATCTTCCTCTCAGTCTTGACTCCCTGTCCCTCCCTCTCTTTCTCTCTCTTGTCTCTGTGTCTTTCCATCTTTTTTTGTCTCTCACACACTCTCTATCTAACGATATTTATGTCTCTTTCTGCCCCATACTCTCTGTCTCTCTCTCTCTCACTTTCTCTGTCTCTCTCTCTCACACACTTTCTCTGTCTGTGTCTCTTTCAGTATTTCTTTATCTCTCTCACACTCTCTATCTAATGATATTTATGTCTCTCCTGTCCCATACTCTTTGTTCCTCTCTCTGTCTCTCTCTCTCTCTCTCACTTTCTCTGTCTCTCTCTCTCTCTCTCTCACTTTCTCCGTCTGTCTATCTCTGCCTCCCTCTCCGCCCTGTCTGTCTCTTTCTGTCTCTCTTTGCCTCCCTCTGTCTCTCTTTCTCTCTCCGTCTCTGTCACTCGAAGCATCTGCTCCTTCACTTCCTTTCTCTCTAATCATTCTCACTCTCTGTCTTTTGCTACACTAACTGCAGCACCAGAGAGGGCAGCTCTCAAAAGCAGGTTAAAGCAATCAATATGTGAGAGAGTCAATAAGTAACTTGCCTGTCACCATAGCTACAACAGATTCGGAAACAGGAAATTCCCTCTCATTCCAGTGTTCAGTAAATTATTAGCTTTAACTATGGTCTCATTACAACATGCCATATTTAATAAAGAAGATTCTAAGGACGTAAAAACAGCTGAGAGGCATGAGTATAGGAGGAATGGTTAGTAGGCTTGCAGATGACACCAAAATTGGTGATGTATGGGACAGCGATGGGAGTTTACCTCAGAGTATAACGGAACCTTGATCAGATGGGCCAAGGAAGGGCAGATGGAGCTTAATTTAAATAAACGTGAGGTGCTGTATTTTGCATAGGCAGACCAGGCTTATATATGCTTCATGGTGAGCTCCTGGGGAGTGTTGCCGAACATAGATACCTTGGGGTTCATAGTTCCTTGAAAATGGAGTCGCAGGTAGACAGGAGAGTGAAGAAGGCGTTTCTGAATTTGCCACTGTGTTATCTCAACCACAAAAGATACCAGTTAGAATTCGAATGCCCCTTCGAACAATACAACGGGGTCCTTTCAACAAGACTTCAACAAACGTAAACCCCATTCCCTTTTTTGTCTCTCTGTTTCTGTGGAACAACGGTTCAGTTGAAGAGAAATAACACCGGAGCCATCTCATCGTTCACTCCCTGTAAGGTTCTGTCCATTTCCAACTCGGACTGCCCAGGAAGGTCGAAAGGGGCATGTCACAGAGTCATAGAAATGCACAGCTCAGAAACAGACCCTTCGGACCAACCTGTCCGTGCTGAGCACATATCCTAGATTAATCTAGTCCCATTTGCCAACATTTGGCCCCTATCCCTCTAATCCCTCCCTATTCATGTACCCATCCAAATGCCTTTTAAATGTTAACGTTGTACCAGCCTCCACCACTTCCTCTGGCAGCTCGTTCCATTATTATAGAACACAGAACATAGAGCATTACAGCGCAGCACAGGCCCTTCAGCCCTCGATGTTGCGCCGACCTGTGAAACCAATCTGAAGCCCCACTAACCTACACTATTCCATGATCATCCATACGTTTATCCAACGACCATTTAAATGCCCTTAAAGTTGGCGAGTCTACTACTGTTGCAGGCAGGGCATTCCACACCCTTACTACTCTCTGAGTAAAGAACCTACCTCTGACATCTGTCCTATATCTATCACCCCTCAATTTAAAGCTATGTCCCCTTGTGCTAGCCGTCACCATCTCTCCCTCTCTTTCTCTAACCCTGTCTCCCTCCATCTCTCTCTCTCTCCCCCTCTCTCTCTCCGTCTCTCTTTCCCTCTCTCTCTCCCTCTCTCTCTCTCTCCCTCTCTGTCCTCCCTCTCTCCCTCTCTCCATCTCTTTCTCTCCCTCTCTCTCTCCCTCCCTCTCTCTCTCCCTCTCTCTCTCTCTCCCTCTCTGTCCTCCCTCTCTCTCTCTCTCCCTCTCTTTCTCTCTCACTCTCTCTCTGTCTCTCCGTCCCTCTCTCTCCCCCTCTCTCTATCTCTCTCTCCCTCTCTCTCTCTCCCTCTCCCTCTCTCTCCCCCTCTCTCTCTCTCACTATCTCTCTGTCTCTCCCTCTCTCTCCCCCCCTCTCTATCTCTCTCTCCCTCTCTCTCTTGCTCTCTCTCTCCCTCTCCCTCTCTCCCTCTGTGTCTCTCCCTCTCTTTCTCTCTCACTCTCTCTCTGTGTCTCCCTCCCTCTCTCTCTCCCTCTCTTTCTCTCTCACTCTCCCTCTCACTGGCCCAGAATTGAACCTGCAGGTGCCCCTCCAAGAAACAAATGAAAGTTTCGGGACTCTCAATTCTGTCAGGAATGTATTTTGTTTTAACCTTCAGTCAGGGACTGTTGCCCCTGGAATCCTCTGGGAATATTCCTGTCTCCGGTGGAAATTGGGATTACAGCAGCTATGTGGGAAACCCCCCCCTCCCACTGCACCCTGAGGGGGCAGGGGGAGTGATTCCCTCGCTGTGATCCCCAGGGTTTAACCCTGTCTGAAGGTCACCATACTACCCCTGTACACTGCCCCAAGGGACCATGCCCTCCACCCTGTCTCCTCTCTCCCTCCCTCCCCCCACCTCCTCACCCTCACTCCCCACCCACTCCCTCCCCTCCCCCTACCTCCCCCAACTCCCTTACCCCCTCACGCTCACTCTCCACCCACTTCCTCCCCTCCCCCTACCTCCCCCAACTCCCTCCCCTCCTCCAATTCCCTTCCCTCTCACTCCCTTCCCCCTCCGTCTCCCCTCCTCCTCCCTCACCCACTCCCTTCCCCCTCACTCCCCTCCCTCTCCCCTCCTCCCACCTTCCCTCCCCCAACTCCCTTACCCCTCAGTCCACTCCCCTCCCTCTCCCCTCCCACTCCACATCCACTCATTTTTTCTCCTCACACCCTCCCTCTCCTCTCTGCCTCCCGTCCCTCTCCCTTCCATCTCGCCTCCCCTCCCCCTCCCTATTCCCTAACCTGCTCCTTCCCCTCCCCTCCCTCTGCCTTCCATTTCCCCTCCCTCTCCCTCCCATCTCCCTTCCCACTTCCCTTGCCCTTCCTTCCCCCCTTACACCATCCCCTCCCTCCTCCCTCCCCTCCCACTCCTCACACCTACCCTCCTTCCCTCCTCTCAGACACTCTCCCTCCCTGTCCCTCCCGCTGCTCCCCCTTTCAATCCTGACACTTCTTCCCTCCAACCCTACACTACTCCCTCCCTCCCTCCATCCCTATTTAATTACCCCTTGCTGCTCTGCCCTGTCTCAACCACCCACCCCCCGGCCCCCAGCCCCGTTCCTCCCAAAGACAATGAGCTGAACACAGACAGCACGGTCTCAGGCACAGCCAGCATTTTATTAGAGAGTTTGTTCAATATATTTTGCAAAGCCATACACTGGGGGCTTAACCCCCTCAACAGGACCGAGCTGTAACATCCACTCACAGCTCCCCGCTCCAAGAGGGGAGCAAATCCCCGTGTGGGGGTCTTCCGGTCTCACTCACACTCACACACACACACACACACACAGTGTGTGTGAATGAGTGCATGTGAGTGTGTGAATGTGTGCGTGTGTGTGAATGTGTGTGTGTGAGTGTGTGTGATAGAGAAAGTGTGTGTGTGTGTGTGTCAGTGTTTGTGTGAGAGACAAAGTGTGAGTGTGTGAGGGTGAGTGTGTGAGAGAAAGTGTGTGTGTGTGAGTGTGAGTGAGTGTGTGTGTGTGAAAGTGTGAGTGTGTGAGTGTGAGTGTGAGTGTGCGAGTGTGTGTGTGAGAGAAGGTGTGAGTGTGGGAGTGTGAGTTTGAGTGAGTGTGTGTGTGTGAGAAAGTGTGGGAGTGTGTGAGTGTGAGTGAGTGTGTGTGTGAGAGAGAAAGTGTGAGTGTGTGAGTGTGAGTGAGTGTGTGTGTGTGAAAGTGTGAGTGTGTGAGTGTGAGTGTGAGTGTGCGAGTGTGTGTGTGAGAGAAGGTGTGAGTGTGGGAGTGTGAGTGAGTGTGTGTGTGAGAGAGAAAGTGTGAGTGTGTGAGTGTGAGTGAGTGTGTGTGTGTGAGAGAGAAGGTGTGAGTGTGATTGAGTGTGTGCGTGTGAGAGAAAGTGCGAGTATGGGAGTGTGAGTGTGAGCGTGAGTGAGTGTGTGTGTGTGTGTGAGAGAAAGTGTGGGAGTGTGAGTGTGAGTGTGGGACTGAGTGAGCGAGGACCCTCTGACTGTTTAAGCCCCAGTCTAATTGCTTACTGTGAATGAGACCGCTGACTGCGCCCGAGTCACCCGGACTGTTCCGTCACCCAGGCAGGATGGGAACACTCCGCAGCTGGCAGTCTCGCCACGTTCACCCCACTCAATAAACTCGAGTGGGTAAGTATCTGGGAAATCCCCTC
The DNA here is from genome assembly GCA_024137785.1 of Ginglymostoma cirratum. Taxonomy (NCBI): domain Eukaryota; kingdom Metazoa; phylum Chordata; class Chondrichthyes; order Orectolobiformes; family Ginglymostomatidae; genus Ginglymostoma; species Ginglymostoma cirratum. The sequence goes on along the minus strand of JAHRHZ010000117.1, from coordinate 1,429,645 downwards.
CCAGCTCCAACAGCTCCTTGTCCCTTGAAATCCCGGACGCAGCCCTCTCGGGGAGATAAATTCCAATGAGGCAGGTATTGCAGAAGCTAAAGTAAAACTGTTGGCGTCAGTCGAGTTCAAATAACCCTCTTTGAGTTTGTGGGCATCAACAGACCCTCATGGCAGCAAGTGTCAAGCCGTAGGCTCCAACTGGCATTTTGATAGCGAGAGTAACGGCTCAGGTAGCTCAGACATTAGGCCTGTAAAGATGCTTTCAGCCAGGGGCACAGAGACTAAGGTAATTGCACACCTCAGCTTGCTTTCCTGAGTCAGAATCTGCTCAAAATGTTATGGTTCTTTGGGAGCTTTCTCTCTCCCGATCCCATTCGGGGGGAGGGGGGGGGAGTTGTCGGAGCGAGCAAGATGCACACGATTGGAGGAATCTCACGTCGAAGCCTCACGCCAGCTATTTGCTCCAACTTCGACAAAGACTTTCATGGGTTACTTTTCCCCAGAGCCTTCCGAGTCCTCCTTTCCCATTGCTGCCTTGTATAGCCAGCAGAGAGAGAGAGAGAGAGAGAGAGTTCAGAAGAAACAGGAGTAGGGGGCCTTGCCCAGACATCAAGAGCCGTATCCCCGCCTCCGGTTTCGCCTCGTCCCACCTCACACTGCGCCACACGAATCCTCAAAGTGCCGGCTGTAACGCAGCAGGGTCGCACGATCTAGGAGGAAAGCAAAGGGGAAAGGTTTGAGTTAAAAAGATGTAGCTCAGGCTCTCAGAGCTAAGTGTGACAGACCTGGAAAGAGAACGGCGCTTTCAAAGCTTTACCCGTCGGGACAAGAACGTCAAATCTCTCGCGGTGACAGGAGAAAAAGATGCTGATCGGTCGACGCACATCCCCCAAAGTGGAGGCACCCAGCAACATCTCTCCCCGCGGCGCCACCGTCAGAAATATTTGGCACTCTTGCATCAGGTCCTGACGAACGCGAGACGGGAAACTTCGACGACGTTCCTGCCGTTTGTTCGGATCTCGTGCGGATCCGGTGACCGCCACCCGTCCCTCAGATTGTGACAACGCTCCAGCGGTCACATAAGGCTGTCCCTTGGGAACAGGAGGCGTGTGGGGAGGTTTGGGGGACAGCGACGTAGTGAGAGTCCAGCTGGGAGGGTGATCCAGGAATGGAGGTTCATGGATCTGGGAAGGTGGGGGTGGTTCAAATCTCACCATGGCCGCTCCCCCTCCCCCAACTTTGCGGGGGCTTAAACCCCGATGAGCAGAAGCTGGAACTGAGGGCTCACCTCGGCGATGGCGCCTGCGGGACCCATCGCTGGTTAGTGTGAAAGGCTGTCTGGGTTCCGATCGCGGGTGAACATCTGCTGCCCTTGCCCTCGGGTCTGTCCCTCCACGTGACTCCAGTCTCACACACTTCACCGCCCCCTTTCAGAACGATCCACCGGGTTCCGAGGGGTGAATCAGGAAGCTGACGGGCGCCAGATCCCACAAGCATGTCAGAAAAAGTGCCATTATCCACAAACACCCCAAACGAGTGGGAGGGATTCCACTCTGAGCGCCACAGAGAGGCTTGTTAAGGCGATGCTGGCGACAGCTCCCCCTGAGGCTGGAAGACGGGAGTCACATGTGGGCCCAGACTGGGTAAGGATGGCTGATTTCCCTGCCTAAAGGGGTTTGGCTGAGTCAGGCAGGCAGAAAATCTGTGGGCTCTGTGTGGGAAAACCATCTGCTTCCTGAAAGATTAATTTAAGACCTGCCAGTGGGATTGGGCCGTCAGATCAGGACTGGATCCTGGGTTTATTAAGCAACGAGTGGTGGTTGACACTTAAATGCTGCTCCCTCCCGATCCCCCCATCCCCCCCCCGAAGGGGGCAGACCTCCTGCCCCACTCCCTTACCTTCGCCATAATGCCAAGGGTCAGCTATTTTGTAGACCGGTCTGCAAGCTCTCAAGATCAAAGCCATCCACATGATGAGGACCATGGCCCCCACACAGACCATCGTCAAGCCAATGTGCAACCTTTGACCTCCTGTTCTGTTACTCTCTTTGGAACCAAGTGGATGCGTGTTTCTGGCCATCTCTCCCATGGTTCTGCCTCTGGGTGTTGTGGTGCCTGTACAAACAGCAAGACCAATTCACTTTAAGATCAAAAAGGGCTGTGTTCTCCATATTGTGCAGAGGGACAGTTATTGTCTGTATTTTACATAGGGTTTGATAGACCCTACAGTATACATGTGGGCCGATACTCCTTATAGTATACAGATGGGCTGATACTCCCTATAGCATACACATGGGCCGATACTCCCTATAGTATACACATGGGCCGATACTCCCTATAGTATAC
>JAHRHZ010000117.1:1368950-1379716 GCA_024137785.1 Ginglymostoma cirratum | reverse complement strand
GACAGTGGCCACTCCCCTCAGCCTTGCCCCTCCAGCAAAGGGATGAGGAACAAGAACGGCTGTTCGGCCCCTCGAGTCTGCTTGACCATCCTTTCACGCCGCCTTAAAAATATTCCAGATATCTGCCACCACTAAAAATCAGGGGGAAGGGAGGGAGGGGAGCGTTGGGGAGCCAAAAAAACAATGGGAATCTCAGAGGAAGAGACAACATTGTGATCAAAATCTGAAAGACTAGGATAAGAGGATAATTTTCTGAAGAAGGGTCTAGACCCGAAACGTCAAGCTTTCCTGCTCCTCTGATGCTGCTTGGCTGGCTGTGTTCATCCAGCTCTACACCTTGTTATCCTGGATTCTCCAGCATCGGCAGCTCCTACTCTCTCCAATAACATAGGGGCTGTTTTTAAAAAAACATGTCATTCCAAAGTGTATTTCTTTTAAAAAAATAGCAGCGACGACAACTAACAGGAAAGAAAAGAGAGTGGGTTTAAACGTCTTTGCCAAGGATTGTCACAGCTGTGAACGCTCAGGAAGAAAGGAACAGACAGGAAGAGATAGCAAGAGGGTCACAGAAAAGTGGCATTTTCCATGATGTTCAGCCTTTTCAGGAATCAGTGAACGAGAGGCCGACGGGACCGCATGCCCGCCAGGGCACGAGGGGCATTCGCCAGGCTCTGGGAATCCAGGGCAGCTGCGTGCGCGGTGCGGTGAAGGAGTCATTTTGCCGTCACCCCTGCTCTCCTGGTGAAAGGAGACCCTCAGTCCGAACGCGAAAAGCCAATCAGCCGGCAACGAAGTAATCAGGATGGGAAAGGTGGCGTCAGTCTGTAGCTCACGGCCGTCAGAGCGAGAGGGGTTAACGGGATTTCATCGAGACACACCGAGAATCCCAAAACTGACTCTTTGGCTAGTTATATGGCACTTGGCAGAGACACTGCTCAGTGTAATGTTTAACACGTTAATCGGTCCATTTTATATCATTAGCTTCAGCCATTGCCAAACTTCCTTCTTTCTTAACTCCGGAGTTTTGCACAACATCGATCAGATGGAACCTTTCATTTCAGTCCTTTCCTGAAGCCAGTGCGAGAGACGGTGGGTGGGGGGGGGTTGCATGTGGTGAGGGTGAATTGATAAGGGGTCTCAATGATTTGGAGGAGGGGAGGTAACAAGGTGGGAGTCTCACTCCTAGGCACTGCGACAAGCACTGCATTCATGTCGCACCTCTCGTCAGAAGTCTGCTACGGGCCATTCGGCCCATCGGGACTCTCACCGCTACACCGCCACCACCCCCCAACCCCACCCAACAGAAGGGGCCCAGGGAGGCCGGGTGACTGAGGGATGAGGGAGCGGAGGAGTTGGGGAGACAGGGCAGGGAAGTGGGGTTCAAGGTCTGAGGGGGCTAGCCATGGTCTTATCCACCGGGTGGAGCAGGGTCGAGGGGCTGAAGGGTCTACTCTCCAGCTTCTTTTATCTCACACACATCATGTCCTCAAACACCTCCTCTTGTGAGCCCTGACCCCAACGCACTCATAGGAAAAAAAAGGAGCAGGCCATTCGGCCCTTCAAGCTTGCTGTGTCATTCAATACTATCATGGCTGATTGTCCAACTTGGACCCCTGTATCCAACTCCTTGTAGAGTCACAGAGATGTACAGCACAGAAACAGACTTTTTGGCCCAACTCGTCCGTGCTGACCCAGATATCCTAAATTAATCTGGTCCCATTTGCCAGCATTTGGCTCCTATCCCTCTAAACCCTTCCTGTTCATAACTCATCCAGATGCCTTTTAAATGCTGTCATTGTACCAGCCTCCACCACTTCCTCTGGCAGCTCATTCCATACACGCACCACCCTGTGTGTTACCGCTTAGATCCCTTATATATCTTTCCCCTCTCACCTTAAACCTATGTTCCTCTAGTTTTGGACTCCCCTACCCTGGGGAAAAGACCTTGTCTATTCATCCTATCCATGCCCCTCATGATGTTATAAACCTCTATAAGGTCCCCCCTCAGCCTCCGACGCTCCAGGGAAAATAGCCCCAGCCTGTTCAGCCTCTCCCTGTAGTTCAAACCCTCTAAACCTGGCAACATCCTTGTAAATCTTTTCTGAACCCTTTCGAGTTTCACAACATCTTTTCTATAGCAGGGAGACCAGAACTGAACGCAGTATTCCAAAAGTGGCCCTAACTAATTTCCTGTACAGCCACAACATGACCCTCCCAGCTCCCTATACTCAATACACTGGCCAATAAAGGCGAGCATACCAAACGCCTTCTTCACCGCCCTGTCTACCTGTGACTCCACTTTCAAGGAACTATGCACCTGCCCCCCCCAGGGTCTCTCTGTTCAGCAACACCCCCCCAGGACCTTACCATTAAGTGTGTAAGTCCTGCCCTGATTTGCCTTTCCAAAATGCAGCACCTCACATTTATCTAAATTAAACTCCATCTGCCACCCCTCGGCCCATCTGATCAAGCCCCTGTTGTACTCTGAGGTAACGGTCTTCGCTGTCCCCTACACCTCCAACTTTGGTGTCATCTGCAAACTTACTAACCATGTGTTCGCATCCAAATCATTTATGTAAATGACAAAAAGCAGTGGGACCCAGCACCGATCCTTATGGCACACCTATGGTTCAGGAGTCCAGTCTGAAAAGCCACCCTCCCCCACCACTCTCTGTCTTCTACCTTCGAGCCAATTTAGTATCCCATTGGCTAGCTCTCCCTGGATCTAACTGGCCTGCCATGCAGAACCTTGTCGAACACCTCGCTGAAGTCCACATAGACGATCAAAACCGAAAGGACTGCAGATGCTGTAAATCAGGAACAAGAACACAAGTTACTGGAAAAGCTCAGCTGGTCTGGTAGCATCTGTGAAGAAAGAAAAAATCAGGGTTAAAGTTTCAGGTGCTGCTCTGAGGAAGAGTCACCGGACCCGAAGCGTTAACTCTGATTATTTCTCCACAGATGGTGCCAGACCTGCTGAGCTTTTCCAGCAACTTCTGTTTCTGTTCCACATAGACAACGTTCACTGCTCTGTCTTCATCAATCGTCTTTTTCATTCCTCAAAAAACTCAATTAAGTTAGTGAGGCACGATTTCCCAGGCACAAGGCTGCGCTGACTATCCCTCATCAGTCCTCGCCTTTCCGAATTAAATGTAAATCCTGTCCCTCGGGGTTCCCTCCGACAACTTGCCCACGACTGATGTCAGGCTCACCGGTCTATAGCTCCCTGGCTTCTCCTCACGGCTTTTCTTAAGTAGGAGCACCACGCGAGCCAACCTCCAGTCTCCTGGCACCTCACCTGTGGCTATCAACGATACAAATCCCTCCTTCTTGAAAACATTAATGTTTTGGCCTCAAATGCTTTCTGTGGCAGAGAATTCCTCAGGCTCCCACACTGTCTGGGTGAGGACATATCTCCTCATCTCAGTCCTACCCCATCTCCTATCTACCCCCCCTGGTTCTGGACTCTCCTCCTGGTCATTGGGAACATCCTTCCTGCGTTTATCCTGCCTAGCCCTGGTAGAATTTTATCGGTTTTTATGAGACCGCCCCCCCACCTCCCCCCAACAACATCCCCTCCTCCTCCATTTATCTATAAGCACCCCACCAGCCTCCCTCTTAGTTCTGGACTCCCCTGTCATGTAGACCCTCGCAACTCTGCACTGCTCTGTGAGAAACTACAGAGAGGTGTGAACATAACCCAGGCCATCACACAAACAGACATCCCGTCTACTGACTCTGTCTCTACCTCCTGCTGTCTCGGAAAAACAGCCAACATCATCGAAGATCCCCCTCCCCGTTATAATCTGTTTCAACCTCTTCGATCAGATGGAGGGTACAAAAGCACACACCTACAGGCTCATGAACAGTTCCCTCCCCGCTGTCATCAAACTCACTGAGCAAAACCTCTCGAATTTTAAACTTAACGCCCCTTTCTCTGCGGCCGTGCCATCGTACACCCCGCTCCGCGCTCGCGCCCTTAACTTTGCGCATTCCCATCTGCAGCACAAAACAAAACTTTGCACTGTACCTGGGCACATGCGACAGGAATAAATCAACTCACCTGAGCACCTCTCTCGCATCCGCACCAACCCCCCACCACACACACACACACACAGACACAGTCTCACACAAACACACACACACACACAGACTCACACACACTCTCACACACACGCACGCACACACGTGCGCACACACACACAGTCTCACACAAACACACACACACAGACTCACACACACTCACACAGACACACACACACTCACACAGACACACTCTCACACAAACACACACACACAGACTCACACACACACACTCACACACACACACACAGACACACACACACACACACAGACACAACGGCACGCACACGCACGCGCACACACACACAGTCTCACACAAACACACACAGACACACACACACGCACGCACGCGCGCACACACACACACACACAGTCTCACACAAACACACACACACAGACTCACACACACTCACACAGACACACACACACGCGCGCGCACACACACACACAGATTCACACACACACAGACAAACACGCACGCGCGCACACACACACACACACACACACACAGACTCACACACACACAGACAAACACGCGGGCGCACACACACACACACACACACACACACACACAGCCAAAGAGCCTCCCAGTCAGCCGAAGCAGGTGAAGAGATGCCAGCCAAAGTTTGCCACCTACCAGACTGTGGCAATCCCACGGTGACAAGAAGAATGGAGACTCTGACCAGGTTGTAGTTTAGAAGCCAGAAACTGCTCATTTCTGCTACAGAGAGACAAAGACGCTCAGCCCCGAAGCTGAGGCATTAACGTCTGACAAAGCCTGGGCTCTGACTCTCCAATAAAGTATGAAATGACCGGCAGGGGAATTTCCACTGGCAGCTGATCCGTCACGGGTGCTGGATGTAGTGAAAGCAAAAAACACTCTCTTCCTGCTCTTCCCCAGCAGTGGCAGTGCCACACGGAGATACCCAGGAGCACTGAAATCCACAGAGAGACTGGTAACAGCACTGGGGAAACCAGGCTCAAATCTCTCGTGTTTTCTCCACCTCCTCCCGTGACTGCTCAGTTCACACACTCTCCGATGCGTCCATCACACCTGCCCCCACCACATTCCCAGGGAAGTGCATCCCAGACCCCAGTTACATCAGGTAAAGTTGCCGAGGTTTTATGAAAGCGCAAGCCTCATGTGAGACAGAGAGAGAGGAAGGGAGAGACAGAGAGTGAGAGGGAGATAGAGAGAGAGAGACAGAGACAGAGAGAGGGGGAGAGAGAGAGAGTGAGAGGGAGAAAGAGAGAGGGAGAGAGAGAGGGAGAAAGAGACAGAGAGAGCGGGAGAGAGAGGGAGGGAGAGAGGGGGAGACAGACAAAGAGACAGAGAGAGAGAGTGAGAGGGAGAGAGAGATGGAGAGAGAGAGAGGGAGAGTGAGGGAGTCAGAGAGAGAGGGAAACAGGGAGAGAGAGAGAGGGAGAGCCAGGGAGACAGAGAGAGGGGGAGAGTGAGGGAGACAGAGAGAGAGAGAAACAGAGAGAGAGGGAGAGAGACAGGGACAGTGAGGGAGACAGAGAGACAGGGAGACAGAGAGAGAGAAAAAGTGACAGGGAGAGAGAGAGACAGACAGAGAGACAGAGAAGGGGGGAGGGGAGAGAGAGACAGAGACAGAGAGTAGAGAGAGACAGAAAGAGAGCGAGCCAGAAAGAGAGAGAGAGAGGAGAGAGAGAGAGGGAGAGAGAGACAGAAAGAGAGAGAGAGAGAAAGTAACAGGGAGAGACAGAGAGACAGAGAGAGAGAAGGGGGGGAGGGGAGAGAGACATAGAGAGAGAGAGTAAAGAGATACAGAAATAGAGCGAGCCAGAAAGAGAGAGAGAGAGGAGAGAGACACAGATAGAGAGAGTGAAGGGGGGGAGAGAGAGGGAGGAGAGAGAGACAGAAAGAGAGAGACAGAAAGAGAGAGGAGGAGAGAGACACAGAGAGAGAGAGAAAGAAAGAGAGACAGAGAGATAGAGAGACAGGGGAGAGAGAGATAGAAAGAGAGAAAGAGGGAGAGGGAGAGAAGGAGAAAACTGGTGGTGGTTTAACCTGAGACACATCAGGAGGGGAGTGATGTGCAGTGTGGGGGCTCAGTGGTTAGCGCTGCTGCCTCACGGTGCCAGGGACCCAGGTTCGATCCCACCCTCGGGCGACTCTCTGTGTGGAGTTTGCACATTCTCCCCGAGTCTGCGTGGGTTTCCTCCGGGTGCTCCGGCTTCCACAGTCCAAAGATGTGCAGGTAAGGGTGGGTTGGCCGTGCTAAATTGTCCCATAGTGTCCAGGGATGTGCGGGTTAGGGTGGATTGGCCGTGCTAAATTGTCCCATAGTGCCCAGGGATGTGCAGGTTAGGGTGGGTTGGCCATGCTATAGTGTCCCATAGTGCCCAGGGATGTGCGGGTTAGGGTGGGTTGGCCATGCTATAGTGTCCCGTAGCGCCCAGGGATGTGCAGATGAGGTGGGTTATAGGGGGATGGGTTTGGGTGGGATGCTCTCAAGGGCGGTACAGACCTGTTGGGCCGAAGGGCCTGCTTCCACACTGCAGGGAGTCTACAGCGAGCAGCGCCAGCATGATCTAACAGAGGTGAGCAGTGCAAAATTGTGTGAGGTAGAGCTCACGGCCAGCAACTCCCCCAGAACTGACGCGTTGGTAACTTTTAGTGAAACTCCCTTCTCTCTGGTTAATTGCTGATCTGATTCCACGGGCTTCTGGATCGACTTTTCGATAAGTGAAGCAGAGGAATCTGACCTGTGTAGGACGATTAACTATGAAGTTAATTGCAGGATTGAAATGCTTTGTCAACCTGAGGTAACGTTGTATTCAAAATAGTGCCGGAAAAGAGCAGGTTGGAAGACACACAACTTTAGGCATAACTGAGCAAGTCCATAAACTATTACACGTTAAATTTATAACAGTCTAAACGAAAATACTGCACTCAAAGGCGCGTATTTTAAAAGCACGTACATTATTTTAAACTATTCTTCAGTTATTTTTAGCTTAGACCATGGATTTAGCATTGGAATCGAATCTTCTATTTGAAAGGGCTGGCGCATTAATTTTAAAATTACGTTGAATCGCATTACGGCCGACGCAAGTTTGCATATTGGAAATAGCGTTCCCCTCTTCGTCTATCGCGTGATAGCCAATAGATGCTGCCGGAACGCGCGCCATCGGAGTAATCCCCTGTAGACGCTTCCCTCTTTCGCGGGATCTCAGGGCTGCCTGGCAAGGCCTGTCTGTCTTATCTATCCTTAATTGCACCCCCCCCCCACTCCCCCCACCCGAACTGAGCGGCTGGCTCAGCCTTTTCAGAGGCGGGGTGAGAGTTAACCCCGTTGCAGGGTAGTTGGGGGAGGGGGGGGGGTGCGGGGTGTGCAGGCGTCTGGACCAGGGTACGGACGGCAGGTTGACCAAATACCCGTGAAACGATGGTCAATGGTCGCCAACAGGAGACCCCATCTCCAGCGGGGCAAACAAACCTTGCCGTCTTTAACCCTCACCCTCCCCCCCACCCCACCCCCTCATCTCAGCCGGCACGTGACCCCAGACCCACAGCTAACGGGGTCAGCTCCGAAGCGCTCCATCGGAAGCCCCCAGCCAGTCACAGCCTACCCAAGGGGCAATTAGAGGATGGGCAACAGAGGCTAAACCTCCCTGCGATGCCCAAAAAAAAAAATCGAGGGACAAACTTCCCCGTCTGTGAGGCAGACACCCAGCAGGACGTTAGGTCACTGCACAGTTTCACTTCCACACTTGCTATTTGACTGTAGGAGGCATCGAGCGCCTTGCCAATACTGACGTGTCTTTCTAATTTTAGCCTGTGAGTGTGAGATGTTTCCACCGCTCTTTTGCAGGTTCCTGTCAGATTGTCTTCGCAAGGAGTGAATTTATTTTTTAAGCGTTTCCAGTGAGAGTTTCTGGGATTTTCAGGCTAAAGGGCCTGTACACAGGTTGACGGCTTTGTCTAAGAATAAACAGTATACAGCTGTACAGCACTGAAACAGGCCCTTGGGTTCACTTGTGCCAACACATGACACCTCGCTAAACTGAAAACATTTTGCCTCTCTGCAGCCTGCGTTCGAATATTCCCTGTGCATTCGTCTATCTGCCAAGGTGCCTCTTAAATGCTGCGATTGCATCCATCTCCATCATTTCCTCTGGCAGCGCAGTCCAGGCACTCACCATCCTCTGCGTAAACAGAATCTCCTTCGAACTTGGATCAGGTCAACCCTGCCTCCCTCAGCCTTGAGTGAAGATAAACCGAGCTTGTCGGGTTTCCCCTCGTGGCTAATGCCCTCCAAACCTGGTAGACGCCCTGGTAAACGGTTTCTGTACCCTCTCCAAAGCCACCGCATCCTTCTGGTAGCGAGGCGACCAGAGCCGAACACAATATTCTGAATGGGGCCCAATGAAAGGTCTACACCACATGGCACACCGATTTTAACGCTCCTGCTCCAACCTTACCCACCTGACCCATTTGTGCTGCCACTTTCAGGGAGCTGTAAGCCTATCGTTTCCCGTTCGCACTTCCAGAATACCGGATGGAGTGGACGTAGAGATGTTTCCACCAGTCTGGGGAGACTGGGAGCAGAGGGCGCAGCCTCAGAACTGAGGAGAGGAGGAATTTGTTCAGCCAGAGGGTGGGGAATCTGATGGAGGGATCAAGGGTTCCTGGGAGAAGGCAGGAGAATGGGGTCGAGAAAAACTTCAGCCACGATCGAATGACGGAGAAGACCCGATGGGCCGAATGACCTTGTCCTGCTCCTATGTCTTAGGGTCTTATGGATCTTATAAGCTTCCGTCGTCAACATATGGTGCCCAACCCATCTCTGAAATTGGTACCTTTCCAGTTGACTGTATGTGGGTGAGTTAGAGAACCAGGGTGAGAACGGCCGTGCCGACGTCACCTCTAGTGAGTGGTCAGTGCTGCACCAGAGGCAAAAATAGGCCATTCGGCCCCTTGAGCTGGTTCCGCCCAATCATAGCCAATCCGATTACAATCTCGACTCTAACCCTTCCCCCCAACAAATCATCTTTCTCAAGAATTCTTCTTACATTCATTCGATGAATGTGTGTCTCCTTGGATTTATTGCCTCTTCCCCAGTTGCCCCCTCGAGGTGGGGGGGCGTAGCCACATTCTGGAACCGCTGCAGTCCCTTGTGGTGTAGGGATACCCACGCAGTGCCCCTCAGGGAGGGAATTCCAGGATTCTGACCCAGCGACACTAGAGGAACGGTGATATATTTCCAAGTCAGGATGGGGAGGGGCTCGGAGGGGAAAGTGCAGGGGGGGTGATGTTCCCATGTATCTGCTGCCCCTTGTCCTTCCAGATGGAAGTGGGTCATGAGTTTGGAAGGTGCTGCCTGAGGGTCTTTGGTGAGTTTCTGCAGAGCATCTTGTAGATGGTACACACTGCTGCGACTGAGCGTCGGTGGGGGGAGGGAGTGGGATGTTTGTGGATGTGGTGCCGATCGAGCGGGGGCTGCTTTGTCCTGGATGGTGTCAAGCTTCCTGAATGTTGTTGGGGCTGCCCCCATCCAGGGTAAAGTGGGGACTGTTCCCTCACACTCCTGCCTTGTCGATGGTGGGACAGGCTTTGAGGGGGGAGTCAGGAGGGGAGTCACTGGCTGCAGGATTCCCAGCCTCTGACCTGCTCTTATAGCCGCTGTGTTAATGTGGTGAGTCCGGTTGAGTTTCTGGTCAATGGTAACCCCCAGGATGTTGATAGTGGGGGGATTCAGTGATGGAAACACCATTAAGTGTCAAGGGGACGGTGGTTAGACTGTGTATTATTGGTGATGGTCACAGCCTGGCATTTGTGTGGCACAAATGTTACTTGTCAGCCCAAGGCCTGGATATTGTCCAGAATAAAAGTACTTCTGCCTTAAAGATATCAGTTTGAGGGCTGGTCAAAGAGGGACGTTTTTGGGACCCCCTTAAAGGAGGAGAGGGGAGGACACTCCAGAACCTGGGCCCTCGGTAGCTGAAGGCTTGGCTTGAGGGACAGAAACAGGGCTGCCCGAAGAGAACTGGAGGAGAGCCACAATCCCAGAGGATCGTGGGGCTGGAGGAGATTCCGGAAGTAGGGAGGCAGAGGAGGCCGTAAAGGGGTTTGTCGAAGAGGATGGTAATTTGATGATGAAGCCTAAGTCCCAGGCCCTTGGCCTACAGCCCATGGCCTAGGGTGAAGCTCCCATGGCGGTTAAGGCAGGGTTGGTTTGGGAAGAGTGGCATTTGGTTGGGGGTAGGTGTGGAACTCTCTGGTGGTCCCCAGGGTCAGTGTTGAACCCAGAAGACCCATGAATGGACTTGGGTCATTATCAGTGGGATTACGCTGTGCGAAACAATAACTACAGCCACCGCAGCCCCTCATGTGCCCACGCGCTGACCGCAGTGTCAACTTTTAGCCCAACGGCTGCCATGGGATCTTGCTGTGCAAAAATTGGCTGCTGGACTCCCTGTGAATGGGCAGGGAGTGTGTCCAATGGGAGACAATCCGAAGGGGATTGGGTCCATTGGGATTGGGTCCAATGGGAGTAAGTGGGAAGGGGACTGGGTCCATTGGGATTGTGTCCAATGGGAGTAAGTGGGAAGGGGTCTGGGTGCATTGGGATTGTGTCCAATGGGAGTAAGTGGGAAGGGGTCTGGGTCCATTGGGATTGTGTCCAATGGGAGTAAGTGGGAAGGGGACTGGGTGC
>JAHRHZ010000117.1:784293-801543 GCA_024137785.1 Ginglymostoma cirratum | reverse complement strand
TTCCTGCTCCTATGATGCTGCTTGGCCTGCTGTGTTCATCCAGCTCCACAACCTGTTACCACATTATAGTCCAACATGTTTATTTGAAATCGCAAGCTTTCAGAGTGCTGCTACTTCTGGAAGTGGAGTCACTTGACCCTGATGAAGGAACAGCGCTAAGAAAACTTGTGATCTGAAAGAAACCTGTTGGACTATAACCTGGTGTCCTGTGACTTCTGACTTTACCCCCCCAAGTCCAAAACCAGCACTTCGACTTCAAATAATACTGACCGGAATTTTGCATACCTTATTAACCACACTGACCTCCCACCTTTAACAATGTATAAATCTGTGCACCCATGTCCCTCTGTTTCTCACATCCACTCTCGGCTTGTATCCATTATTTTACATTGTTTTCCCACATTGTCTTACCAAAATGAATATTTCCACATTTTTCAATATTACACAGTCTTACACTCGTATAGAATGGAAACAGACCCTTCAGTCCAACTTATCCATGCTGACCAGATATCCTAAATCAATCTAGTCCCATTTGCCAGCATTTGGCCCATATCCCTCTAAACCCGTCCTATCCATATACCCATCCAGACGCCTTTTAAATGTACCAGCCTCCACCACTTCCTCTGGCAGCACTTTCCATACAGACGCCACCCTCTGTGTGAAAAAGTTGCCCCTCAGGTCCATTTTAAATCTCTCTCTCTCACATTAAACCTACGGCCCTTTAGTTTTGCACTCCTCTACCCTGGGCAAAAGACCTTGTCTATTCACCTTCTCCATGCCCCTCAAGATTTTATAAACCTCTGTAAGGGTGGGATGCTCTGACGTTCGGTGTGGACTTGTTGGGCCAAAGGGCCTATTTCCACACTGTAGGGATTCTATGATTCTATGATAAGGTCACCCCTCAGCCTCCGACGCTCCAGGGAAAATAGCCCCAGCCTGTTCAGCTTCTCCCTGTAGCTCAAACCCTCCAACCCTGGCAACATCCTTGTAAATCCTTTCTGAGCCCTTCCAGGCTCCCACCATTTGCACATCCTGCCAGAATAGTTTAAACTAATGGCCCCAGCATTTCCAAAACACAGCAGATTTTTATTAACCAGCTCCTATGGTTATCTGTTACATTTTGTTTATCATCATTTCCCAGACAGAGAAGTCTCAGCAATTTAAAGCTGTGTCTCTCCCACCTCCTCATTTCAGGAGTATGTTACTCATGTTCTATCCTCCAATTTCCCGACCCGTTAGCGCACAGCACCCGGAGTGATCTCGAAGTTGCAGCTTTTACAGTTTGTTTGGGTAGCTCAGCGGTTAGCACTGCTGCCTCACAGCGCTAGGGACCCCGGTTTGATTCCAGCCTCAGGCGACTGTCTATGTGCAGTTTGCACGTTCTCCCCATGTCTGCATGGATTTCCTCCGGGTGCTCCAGTTTCCTCCCACAGTCCAAAGATGTGCGGGTTAGGGTGGATTGGCCGTGCTAAATTGCCCGTAGTGCCCAGGGATGTGCGGGTTAGGGTGGGTTGGCCGTGCTAAATTGTCCCATAGTGCCCAGGGATGTGCGGGTTAGGGTGGATTGGCCGTGCTAAATTGTCCCATAGAGCCCAGGGATGTGCGGGTTAGGGTGGGTTGGCCGTGCTAAATTGTCCCCTAGTGCCCAGGGATGTACAGGTTAGGGTGGATTGGCCGTGCTAAATTGTCCCATAGTGCCCAGGGATGTGCGGGTTAGGGTGGGTTGGCCGTGCTAAATTGTACCATAGTGCCCAGACATGTACAGGTTAGGGTGGATTGGCCGTGCTAAATTGTCCCATAGTGCCCAGGGATGTGCGGGTTAGGGTGGATTGGCCGTGCTAAATTGTCCCATAGTGCCCAGGGATGTGCAGGTTAGGGTGGATTGGCCGTGCTAACTTGTCCCAGAGTATCCAGGGATGTGCGGGTTAGGGTGGATTGGCCGTGCTAACTTGTCCCATAGTATCCAGGGATATGCGGGTTAGGGTGGATTGGCCATGCTAACTTGTCCCATAGTATCCAGGGATGTGCAGGTTAGGGTGGATTGGCCATGGGAAATTGTCCTGTAGTGCCCAGGGATGTGCAGGTTAGGGTGGATTTGCCTTGGAGAAATGCAGGGTTACAAGGATTGGGTGGGATGCTCTTCAGAAGGTTGGGGTGGACTTGATGGGGCCGAATGGCCTACCTCCACACTGTAGGGTCTCTGTTTGCCAATTTTTCTCACCGATTCCCCAAATGATGACTCCGTGACCATTTCGCATTTCAGTTCGGCATTGTTCCTTCTTAAAGAGGTATCCTGAATTCTAGCTGATCACCATTCTCCCTCAGGATGCTCTGTGGTTGTTCCGTGACCCTTGCATTACACCAATACAGAGTCAGGTTCTCGTCTGCAAGAAGACGTATCTATTCCTGTAACTGTGGAACCATCCATCACTGAGTGCTGGTTGGAATATGGGACCCACTCGCCCCACTGCATGGTTTCTTCCTCACTGCCTAATGGTTGCTACTTCCCCCTCGTTCTCCATAGTCTTGAGCTGTTGACTGACCACACGCTATCCACAGCACCTTCACCTCATAAATGTACCACAGTTGTTGCTCAGGTCCCAAAACTCAGTGACTGATGATGCATCTTGCACTCATGGTTACTCAGGATGTGGGGAGTCTCACTTGCCCTGGAAGGGGGCAGCCCCAACAACACTGAAGAAGCTCGACACCATCCAGAGATAAAGCAGCCCCTGTCTGATTGGCGCCGCATTCACTCCCTCTGCCACCATCGTTCAGTAGAATCATAGACTCCTCCAGCATGGAAACAGACCCTTCGGCCCAACCAGTCCGTGCCGACCATAATCCCGAACTAAACTAGCCCTCTCCAGCCTGTACTTGACCCATATCCTTCCAAACCTTTCCTATTCATGCCCTTGTCCAAATGTCTTTCAAACATTGTAACTGTACCCACATCCATCACTTCCTCTGGAAGCTCATTCCCCACACAAACTACTCTCTGTGTAAAAAGTTTTCTCTTAAATCTCTCTCCTCTCACCTTAAAAATATGCCCCCTAGTTATGAAATCTCCCACCAGAGGGAAAAGACACCTGCCATTCACCTTAACTATACCTCTCATGTGTTTATAAACCTCTATAAGGTCAGCCCTCAGCCTCCTACTCTCCAGTGACAAAAGTCCCAGCCTATCCAGCCTCTCCTTATAACTCAAACCTTCCGTTTCCAGGAACATCCTGGTGAATTCTGTCTGAACCCTCTCCATCTTAATAATATCCTTCCTGTAACAGGGCCAATCCACCCTAACCTACACATCCCCGGACATCACGGCCAAGTTAGCATGGCCAATCCACCCAGAACTGTACACAGTACTCCAGAAGAGGCCTAGCCGATATCCTGTACAACCCCACATGATGTTCCAACTCGTAAACTCATAGATCTTAGCAATGAAGGCAAGCATGCTGAACATCTTCTTAACCACCCTGTCTACACCAAAGATCCTCAGACAGCAGCTTCCCAACCTATGACCACTACCATCTAGAAGGACAACAGCAGCAGATACACGGGGACACCACTCCACCCCTCAAGTACCCCTCTGATCCACTCATCATCCGTTCCGTCAGTGTTGCTGGGTCAGAATCCTGAAACTCCTCTCTCTAAGGGCACTGTGTGGGTGTCCCTACACCACACGGGACTGCAACGGTTCGAGAAGGCAGCTCACCCCCACCTTCTCCAGGGGCAACTAGAAATGTGCATCAGATGCTAGGCCCAGTCCACGACTCCCACATCCCGCGTCTGCATGAAACTAAAAGTGTCCTGAATTTCCCACACAACAGGATGCAGAGTCCAGAGTTGCAGCAGCCTTCCCATTTCTATATTCAGTAGATAAATTTGCTCCTACTCATACCCCTTACTGATGACAAATCCTCCAAATACTGATTGGTTTTCCTGCCATTTAATAAGACGTACCTACTTCTGCTAATATTTTAACACATTGTACCACCAGCAGTCAACCTTATTTTCAAAATAAAATGTTACTCGTCAGCTACTCACTTGTTGCTTCTATGTCGTTCAGTCTTAGCTTATTTGTAAGCAGTAAAGACTCACCAGACAATCAACTCACAACTTTCCTGCGATGCATTTGCTTCGCAATCGGGGATTCTGTCTGCCTCCTGGTGTGAGGGAACAACAGAAGCAGTTTTAGCCACAACACCCCGCCCCTGTACCCTTGCGTACTCTGTGTAGCCTTGCTCTCTTGCTCTCGCTTGCTGCTTCTTCTCCCAGTCAGCCACACCGGATTTCGGGAAACGGTCAACCGAGAAGGGTTATGGCCAAAGTGGCAGATGAGGGTCGCTGACAGATGTGCCTTAGAGAACGCGCGCTCCTCTCCCCACTACTCGAAGTTAACGGGGTTCTCACAACGGTGATTCCGAAAATGCTGAAACAGAGGAGTATTGCGGGACTCTCCCCCGCTGACAGGAGGAGATGTGGATGCATTGAAGTGGTGCCATGTAAATGCATGAGCATGAAAGAAAGAGAGGGATACAGGACAGGGGGTGAGAGGAGGCAAGGGTGGAAGGAATTTGATTTGATTTATTACACGCCCTGAGGTACAGTGAAAAGTTTTGTATTGCGTGCTATCCCGACAAATCGTGCCTTACTTAAGCACGTCAGGCTAATGGAACAGAATGCAGAATATACTGTTACAGCTACAGAGAAGGTGCAGAGGAAGATCAGCTCGAATATATTGATGAAATAACAGCTGCTTCAGTGAAGACGCATTGCCTTCTGCAGCATTCGTTTCTGTTGACTGGGTAAGATATAAAAACGCAATAGACGTCTAATAGCTAACCTCCTGCTTCCTCGTTCCTTAAACTATGTTGATCTACCACACTACCATTGAGCTTTTCATTGAATTCCCATTGATTCACAATCTGAAACTGTACCTGACAGTAAATTAACACAGGCACCACACGATAACCACCATCACACTTATATACTTCCAGAGACCTGACAGAAGTGATGTCCGAGGCTGAGCTATAAACCCAAATGTCTGAAGCTCCAAGGAGAAAAACAAAATTAAGCTTAATCTGGACTTTTTAAAGCTGGAGCCACGATGCAGTGTAAATACACATGGAACCCACAATTTAAAACAACAGTGAAAGCCAGATTATTGAGGTCGAAAGTAGCTCATAAATTGATGACACGGAACGCCAGGCAGCTACAAAAGATAACACAAGTTGGTCTTTGTTCCCATTTATTCTCAGATTTCAGGGAATCCCTAATGGCTACTTTTCTGGCTCATGCTTAGATATATAGATACAGGGTAGGCGATGGCCTAGTGGTATTCTCACTAGACTATTAATCCAGAAAGCCAGCTGATATCCTGGCGACCTGGCTTCAAATCCCATCTGGTTCACTAATGCCCTTCAGAGGTGGAAATCTGCCACCCTCAACTGGTCTGGCCGACATGTGTCTCCAGACCCACAGCAAGGTGGTTGACTCTCAACTGCCCTCTGAAATGGCCGAGCAAGCCCCTCAGTTGTACCAATTGCTACAAAGACTCAAAGAAATGGAACTGGACGGATCACCTGGCATCGACCCAGGCGCCGGAACAGACAACGGCAGAAATAGCCCTGTTGACCCTGCGAAGCCCTCCTCGCTAACACCTGGGGGATAGTGCCAACATTGGGAGAGCTGTCTCACAGACTAGTCAAGCAACAGCCTGACATTGTCATACTCACAGAATCAGACCTCACAGACAATTTCCCAGACACCACCATCACTGGATATGTCCTGTCCCACCAGCAGGACAGGCGCAGCACAGTGGGATACAGTCGGGAGGGTGTTGCTCTGGGAGTCGTCAACATCAACTCTGGACCCCATGAAGTCTCATGGCTTTAAGTTAAACATGGGCAAGGGAACCGCCTGCTGATTACCACATACCGTCCTCCCTCAGCTGATGAATCAGTTCTCCTCCATGTTGACCAACACTTGGAGGAAGCACTGAGGATGGCAAGGGCACAAAATGTACTCTGGGTGGGGGATTTCAATGTCCACCACCAAGAGAGTCTCAGTAGCAGTATGACTGATCGAGCTGGTCGGATCCTACAGGACAGAGCTGCTAGACTGGGCCTGCGGCAGGTGGTGAGGGAACCAACACATCAGTGCAAAAGATACGGCTGAAGCTCTCGCAGCAATCTTCAGCCAGAAGTGCTCAGAGGATGATCCATCTCGGCCTCCTCCAGTGGTCCCCAGCATCACAGATACCAGTCTTCAGCCAATTCGATTCCCTCCACGTGATATCAAGAAACAGTTGGAGACACCGGAAACTGCAAAGGATATGGGCCCTGACAATATTCTGGCAATAGAACTGAAGACTTGTGCTCCAGATCTTGCCGCTCCCCGAGCCAAGCTGTTCCAGTACAGTTACAACACTGGTATCTACCCGACAATGTGGAAAGTTGCCCAAGTACGTCCTATACACAAAAAGCAGGACAAATCCAACCCGGCCAATTCCCGCCCCATCAGTGTCCTCTCGATCGTCAGGAAAGTGATGGAAGGTGTCGGTAACAGAGCTATCAAGCAGCACCTATTCAGCAATAAGCTGCTCAGTGACGCCCAGTTTGGGTTCCGCCAGGGCCACTCAGCTCCTGACCTCATTACAGCCTTGGTTCAAACATGGACAAAAGAGCTGAATTCCAGAGGTGGGGTGAGTGACAGCCCTTGATACCAAGGCTGCATTCAACTGAGTGTGGCATCAAGGAGCCCTGACAAAACTGGAATCAATGTGTATCGGGGGCAAATGTTCCGGTGGTTGGAGTCATACCCGACACATAGGAAGATGGTCGTGGTTGTGGGAGGTCATTCATCTCAGCTCCAGGACATCTCTGCAGGAGTTCCTCAGGGTAGTGTCCTAGGCCCAACCATCTTCTGCTGCTTCATCCATGACCTTCCCTCCATCAGAAGGTCAGAAGTGGGAATGTTTGCTGATGTGCCACACAAATGCCAGGCTATGACCATCACCAATAATACACAGTTTAACCACCGTCCCCTTGACGTTTAATGGTGTTTCCATCACTGAATCCCCCCACTATCAACATCCTGGGGGTTATCATTGACCAGAAACTCAATTGGACTCACCACATAAACACAGCGGCTACAAGAGCAGGTCAGAGGCTGGGAATCCTGCAGCGAGTGACTCCCCTCCTGACTCCTCAAATCCTGACCGCCATCTACAAGGCACAAGTCAGGAGTGTGAGGGAACACTCCGCACTTTACCCTGGATGGGGGCAGCTCCAACAACACTCAGGAAGCTCGACACCCTCCAGGACAAAGCAGCCCCCGCTCAATTGGCACCACATCCACAAACATCCCACTCCCTCCCCCCACCGACGCTCAGTCGCAGCAGTGTGTACCATCTACAAGATGTTCTGCAGAAACTCACCAAAGATCCTCAGGCAGCACCTTCCAAACCCACGACCCACTTCCATCTAGAAGGACAAGGGCAGCAGATACATGGGGACCCCCACCCCCTGTACATTCCCCTCCGAGCCCCTCCCCATCCTGACTTGGAAATATATCACCGTTCCATCACCATCACTGGGTCAAAATCGTGGAATTCCCTCCCTCAGGGCATTCTGGGTCAACCCACAGCAGGTGAACTGCAGCGGTTCAAGAAGGCAGCTCACCCCCACCTTCTCAAAGAGGGTAACTAGGGATGGGGAAGAAATGCTGGCCAGCCAGCAATGCCTACATCCTATGAATGAATAGAATAAAAAAGACTGAGCAGCAAACTCAACAGAGCACTAAATCAGTACGGGATCTTTCTGTTCATATTTCAACGTAGTAAGTGTGAAGAGATTGGGGGAGTTTTAATACCTGAATCTAATATAGGTCAGACTACTCAGCTCATGAAATGCAAACATCTCAATAATGTGAACCTTTCCTGGTGAAATGTCCATCTGTCTGCAATATTCTGACTGCTGGATTGGTCATTCATTGCTACTTTTCCCTGAGAACATCTAAAAAAAAAATGAAAAAAAAGCACAACAGAAATGTGGAGGCTTTTTAGGGAGCAGTTACTACAAGTACTGGATAGGGTTATCTCACTGAGGCAAGGAAAGGATGGTATGGTGAAGGAACCTTGGTTGACAAGACATGTGGGATAACTAGCCAAGAGGAAGAAGGAAGCTTACTTAAGGTTGAGGAAGCAAGGATCGGATCGGGATGTAGAGGTCTACAAGGTAGCCAGGAAGGAACTGAAGAATGGACTTAGGAGAGCTAGAAGCGGGTATAAGAAAACCTTGGCGGGTAGGATCAACGAAAACCCCAAGGCGTTCTATACTTATGTGAGGAACAAGAGGATGGCCAGAGTGAGGGTAGGGCCAATCAGGGATAGTGGAGGGAACTTGTGCACAGAGTCAAAGGAGGTAGGGGAGGTGCTTAATGAATACTTTGCTTCAGTATTCACCAGTGAGAGGGACCTTGACGTTTGTGAGGACAGCATGAAACAGGCAGTTATGCTCAAACAGGTTTATGTTAGGAAGGAGGATATGCGAGAAGTTTTGAAAAACATGAGGATAGGTAAGTAACCCTGGGCCAGATGGGATATACCCAAGATTTCTACAGGAAGCGAAGGAAGAGATTGCTGCCCCTTTGGCAATGATCTTTCCGTCCTCCTTGTCCACTGGAGTAGTACCAGGTGATTGGAAGGTACAAAAGTCATGACCTTGTTTAAGAAAGGGAATAGGGATAATCCCGGGAATTACAGACTGATCAGTCTTACTTCTGTGGTGGGCAAATTATTGGAGAGGATTCTGAGAGATAGTATTTATGATTATTTGGAAAAGTACAGTTTGATTAGGAATAGTCAGGATGGCTTTGTGAGGGGCACACAAGCCTTTTTGAATTCTTTGAGGATGTGACAAAACACGTTGATGAAGGCAGAGCAGTGGATGTGTTGTGTACGGATTTTGGCAAGGTTTTTGATAGGGTTCCATATGGTAGGCTCATTAAGAAAGTAAGGAGACATGAGATTCAGGGAAGTTTGGCTGTCTGCTTTCCAATAGAAGACAGAGGGTGATAGTAGATGGAAAGTATTCAGCCTGGAGCTCGGTGACCAGTGATGTCCTGCAGGGATCTGTTCTGGGACCTCTGCTCTTTGTGATCTTTATAAATAACTTGGATGAGGAAGTGGAAGGGTGGGTCAGTAAGTTTGCCGATGACACGAAGGTTGGTTGAGTTGTGGACAGCGTGGAGGGCTGTTGTGGGTTGCAACGGGACATTGACAGGATGCAGAGTTGGGCAAAGAAGTGGCAGATGGAATTCAACCTGGAAAAGTGTGAAGTGATTGATTTTGGAAGGTCGAATTTGAATTCAGAATACATGATTAATGGCAGGATTCTCGGCAGTGTGGAGGAACAGAGGGATCTTGGGGTCCACATCCATAGATCCCTCAAAGTTGCCACCCAAGTTGAAAAGGTTGTAAAGAAGGCGTATGGTGTGTTGGCTTTCATTAGCAGGGAACTGAGTTTAAGAGCCGTGCAGTTATGCTGCAGCTCTATAAAACTCTGGTTAGACCACACTTGGAATATCGTGTTCACTTCTGGTCACCTCATTATAGGAAAGATGTGGAAGCTTTAGAGAGGGTACAGAGGAGGTTTACCAGCAAGCTGCCTGGGCTGGAGGGCAGGTCTTATGAGGAAAGGTTGAGGGAGCGAGGACTTTTTTCATTGGAGCGAAGAAGGTTGAGAAGTGACTTGATAGAGGTGTACAAGATGATGAGAGGCATAGATAGAGTGGATAGTCAGAGACTCTTTCCCAGGGTGGAAATGACTATTACGAGTGGGCATAATTTTAAGGTTATTGGAGGAAGGTATAGGGGAGATTTCAGAGGTAGGTTCTTCACACAGAGAGTGGTGGGCATGTGGAATGTGCTGCCGGCAGTGGAAGTGGAATCAGATACTTTAGAGACATTTAAGCGACTCTTGGATAGGCACACGGAGGATAGTAAAATGTAGGGTATGCAGGGTAGATTAATCTTAGTAGGATAATAGGTCGGCACAACATTGTGGGCCGAAGGGCCTGTACTGTGCTGTACTGTTCTGGGTTCTATGTTCTATGTAAACATTTCTGCTAATGTGCAAGGCATTAACAAGACCACACCTGGAGTATCGTGTACAATGTTTGTTCCCCTTACCTGAGGAGGGATGAATTGTATTGGAGGCAGTTGAGAGGAGGTTCACTCGATTGATTCCTGAGATTGAGGCGTTTGTTTTGTGAAGAGAGCTGCAGCAGTTCAGGCCAACGCTGTCCAGAGTTTTGAAGAATGAGAGGAGATCTAATTGAGGAATTGAAGATGCTAAAGTGGTTTGAAAAAGTGGACATACTTGAGGGGCAACCTGGAGCGAGAGGGTGTAGTTTTAGGGTAAGGAGCCACAGGTTTAAATCACAACTGAGAAGGAATTACTTCTCTTGAAGGGAATCCATGGAATTCACTCCTTCAGATGCCGACACATTGAGAGTGCAGAGAAGGTTCACCAGGATGTTGCCCGATCTCCAGAGCATTGGCTATGCGGAATGGTTATAAAGACTGGGATTGGTTTCACTGGAAAGGTGGCAGCTGGGAGGAGACCTGATAGAGGTCTACAAAATTATGAGAGGCATAGACAGGCTGGATAGTCAGAGGCTTTTTCCCGGGGTTGAAGTTTCAATTACAAGGTTCAAGGTTAGAGGGGGAAAGTTAAAGGGAGACGTGTGATGGAAATTTTTCACGCAGAGAGAGCCTGGAATGCACTACCAGAAGAGGTGGTGGAAGCGGGCACATTGAAGACATTTCAGAGGCATCTCGATGGGTACATGAATAGGGAAGGGAATAGAGGGATACAGATTGAAAAATGGCAGGTTTGTTGGGTATGATGGTCGTCACAAGCTTGGGACAATTAAATTTTGAAGGCATCCTCAATAACGTTCCCTCTCCAGCGTTTTGAAATTTGCCGTCCAATGAATTAATTCATCTGACTCATCGAATGAATTGTCCATAAAGACAAATGCAGCAGATACATGGGAATACTAGCCCCCTGCAAGTTCCTCTCCGAGGCCTCGCACCATCCTGACTTGGAAATACATCGCTGTTCCCTTCAGTGTCACTGGATCAGAATCCTGGAACTCCCTCTCTAACGGCCATCCCTACACCGCACGGGACTACAGGGGCTCAAGAAGGAAGCTCACCCTCACCTTCTCCAGGGGCAATTAGGGATAGGGCAACAAATGCTGGCCCCAGCCAGCGACACCCTGTCCCGCGAATGAACTAGAAGAACGGAAATAGGAGCAGGAGGAGGCCATTCAGCCCTTCAAGCCTGCTGCACCATCCAATGGATGGTGGCTGATCCCACACTCCTCACATCTACTTTCCTTCCCTTTCCTTGTCTGATCAAGAATCTGTCTCAGCTTTCAATACACACAAGGACTTGACAGCTGTCTGTGGCAAGGAGCTCCAAAGACTCACAACTCTCTGGACTAGAGCAGGTTAGAGGATTTCTATCAAGCAAATCTCCTCTCTCCCCCAAATCAATGCACCTGGCACCTTTTTCAAAGCTGTTTAATCTTGTAAAAGCCATTGCAGAGTGCCCAGTTCAAGCATTAGACCAAATGAGAAGTGAAAATCTGCACACTAGGGCCAGGGTGAGGCTTTGATCTTAGAGTGTCCTTCAGAGGCAATGGGGGGGAAGTGTGTGGGACATTCTCTTTAGCCTCATCTCAATGACTCGGGGAGACGCCAGCTATCTCTCCCACCAAAGGTGGCTTGCATGTCTGCTTTGACGCAAAGGCTGGGGAAGGAGGAGGTTTATAAATGGGGCTTTGCGAGGGGGAGTGAGAGCCGAGCTCAGGCAGGTCCACTTCACCGAAGTAACGCTTTCCTGCGATTTTCTTTCGCCTCGCACGGGAATTAAGTCATCAGATCTACCTCCCAGAAGGTTTCTCTCAAAACATTAATGTACGGGATGTGAGCACAACTGGTTAATGCCAGTGTTTGTTGCCCATCCCTCACTCGCCAGAAGGCAATTGAAAACCCATAAGATTGCAGTGTGTCGGGAGGGAGCTGGAAAATGCAAAGGCTTGTATTTCACTCGTGCACTCTGTGAGTCCCAAAAGACTTCACAGCTAAATCACTGCATCTGAAGTGGAGTCATTAACAGCCGATTTGCTCAGCTAAATATGCTGTGATTAATGACCAGCTAATTCATTGTCAGCTATGTTACTTGGAAGATAAATATTTTGATATGAGTTCCGAGAAATATTGCCACATGGGGGATTTTAAAATAAGCAACTTTGCTCGCTGCGTCTGCAAAAATGAGCCACTCAGCCTAATCCCATTTCCACCCCCTGCATTTAGCCCATCAGACGCTGAGTTCCACATGCAACTCAATTGGTCAACCTACCAGGCTTGAAGCAAAACACATTTTACTCTTATCCTATACTTACAAAATTTAAACAGAACAAAGAAGAAAAACCGAAAGAACTGCGGACGCTGTAAATCAGGAACAAGAACAGAAGTTGCCGGAAAAGCTCAGCAGCTCTGGCAGCATCTGTGGCGAGGAATCAGAGTTAACATTTCAGGTCTGGTGATGCTTCCTCAGAACTGACCTGATATATTAACTCTGATTTCTCTTCAAAGATGCTGCCAGACCTGCTGAGCTTTTCCGGCAACTTCTGTTTTAGTGAAAAGAAGAAAATAATCAGAATGGCTTAACTCTGTTGGAAAACTTAACAGAATAATAGGTTATTTTCCTATTAAACAGTAACTTCTCCAATATAGTATCATCCCATAAACACACTCTTGGAAAAGGCAAATTCAGTTAGAATTGATCGTCCAGTCCAGGAGGAAAACCATCAACAGAAAACTCTGAGAAAGAGACAGGATAACAGGGACAGATGTACTGCAGCTTCCAAACCCAGCTTCAAGACTTCAGTGAATGCTACTGAAAAGCTAAAACTCTAGACCCTGGTTCCGTGAGAGCTTGACCACACTCAGTCAGGCTGCTTCTATTGTTCAACATTTTTCAAAAAACCCACAGCCCCACAAGCTGTTTACTCTATTGGCTCTGAGTAGATGGATCGATGTTTCTGTGTCAAACTTCTTCACAAAAAGAAGGACCAAATACAATTCTTAAAGCCATAGTTATCATCACATAGGCCATTCAGTCCATTGGGTCTGCTCTGCCATTCGATCATCCCTTCCTCCCTGCCATCTCTCCCGTAACCTTTGATCTCCTTTCTCAAGAACCCCTGTAGGTTGTGACATTAGAGAGGCAGATCCAGAAACATTTTCAATGAATTGAGGGTTTCTAATTCTCTTTCAGACAGTGGGTTCCAAGGTCACACATGAGAAAAAACTTCCTTATCACCACTAATCACTTTAAATCTCTGTGGGTCCTCCAACATGCAAATAGATGAGCTCTTATTTAGCACAATATCAAATGCCTTCTGGAAATCTAGGATCAGATTCGCCTCTACCTAAAGGCTCTAATATAACACTTGAACATTAAAATGTTCAGTGTGAGCCTTTTACCAAACCATGTTGACTCTGCCTGATGTCTCTGACCCTAGAATGGAGGGTATTTAGCTCTGGCAATTTTACCGTTCCTTTGCCCATGTGATTTTGATCGTCTTAA
Source organism: Ginglymostoma cirratum (assembly GCA_024137785.1). Lineage (NCBI taxonomy): Eukaryota > Metazoa > Chordata > Chondrichthyes > Orectolobiformes > Ginglymostomatidae > Ginglymostoma > Ginglymostoma cirratum. The sequence continues at coordinate 787,873 of JAHRHZ010000117.1, read as the reverse complement.
GCTCCTCTCTCCTCTTTACCTGTCTCAAGTATTCTTCGTATTTTAAGGTGTCTTTAACAGTGAAGACAACCATTTCCTTGTTGCTCATTATTAATTCTGCAGTCCCACTTTTTAACTGACCACTGACCTTACTTGCTTCCTTTTTAAGTACGTGTAGAAATTCTTACCATCTGTTTTTATTTTTCCAGTGAGCTTTCAGTTAGACTCAACTACTCGTCCCATAATCAGCATTTTTTCAAGCATTCTCTGTTGGATTCTAAAGCCGGCTCACTAATGACCTTTCGCTAGTCTTCTTTTTGCTGCTTCCAATCTGAAACCTAACTTCCTTAGTTAGCCAGAGGTGGTACATGCTGCTCATAGAATCATTTATTTGCAATGGGATATATCTTTGCTGAGAGTTACTGAATACCTTTGTAAATGTTTGCCATTGCTTTCTCACTCTCTTATGTTTTTGACCTATATTCCCAGTTCATTTTTTGGCCAATTCTGCCTACATACACTAATAATTGCCTTTCTTTACATTTAAGGCACTAGTGCGAGACCCATGTAGCTCACCCTCAAACTGAACATGAAATTCTAACATGATTTGAGCAAGGCTCCTTAACCATTGGATCATTAAATAATCAAAATCCTGTCATTGCTTGGTCTAGGTCTAAAAATAACCTGCTATCTGTTTGGCACTAAGACCTATTGCTATAAGGAATTGTACAGAATACTAACCACAAATGTGTCAACAGGTTATCTTTGTCAATCTGATTCATTCAATTAATATGAAGATTAAAATCACTCATGATTATTGCTGTACAGGGTATCTGTCTCACAATCACTAATTATTTATTCCTGTCTACTTTTCCAATGCCTTTCCAATGTTTGGGGGCCTATAGGTTACTGACACAGATGATTTCTTACCATTGCTATCTCTTATCTTTTCCAAACTCTGATGAAGAGTCATGTAGACTCAAAATGTCAGCTTGCTCTCTGTCCATGGATGCTGTTTGAGCCACTGTAATCTCCAGCATTATTTGCTTCTGGTCTACGCTTGATCTTCTGTTGTTCACTCCCCACTACACTGACATTGCTCTAAGCAAGCAGAGACACCCCAATACTTCCTTCCAGCCCCCTCTCCATCCCGTGATCAGGCTATGCTTTAAGAGGTCTGCTCTGTTCCAGTTTCTTTTAGAGAGAGATTGGGGTAAGCAGGTTCGCAGCGGTTTACGAGAAGAGAAACAACTTGTGAGGATTTGGGTTTTTTTTTAAAGTTGGAACAATAGAAGCAGCCTTACTGGGCGTAGTCAAGCTCTCACAGTCTAGGATTTTCAGGTTTAGATTTCATCAGTTGCAGTCAAGGTCTTTAAGAGGTGGAAGTTACTTTATCCCCTCTCTCGATTACAGCCAAAAGCTGGAGTTTGTCTTCCGAGGCTGCTAGATTATATGTGAGACGATATCTGTGTTTCTGAATTTGCCTTTTTGCCGAGTGTGCATCCATGGGATGTGACTATATTGGAATAGTTAACTAGCAATAGTTACTATATCTATTATTCTGTTAAGTTTTCCAATAGAGCTAAGTTATTCCAAGTTCCTCTGTCTTTTGTTGTATTTTAACAACAGTGTTTGAATAATTTGTGTTTTCGTTAAGGCTGAGTAGCTTGACCAGTTACATCTGGAAAATGGTACCTGATATTGACCTTTAAAATAAGAAAATGTTATGGCCTAGACTGTGGTCTTAATAAATGTTTTGTGGGGATCTAGTCCGGTCCATGACATTCCTTAAAGTCAAATACGCCGGAATATTTAGGTACCGCACGTGGTCATCTTGCAACCACGTCACTAAAATCACTATTTTTTTTCTGCCAGGGCTCTCATTTCATCTCTGTTGCTGTTGTGGGTAAATAGAATCATGGAGCTGCACAGCATGGAAACAGACCCTTCGGGGCAAACTTGTCCATGCTGACCAGATATCCTAAATAAAACTAGTCCCACTTTCCCTATGAATTGGTCCGACCCACGTACCCATCCAGATGCCCTATAAATGTTGTAATTGTACCAGCGTCCACCACCTCCTCTGGCAGCTCATTCCACACACGCACCACCCTCTGTGTGAAAAAGTTGCCCCTTAGGTGCTTTTATATCTTTATCCTCTCACCTTAAACCCATGCCCCTCCAGTTTTGGACTCCTCCACCCTGGGGAAAAGACCTTGTCTATTCACCCCGTCCATGCCCCTCATGATTTTATACACATCTACAAGATCATTTCTCACAGTCCAGGGAAAATAGCCCCAGCCTTATTCAGCCTCTCCCTGTAGCTCAAACCTTCCGACCCTGGCAACATCCTTGTAAATCATTTCTGAAGCCTTTCAAAGTCACAACATCCTTCCTATAGAAGGGAGACAGAATTGAATGCTGTGTTCCAAAAGTGGCCTAACAGATGTCCTGTACAGCCACAACATGACCCTCCCAACTCCTACACTCAATGCACTGACCAATAAAGGCGAGCGTACCAAACACCTTCTTCACCGCCCTGTCTACCTGCAACTCCACTTTCAAGGAACTATGAAACTGCACTCGAAGGTTCCTTGTTCAGCAACACTCCCCAGGGCCTTACCATCAAATGTTTAAGTCCTGCACATTTATCTGAATAAAATTCCATCTGCCGCTCGTCTGCCCATTGGTCCATCTCATTGCCATGTTGTGTGTAATTCAGTGAATTATTAAGGAACCTCACAGGCAATTTAGTACTGAATCAATCAGTTGAAACTCATTGCATACACCATCTGTAATTAGAAGAATCAACAATACAAGACGAACCATTATCAGAAGCAGCTCCACTGTTATAGCTGGCTTCAACTGTCTGGTCCAAGAAACAGCCTGTCTTGTAAGGAACACCTTAAATTCTTTGGCAGAGCAGGGCTCACCTCCTTATTTGCAGGCATGGCTAACTGCTTTCAATCGGCTCGGGAATGGCTTGTCTCTATCCCTTGACAGCTTCTTACCGACAGAGTCATTCCTGAAACCAAAAAGGAAATTGCGGGAAAGGTTCAGCAGGTCTGGCAGCATGTGTGGAGACAGGAATCAGAGTTAATGTTTCGGCTCCAGTGACCCTACTGAAGCACCAATGGTAGCAGGGAAGAGGATGGATTTTATGAACAAGATAAGGTAGGGACAGGGGTTGGGGAAGAGTAAATGACAGGTGGAAATAGAGACCAAAGAGAGAGAAAAACACTTGGACACACAAAGGGGTGATTAAAGGTCGGTCCGGGACAATGAATACAATCCCCACAGTGTGGAAGCAGACCATTTGGCCCATTGAGTCCACACTGACCTCCCAAAGAACATTACACTCACGCCCACACCCACTACCTTATCCCTGTAGTCCCACATTTCCCACAGCTAACCCATCTAGCCTGCACAGTTCTGGACACTATGGCTCAATTGAGCCTGGCCAATTCACCCGAATCTGCACAGCTTTGGACTGTGGGTGGAAACCAGAGCAAAAGCACAGTGCAGACACAGGGAAGAACATGCACAGCCCACACAGACAGCTGTCTGAGGGCAGAATCAAACCCTGGTCCCTGGCTATGTG
>JAHRHZ010000117.1:774111-784283 GCA_024137785.1 Ginglymostoma cirratum | reverse complement strand
CCCCCCCACAAGGTCTCTCTGTTCAGCAACATTCCCCAGGACCTTGCCATTCAGTCTATGAGTCCTGCCCTGATTTGCTTTTCCATACTGCAGCACCTCACATTCATCTACATTATACTCCATCTGACCATCCTCGGCCCACTGGACCTTCTCAGAACCTTGATTTGTGTAATTCAGCTACTTATTAAGGAATCTCACAGACAATTAAGTTCTGAAGCAATCGGTTGAACCCCATTGCATGTGGCAACTATTAAGACCCCTCAAGTCCACAACTTATCCCTCACAACCCATCTTGAATATTATCTGATTAATGGTGGGATTTAGCTACAATTCCAACCAATTGCGTCTGCCTCTGGAAGTGTCCAGGGTTCAATATTTTCACAGACTCATTCTACAAAATCCTGCTCAGAGAGAGTTCTGGAATTTTGGAATCTGGAATTTTTTGGAATTCTGGAAGAGCTCTGGTGTCCACTGACACCCTCATCCGTTTAGCCGAACTTGCCCTCACCCTCAACAACTTCTCTTTCAATTCCTCCCACTTCCTACAGACAAAGGGGGTGGCCATAGGTACCTGCATGGGCCCAAGCTATGCCTGCCTCTTTGTAGGTTATGTGGAACTATCCCTCTTCCGTACCTACACTGGCCCTAAACCCCACCTCTTCCTCCGTTACATTGATGACTGCATCGGCGCCGCCTCGTGCTCCCACGAGGAGCTCGAACAGTTCATCAATTACACCTCATATTCCGCTTGGGAACCCTGCAGCCCAAGGGTATCACCAACAGCTTCCACCCCAACCTGAAGTTCACCTGGACCATCTCTGATACCTCTCTCTCTTTCCTGGACCTCTCTGTCTCAATCTCCAGCAACCACCTAGAAACAGATGTCCATTTCAAGCCCACTGACTCCCACAGCTACCTAGAATACACCTCCTCCCACCCACCCTCCTGCAAAACTGCCATCCCCTATTCCCAATTCCTTCGCCTCCACCACATCTGCTCCCAGGATGAGGCATTCCACTCCCGAACATCTCAGATGTCCTCGTTATTCAAGGACCGCAACATCCCCCCGTCAGTGGTCAAGAACGCCCTTCACTGTGTCTCCCGCATATCCCACAATTCATCCCTCACACCTCCTCCCCGCAATAACACCCAAAACAGGATCCCCCTCGTCCTCACGTACCACCCCACCAACCTCCGGATCCAACGCATCATCCTCCGACACTTCCGCCATCTGCAATCCGACCCCACCACCAAAGACATTTTTCCCTCCCGACCCTTATCTGCTTTCCGGAGGGACCACTCTCTCTGTGATTCCCTTGTCCGCTCCACACTCCCCTCCAGCCCCACCACCCCCGGCACTTTTCCCTGAAACTGCAGGAAGTGCTACACCTGCCCCCACACCTCCTCCCCATCCCAGGCCCGAAGAAGACTTTCCACATCAGGCAGATGTTCACCTGCACATCTGCCAATGTGGTATACTGCATCCGCTGTACCCGTTGTGGCCTCCTCTACATCGGGGAAACCAAGCGGAGGCTTGGGGATCGCTTTGCAGAACACCTGCACTCAGTTCGCAACAAACAACTGCACCTCCCAGTCGCGAACCATTTCAACTCCCCCTCCCATTCCTCAGATGATATGCCCATCCTGGGCCTCCTGCAGTGCCACAGTGATGACAGCCGAAGGCCGCAGGAACAGCAAATCATATTCCGCTTGGGAACCCCGCAGCCCAATGGTATCAATGTGGACTTCACAAGCTTCAAGATCTCCCCTCTCCCAACCGCATCCCAAAACCAGCCCAGCTCATCCCCGCCTCCCTAACCTGTCCTTCCTCCCACATATACCCTCCTCCCACCTCAAGCCCCACCCCCATCTCCTACCTACTAACCTCATCCCACCCCCTTGACCTCTCTGTCCTCCCTGGACTGACCTATCTCCTCCCTACCTCCCCACCGACACTCACCTTTACTGGCTCCATCCCCGCCTCTTTGACCTGTCTGCCTCCACTCCACCTATCGTCTCCTCTATCCATCTTCTATCTGCCTCCCCCTCTCTCCCTATTTATTTCGAAACCCCCTTCTCCTCCTCCATTTCTCAAGAAGCGTCTAGGCCGGAAACGTCAAGCTTTCCTTATCCTCTGAAGCTGCTTGACCTGCTGTGTTCATCCAGCTCCACACCTTGTTATCACAGATTCTCCAGCATCAGCAGTTCCTACTATCTCTGAAAGAGTTCTAGAATTGTTTTCTTAGTTCTGGAGTTGATTTTCACCCTTCGGGTCCAAGACGTCATATTATTGATAACCTTCAAGATTCCTTTCGTTTGAAATATTGATTATGCTTTTGGGGACATTGGGTCTACTGCTGGTTGAATTATCAGAAGCAACTCCCCTGTTATAGCTGGCTACAGCAGTCTGTTCCAACATACATCCTGTCTTGCAAGTTACTCCTTAAATTCTGCAGCAGGGCAGGGCTCACCTCCTTGTGGCGTGAGGAACCCAGTTTTATAATGTCACCTCCATCCCTTCTTTATTTGCAGGCATGGCTAACTGCTTTCAATCAGCTCGGGAATGGCTTGTCTCTATCCCTTGACTGTTTCTTACAGACAGAGTTATTCCTGAAACCAAAACTGAAATTGCTGGAAAGGTTCAGTAGGTCTGACAGTATGGGTACAGACAGGGATCAGTGTTAATTTCTTGGGTCCAGTGACCCTACTTCAGAACCAATGGCAGGGGGGAAAAGGATGTTTTTTATGTAGACATGAGGTGGGGGGGAGGTAAGAGTAAATGACAGGTGGAGATAGAGACCAAAGAGAGAGAAAAACACTTGGACACACAAAGGGGTGATTAAAGGTCGGTCCGGGACAATGAATACAATCCCCACAGTGTGGAAGCAGACCATTTGGCCCATTGAGTCCACACTGACCTCCCAAAGAACATTACACTCACGCCCACACCCACTACCTTATCCCTGTAGTCCCACATTTCCCACAGCTAACCCATCTAGCCTGCACAGTTCTGGACACTATGGCTCAATTGAGCCTGACCAATTCACCCGAACCTGCACAGCTTTGGACTGTGGGTGGAAACCAGAGCAAAAGCACAGTGCAGACACAGGGAAGAACATGCACAGCCCACATAGACAGCTGTCTGAGGGCAGAATCAAACCCTGGTCCCTGGCTATGTGAGGAAGCAGTGCTGACCACTGAGCCACCATGCTACCCCATACCTGCTAATGGTGACTATTAATGGCTGACAGTGAGTTGTTTTATGGTAGCAGCCCATGTGATGACAAGGCCTGGTCTGTGGGGTTGGAGGAAAGCATGGGGAAACGTGTTCAAGCACTAAAGTTGTTGAACTCGATATTGAGTCCCGAAGGCTACAGGATCCCTGCACCGAAAGTGAGGAGCTGTTTGATCAGCTTGTGCTGACCTTCGCTTGGAGCACTGCAGCAAGCCTGAGACAGAGATGTTGGCCAGGAACACGGTGGTGTGTTGAAATGGCAAGCAACTGGAGGCTTGGGCTCATATTTTGAGGACAGAACATGGGTTTTCTGCGAAGCAGTCACCCATTCTACGCTCTGTTTCCCCCATGTAGAAGAGACCACATTCTGAGCTATTTCTTTGGAGGTTTTGCTGACCCTTTTGCATGACACAGTTTACTTGTGTTGTCTTTCGATCCATGAACAGTGATTGAAGTTCAGAAGTCTAAAGTTTCATGTTTTATGATTGCTGTGTACATTCAGGTGCAAAATTTTCCATCACACCTATGTTTATGTGTTCTGACTCATCATATTATCATTACGCCTACCTCTGATCTACTTTACTGCTTTTTCCGTTCTCTTATATCTCTCACATCTCCCCTTCTGTAATCCCTCTCCAACACTTTCAATGTCCTACTGCAGCACACTAGGCGTGTGACACCACTGGACCTGGCCTGGTTAGGGCGCAGTCACGGAGTCATCGAGTCAGAGAGCTGTACAGCGCAGAAACAGACCCTTTGGTCCAACTCGTCTGTGCCTACCAGACATCCTAAATAAATCTAGTCCCATTTGCCAGCATTTGGCCCATATCCCTCTAAACCCTTCCTATTCATATACCCATCCAGGTGCCTTTTAAATGTAGTAGTTGTACCAGCCCCCACCACTTCCTCCGGCAGCTCATTCCATACACGCACCACCCTCTGTGTGAAAAAGTTGCCCCTCAGGTCCCTTTTAAATCTTTCCCCTCTCACCAATGGCCCTCTAGGTTTGGTCTCCCCCACCACAGGGAAGACCTTGTCTATTCACCCTATCCATGCCCCTCATGATTTTATAAATCTCTGTAAGGTCACCCCTCAGCCTCCAACGCTCCAGTGAAAATAGCCCCAGCCTCTGCAGCCTCTCCCTGTAGCTCAAACCCTCTGATCCTGGCAGCGTCCTGGTAAATCTTTTCTAAACCCTCTCCAGTTTAACAACATCTTTCCTATAGCAGGGAAACTAGAATTGAACACAGTATTGCAAATGTGGCTTCACCAATGCTCTGTACAGCCACAATATGACCCTCCCGACTCCTAACACTCAATGCACTGACCAATAAAGGCAAGCGTACCAAATGCCTTCTTCCCTGCCCTATCTACCTGCGACCCTACTTTCAAGAAACTATTGAACCTGCATTCCAAGGTCCCTTTGTTCAGCAACACTCCCCAGGACCTTACCTTTAAGTGTATAAATCCTGCCCTGATTTGCCTTTCCAAAATGCAGCACCTCACATTTATCTAAGTTTAACTCCATTTGCCACTCCTCAGCCTATTGGCCCATCTGATTAAGATCCTGTGGTACTCTGAGGTAACCTTCTTCGCTGTCCACTATACCTCTAAATTTGGTGTCATCTGCAAACTTAGTAACAATACCTTCTATGTTCACATCCAAATCATTTATATAAATGACCAAAAGCAGTGGACACAGCACCGATCCTTGTGGCACACTGCCGGTCACAGACCATGAGGAACTTTGTCGAACATTTTAATGAAGTCCACACAGATCACATCCACCACACTGCCCTCATCAATCCTCTTTGTCACCTCTTCAAATAATCAAGTTAGTGAGGCACGATTTCCCACACACAAAGCCATGTGGACTACCCCTAACCAGTCTTTGCCTTTCCAAATACATGTAAATCCTGTCCTTCAGGATTCCCTCCAACAACTTGCCCACCACTGAAGTCAGGAGCGCTGGTCTACAGTTTCCTGGCTTTTCCCTACCATCTGTCTTAAATGGTGGCACCACATTAGCTAATCTCCAGTCTTCTGGCACCTCACCTGTGACTATTGATGATACAAATACCTCAGCAAGGGGCCCAGCAATCACTTCCCTCACTTCCCACAGAGTTCTGGGGTAAACCTGATCAGGTCCTGGGGATTTATCCATCTTTAAGACATCCAGAACCTCCTCCTCTGTAATATGGGCATTTTCCAAGATGCTGCTATTTTCTTCGCCACATTCTCTAGCTTGCATATCCTTTTCCACAGTAAACATAGATGCAAAATACTTGTTGAGTATCTCCCCCCATTTCCTGTGGTTCCACATGTAGGCGACCTGGCTGATCATTACGGGGCCCTCTGCTCTCCCTAGTTACCCCTTCTGTCCTTTTGTCGAATCTCTTTGGATTCTCCTTAACCAAAGCCATTCCATGCCTCCTTTTTGAGACCATCACAATGCTACAGCCCGGTTTTTCCCAAATACTGGCACCAATTCCCCATGAATCAAAGCCAAATTCACCAACACCAGCGATTTCACTTTCGCGTTGTATTTTCTCTCCTGATTCATCTGGACGTGTGGCCCAGGGTTTATTACCTTGAAGACTCTGTTTTTATAGAATCATTGAGTCATACAGCACAGAAACAGATCCTTTGGTCCAACCAGTCCGTACCAAACATAAACCCGAATTAAACTAGCCCCACCAGCCTGCTCCTGGCCCCTATCCCTCCAAACCTTTCCTATTCATGTATTTATCCAAATGCCTTTTAAACATTGTAACTGTGCCCATATCCACCACTTCCTCGGGAAGTTCACTCCACAAACTAACCACTCTCTGGGTTTAAAAAAAGCTGCCCCTGAAGTCTATTTTAATTCCCTCTCCTCTCACCTTAAAAATGTGCCCCCTAGTCTTGAAAGACCCACCCTAGGGAAAAGGCAACTACCATCCACCTTATCTCTGCCCCTCCTAATTTTATAAATCTCTATATAGTCACCCTTCAAGAAGGGTCCCAACCCGAAACATTACCTTTCCTGCTCCTCTGATGCTGCCTGGCCTGTTGTGCTCCTCCAGCTCCACACCAATTTTATTATCAAGCAAGTTACAATAATCTTTAATACTAAACATACTCCCTCTAATCCTATCTGGCCCCTTAAGCTTACAATATTTCCCCAGCCTCTTGTAGATTTATGCAGTCGTTCTCTCTCTCTGGCTCTGGCTCTGTCTCTGAAGCTGCTCTCCCTCTCTCTCTCTCTCTATGGATGGTCAGCTGGTCTCTGCCTCTTGCCATGCTGATCCCCTCAGAAAGCCTCCAGAAGATTTAAGAGAGTGGTCTGCAGGTGAACCCTGCTTTTATACATTTACAGATGGTTTTTCTGGGAACTTTCTACAGTTCTGGGCAATCAGGGAGACTCACTTAATAGTTTGAAACAATCATCTGGATGGCATGTTATTGTTAGTTACTTTATGGAGCAGGACTCAGTGCCTTTCTGTATCGCCCCTCCTTTCTTTGATGGATAAGTTGTTGGGGATATGTCTGTCCAGGATAACTGTTGCATTTTACAGTATGCTAATTTCACTTGAACCAGGCTGCACTGTATCTGGTGTGTGTGTTTTGTCATTTCAGAGTTGTACTTGGCCGATGTACCCAGCATCCCTTGCTGTTTGGTCAAGTTCACAATCTACCAGTGTTTTAGGAGCCAGGAGGCTGCTATAACCTGCTCTGTTGAATTTGCAAAATTGAGGAAGAAAATGCTCTTCTTATGAAGAAAATGAAATGTTGCTTAAAATAAAGGACAAAATCTACTTGTATCCAGGACCAAAAATGGCATAAAAAATAGAAAATGCTGGAGGGATTCCTTAACAGGGTGCGTGGGAGAGGGAAACAGAACTAGCCTTTTTTTTGAGTTCAAATACACTTTGTAGAAACAGCAACACAACTTCTCTGATTGAAAGTGTATTGGGACAATATTGCAACTGGACAGTAATGTTTCTTCAGGATTCATGAGTGAAGTGGGATTGTGAAGTACTGCAAATGGATAAGTGTGAGGTTAACCTTTTGAATCAGAGGAACAGAAAAGGGTGTGGGAACATCAGTCATGAATCTCAGCCTGCAGAACAGAGGTACCAAGGTGTAGAGCTGGATGAACACAGCAGGCCAAGCAGGATCAGAAGAGCAGGAAAGCTGACGTTTCGAGCCTAGACCCTTCTTCAGAAATTCCTACACCTTGCTATCTCAGATTCTCCAGCATCTGCAGTTCCTACTATGTCTCATCTGCAGAACGGAGGTGTGGGATTGTCAAACAGGTTTGGCTGTGAAGTGTGCGTGCCCATGTGGGGTGGTGGACAGCATGAAATGGAGGTGAAGGGGAATCTTATTACACACACTGGATTCTTAAAAGGCTTGACAGGGTCAATGCTGAGAGGATGTTTCTCCTCATGGGGGAGTGTGGGACCAGAGGGAACAGTCTCAGAATAAAGGGGCGCCTATCTAAAGACTGAAATGAGGAGGAGTCTGGTGTCTGAAGTTTGGAAATCAGTGACACAGAGATCTGTGGAGGCACAGTCTTTGTGTATGTTGAAGGCTGGGATAGAGAGATTATTGATCAGGTGGGGAAGTAAGGGATACAGGGGAAGGACAGGAAGGAGAAGGTGAGGAATGTGGGATCAGCCACGATCAAACAGGAGAGGATAGTAAGAACTGCCGATGCTGGAGTCTTGAGATAACACAGTGTGGAGCTGGAGGGACACAGCAGGCCTCTGAAGAAGGGTCCCTGCCCAAAACGTTACCTTTGCTGCTCCTGTGATGCTGCCTGGCCTGCTGTGCTGTTCCAGCGCCTCACTGTGTTAATATCAAACAGGAGAGTGCGCTCCAAGCCTCTGTCATGGGGGTTGGATTCATTTACCTGAGTTACTCGGGAGGGGTGGAATCAGCCACTCCCCAGCACTTTCGGCGCATCCTGTTTGACACAAACAAGCTTGAACGGTATGGTATTTGTGTTTGGGAAAAGAGCATCATGTTTAACGCGCCCTTCATTCCTCAAACGGTGTATTTTTTTTTGTCGGGAGAATCTAGGTTTACACGCCCTTCACCACCTGGTCTTTAACTGCATTCCACCTCAGGCAGCATAAGCAATCCAGCCTGTTTAATTCGCTCTGAATAAAGCTGTTGTTGCTTGAAAACTTGTAAATTGAGTGCTGCAGCTCCGGATTCCAGGCTTGGACCCCATCGCAGCTCTGGGAGCCACCTCTTCTCAGCTTTCTACTTTTATTGTTTGGTCAAATCTCAGAGGAGCGTGCAGCAGCTTCACTGAAGCCAGCGGATTTCCCCAGGACAGGGAAAGCAAGGACAGCAGGTGAGCTCTAAACATCGGCCAAGACTTAATATTTGCTTGGGAACTAAAACAGGAGTTGCTGGACAAGCTGGCAGCATCTGTGAAGGAGAAAACAGAGTTAACGTTTCGGGTCCGGTGACCCTTCCTCAGAACTGATGGTAGCTGGGAAAACGTCTTTTTTGCTGTTGGTCTAGAGAGAGGGACAGTGGAGCAGGGATATTAACTCCTTGGAGGAATTAAATTCGGATATTGCAGCTACATTTCCTACTTTTACAAGGGTTGCCTGTGGGATGCCAGGCTTATTGAAATCTACTTCTTGCATTTTACAGCGAAAACAGGAGACCGTACTGGCACGTTTTGATCAGTCCCACTCGCTCAGCCCTTGACCCATTTTCCCTGCAAACGTTCCGAGGTTATTTTCGGCACGGTTTCCACCATTGGGATTTGTGCCCTTGCAGGCACCCGTAAGGGAATGTTCTTGGGGTGAGGATGTACCATGGCAGTGAGGAAAATGGAAGAAAAAGTTTGGGCCAATGCCTGAGATAACAAACATGGGGCTGGATGAACACAGCAGGTCAAGCAGCATCACAGGAGCAGGAAAACTTGACGTTTTGGGCCTAGACCCTTCATCAGAAATGGGGGAGGGGAAGAGGGTTCTGAAATAAATAGGGAGAGAGGGGGAGGCGGATAGAGGATGGATAGAGGAGAGGATAGGTGGAGAGGAGGCAGACAAGTCGAAGAGGCGGGGATGGAGCCAGTAAAGGTGAGTGTGGGTAGGGGGGTAGGGAGGATATAGGTCAGTCCAGAGAGGACGGACAGGTCAAGGGGGCGGGATGATGTTAGTAGATAGGAGATGGGGGTGTGGCTTGAGGTGAGAGGAAAAACAGGTTAGGGAGGTGGAGATGAGCTGGGCTGGTTTTGGGATGCGGTTGGGGGAGGGGAGATTTTGAAACTTGTGAAATCCACATTGATGCCATTGGGCTGCAGGGTTCCCAGGCTGAATATGATTTGCTGTTCCTGCAGCCTTCGGGTGGCATCACTGTGGCATTGTAGGAGGCCAAGGATGGACATGTCATCTGAGGAATGGGAGGGGGAGTTGAAATGGTTCGCGACTGGGAGGTGCAGTTGTTTGTTGCGAACTGAGCGCAGGTGTTCTGCAAAGCGGTCCCCAAGCCTCCGCTTGGTTTCCCCGATGTAGAGGAAGCCACAACGGGTACAGCGGATGCAGTATACCACATTGGCAGATGTGCAGGTGAACCTCTGCCTGATGTGGAAAGTCTTCTTGGGGCCTGGGATTGGGGTGAGGGAGGAGGTGTGGGGGCAGGTGTAGCACTTCCTGCGGTTACAAGGAAAAGTGCCGGGTGTGGTGGGGCTGGAGGGGAGTGTGGAGCGGACAAGGGAGTCACGGAGGGAGTGGTCCCTCCGGAAGGCAGATAAGGGTGGGGAGGGAAAAATGTCTTTGGTGGTGGGGTCTGATTGCAGATGGCGGAAGTGTCGGAGGATGATGCGTTGGATCCGGAGGTTGGTGGGGTGGTATGTGAGGACGAGGGGGATTCTTTTTTGGTTATTGTTGCGGGGACGGGGCGTGAGGGATGTGTTCCGGGAAATGCG